>JANBXA010000734.1:105185000-105727500 GCA_030556225.1 Cricetiscus sungorus | reverse complement strand
CGGGGAAACAGAAGTGATGAGGTCAAGGGACTGGAAACAGAATGCTGACAGGCTGAAGGTGATGTTGGGGTGGAGCTGACAGGCCTTGAAAGGTAGACTAAGGGCTTCAAACTTTCTCTGAAGTCTCCTGAGGCACCTGCAAAAGAAAAAAAAATATACAAGTAATTCGAAGAAGTGTATCTTGGTTAGGGTTTCTATTGCAGCAATGAAACACCATGACCAAAATGCAAGTTGGGGAGGAAAGGTTTATGTTGGTGACTCTGTCAGAGGAGCAGCAGGTGGCTTACACTTCCACATTGCTGTTCATCATCAAAAGGAGTCGGGACAGGAGCTTGGAGGCAGGAGCTGATGCAGAAACCATGAAGGGGCGCTGCTTTCTTGATGCAGCACAGCCCATCAATCACTCATTAAGAAAATGCCTTACAGTCAGAGCTTATGGATGCATCTTCTCAATTGAGGTTTCCTCATTTCAAACAACTCTAGTTCATGTGTCAAGTTGACATAAGACTAGCCAGCACAATGGGAAAGAAAAAGGAATCTTATCATGGTTTATTTAGTGTGGTATGTGTTTGTGTTGTGTGTGTGTGTGTGTGTGTGTGTGTGTGTGTGTGTGTGTGTATGTGTGTTGTGTATATGCTCATGTACCTGGGGTGCATGCTTGTGCATATACATGTACATGTTATTTTGTCTCTTAAATCACATTGGTTATATAGAAGACTAGACTACAGCACTTCAAAATATGACTGAGACCAGAATCTGCATTCTCAAAATATTCCTCCAGTATAAGGGTGATTCTGAACTGGAAAATGGGAGAATCTGCAGATGAAAAGAAGTTCTGAAGTCAGAATGTGAGTTGTATGTTGTAAGGAAAGCTTACTTTTCTAAATGATCCTCTTAGTGAGGATGTTTCCCTTTCTGCACACGAGAGAGGGATGAGTCTGAATCACGACTCTCCCCAATGGGGAAGGTACAGATTTAAACTTGTGTAGTGAAACTTGACAGACTACCCCTTTCTCTGTCTTTCCCCTATAACCAGCCTTGCCCACACTGCTCTTTCTTTTCCTCAAGGGACAATGACAATGATACTCAAATCTGAATTCATGTCTGCATTTTTGCTGCTAATCCCACAGATGTGAGGAGAAAGACCACTGATCCAAATCATGGCCAAATTAAAGCTTTTTGATTCATGCACATGGGCTGTCTCTTCCTTAGTTGGGGCTCAAGGAGTCAGCACTAGATGTGGAGAAGAGAAGGATATTTATAGTTCAGGAGTAGGAGGTTTCCAAATGGGGGATTTGGAGGGCAAATAGACAGGGTTATGGAAGCAGAATATAAGCATAACAAGTTGGTCATAAAAACCTTCTGAAATAAAGACATACTTGCAAGGTGATTATAACAATGTGGTCATAACAACTTTTGGGGAAAAAAGGGCATGGTTGTCATTTGCCTGGAACAGACAGTACACAACCATTTGTGGTTAAGGTTACAGGTGGGGAATAGACCAAGCTTTAAGAAGCAGATTTAATCATAAACAGTAATGAGTCTATTTTGCTTTTACTATAAGATGACTTTCAAGCCTAAGATGGAGGCAGGCTGGTTTGTCATTCCCTCATCTTGTCTTAGGTGTCCCTGTCAAATCCTTGATAAGGTTTTAGCATTCTTAATCTGGAGGGGAAACAAAATTTGTAATGAATCAATAAATGTATAGCCCACTCATTGATTATACCTCTTTTGTCTGTATAGAATGAACAAATCTCTGTTTTGTCCTCTTTATAAGGGAGTGTTTTTTTTAAATCCAGTTTTCTAGCCTTCTGTTGATAGGAGGCTATATGTTCTCTTCTGCAACTGCTTCACAATGAAATTAGGATGTCATTGTCAGTGCCCAGAATGGATGGAATTTTAGTCAAAAGTTGGGAGGGATTGGGGCAATGGGTATTCATTAGAAGCATCTGGTTTGCTGACAAGAAGTAATCACATTGATTGGCTTGGTTTACATCAGTTTTCAACAAGTTTAGGACTATCTAGTATTGTAGGATACCTGGAGTTGGTGTAGTTGCTTTGGGGCAGTTTATAGTCTGCAGCTGATTTCTGGATGATGTCTACCAGTGGAACTCTGTGAAGACATATATAGACCAGGGGCAGCAGTTAAAGAACTTAAAGAAAACTTTTATGTTTGGAGTGTTCTCCTCAGAAACAAGCAATAGTTAGGAAAGCTTAGACTGTTGATTGACAGGAGTACTTACCTAGAGTCTGTTTGAGTAGTGGTTCTAAGTAAATTCATGCCTGTGAATCATAACAAAAACTGTGGCTTTGGGTTAAAAAAACATGAGCATATTTTCTTCTGTTCAGAGGGATGGATATATAGGTTAGACAGAAATGTTTTAGCGTCATGAGACTCATTCTTAAGTTTATATTTAGAAGACAACCAAAACTAATTTATGACTGATAATAGCAGTCAATGCTTTACCAGTTTAGCAGAAATTTGTTGATTAATGTTAAAACGTTGAGCCTTTGAAATCTTAATATAACAATAGCATAATTATATCCTCTCATGTTTATAACTTAAATTATTTTTAGACCTTCATACTTTATGTACATTTTAAACTCTTTATCCAGATACTTATTATTACACATGTAAGTGGTTAATTATTGAGAGTAGACATTGCAAAGCAAGTTCCTATATATAAAAGAATAGTAAAAGTTATGTTGAAGCCTGTTTTATGAGTTGATCATGTAGTGTGAAGTGAACAGTGTCTGCCTTTCTCAGCAGGAGATCTAGTAGCTCTAGAAAAGTGACAAAGCTACAGTTAGCTGTCAATACCATCAGAGATCTGAGAAGGATAATTTAAAACAGGATGTGCCCAAATAGCCTCTGTATTAACTAAAATAATGAAAACTTACTGCTACTTGGATGGTTACTCTGGGCTCCTGTGGTCTCAGTGGCTTCGTTTTAGACAGACGTAGTGGGCCTTCAGCTATCACCTAGGGCAGTATTATATCTTCAGCTGCTGCACAGAGAAGCACAGGCCTGTAGCTGTCAAACCCAGAAGATCTGAGAAATTTTTCCTGTGGAGGAGGAACCTGGGGAAACTGGTGGTGCTGTCCATGTGCTGAGTTTTAGAGCCTGGATGATAAGATTACTTATGTATGAATGTCTAATTATTAACTCTTTGTTATAAGCTTTAAGTCAACTTTTGTTACAGACTTAATAGATTTCTAATAATATCTAATAAACTTATAGATCCCGAGGTATAGAAAGTTCATGTAATAGTCATATAAGTCTTGAGATAAGGCTTATACCTTAGCAAAAGTTTTAGAAAGTTAAATGAAACCAGTAGTCTAATTTTCTAGCCATTTTGCCTTGCTTGCTCTTTTTTGTTTTCTTTTCTTGTCACAAAGTCAGGTGGATCACTTGACATAGAACAGAAACTTTCCAGTTCCAGAGCCAGCTTTTCAGTAAAGCAGAATATCACAAAATAGTATTCCAACATTGTTCACACCCAAAAGACATTTGAAACCCTGTGAAACTGAATCCAGTGACCAGAAAGCTCAGAGATAAGACATTTTGAGCCCTGGCTATCAAAGTAGCCATGGTAAGCATGCACAAAGCCCCCCAGAGTGGCATGCTGGCGGTGGGAGAGTCTATGTTGCTCAAGTCTGGAGGTGTGGGAGTGGTGGCAGCTAGAGCCTGGTCCAGCTCCCATGTCTGCCTGTAACTGGAAAAAAAATTAATGGGGACACAGAAACACAAGGGACAGAAGTAGCAGAAATGAAAAAAGAAGCATAGTACAAAGGCTAGAAGACTGCTCATCTTACCAGTCCTATTACCCATGTCATTCATCTGCTTCAGTTGCTGCAAGTGCAAACACAAAAAGACAGGCAAAGCACAATACAAGACACAGAACAAAAATAACAACAGGGACAAGACAATGGCAACAATTAGGGTCATTCAATGAGTCACCAATTTGACCAAAGATTTTTTTGTTTTTTGTTTTCTTGTTATTGTTTGTTTTTTGGTTTTGTTTTTTCTCAACTGCCTCCCTGCACAAACCAGATACCAGGAACCCACCAGAGGCCTTATAAGGTTTCTTTGGTTCAGTTAGGCTTGGCCTATCCAACTTTAATCCAGCTCCTGATGATGCTAAATATACTTGTTGGGCCTGTCCAAACCCTGGCTCCCTATATTGCAGAACACCCTCAGGGTTCTATAGGTTTGTTGTACAGCCTAGGTATTGAAACCCTGTCGGTGAGTGACCAGCTGCTGGACCTCTCTGATTTCTGTCTTGGCTCCTAGTCTCATGAGGGCACCCCTACAGGGTCCCAAAGTAGTTCAGAAAAAGAAACGGTTGCTCTATCCAAACTCCTAAGTAACCAGGTGGTCAATGCAACATTTTACTTGATGCCCTGGATGGGGGAATATTAGGTCTCATCAGACCCTGGCCCCCTACACCTCCAGTTTGGGATCTCACAGAAACAGATGTCATAGAGAGTATTTATGGCTTATCAGAGGAGACTTCCAAAATGGGTGCTTACTGCTTTTCTTTCTTCCTTTCTTCCTTCCTTCCTTCCTTCCTTCCTTTCTTTCTTTCTTTCTTTCTTTCTTTCTTTCTTTCTTTCTTTCTTCCTTCCTTTTTCTTTTCTTTTCTTTTCTTTTTTTTTCTTTTTCTTTTTTGATTTAGCCACTTTCTCAGACAATCCACCAAACTAAAGTCATGCCCAGGGCATTGGAATGTCTCCAAAGTGTATACTTCCTAGAGGTGAGCTCTTCAGTCCCAGAGGGATGAAGGGAAGGGTCCAGCTTCTGAAATCTTGATCTTGCTGGGGGCACCAAATGTTAACAACATGGTCATACTAACCTTTTAAGACGAAGACATGATGGTCATTTCCTGGAACAGGGAGTTTAGAACCATTTGTAGTTAATGTTATAGGTGGGGCATATCTCAATACTTGAGAAACAGATTCAATCATAAGCAGGAATGAATCTAATTTGCTTTTATTATAAGATGGCTTTCAAGCCTAATATGGAGGCAGGATGGCTTATCATTAGACCCTTCACAGACCTGAAGGGAGACCAAAGAATCAACTCCTAACACAGAACCTCTTCCACTTATCATTTCATAAAATCTTGAGTGTTTCCCCCTTTGAAAGTGGAGAATGTTTCACTGTGAGGTGCATAGTCTCTACCCCATTTTTTGAAGGCTGAGCTTGAATAAAACAATCTTCTCTATTGTTCTCTGTTCCAAGATTTGTTTGCACAGAAGAGGCTGGGAATAGGACCCTTTAGAACCCAGCATCAGAAGACTTAAGGAAGTAGAAAAGATAGGTCCTAGTGCAAGCAGAGACAAAGTAGCCAGCTCTAATGAACAGGATTCTGGTTTTCGCTTGAGTAGATGTGATACTGTGTAATGTCTTGATAAGGTTTGTTTTCTCTGGTAATGAAAGAATCAAAAAGATTAAAAGGCAGGAAAAAAATCTCAAATGAAACAGGTAGCAGTGGAGGAATCTCAAACACTGCAAAAATGGTAACAGACAGAATCAGCAGTTGAAGAAGCTGTTTGTTAGGGGTGACAAGATATGTGCATACATATAGCAGATATACAGAGAAATAGTCTCTGTAAAGCAGAGGGGGAGATTCTGGAGGCCTCAAAACCCAGTCTCTTTTTGAGGGCTGGGGTTTTTAAATCTCTGAAGTCTTTATCTGCTGACCTAAGGTTGGATTGGGTTGAAGAAAGATAGGATGGTTGATTGGATAACTGTGGTGTGACATGTCTTGATCAGGCCTTAAACTTGTCAAACCATTCCAGCAGCAGGGAGTTTGCTGGTGGGAGACAAAAAAGCCTTTTTTTTTTTTTTTTAAATTTTTTTTTTTTTTTTTTTAAAGCTGTCAGGTTTTTGTCCCAAGTCAGAAGAGTGGGAAATAGGCAGCCATCTTGGAAATTCACTTCCTTTATGACCTAGACCTGGCCCTCTCCCTATCTGTCTGCCTACCAGGGACTCTTTCTAACTCGTAGTCTCTCAGATAGAGGTGACATTCAACCAGAAGTTCGATTTTGAAGCTGCTGAATTTGCACTGCTTTTGTCACATCCAGGTGAAAATACCCAGCAGGCATCTCTGTAAATAAGTTAAAGCTCTGCATTGAATATATATGTGTGCACACACATATTTAGGTGTGTGTATGTACATATTTATTTTTGTATGCATGGGCATATGTGTATGAGCATGTGGGAGGCACAGCTTGATTTCTGGTGTGTCCCTCAGTTTCTCTCCATCTTATTATTTGAGAAAGTACAAAAAGGTGGGTAGATGGTGTCTAAGGAAGTACATTTAATGTCCTCTCACCTCCACACACAAATGCTTCCCTGCACACATGCATGCATATGCGTTAAAACAAAGCAGAATGAGATAATTCCCTCAGCCACTCCTGTCTGAGGCAGAAAATTAGTTCTGTCACATCACAGTAGTTTGTTTTGTCTACTCCCTTGAGCGTTCATCTAGACTCCATCTCCTATGCATGAGGATCTACTGGCTCTGACTCAGCTGAATTGGCAATGCCATTCTATCCACGTGTGGGAAATCAGTCACTTTCTTCTCATTTTTTTTCTTTTTCCTCATAAAAATTTCACATAGTCGTCTTTCCCTGGTGTTTCAAGAGACCGAATGAAGTAATGCATGAATAAATGTTTTCTGTACAGCTCTATTTTCTGATTATTTGACAAATGTTTATTATCTAATGTGTGCATTGTGCCATGCAGGTCCACAGTGAGTCACAGAAAGTTATGTGGCACTTATCAAGCTTTCTGCCTGGCTGGGAATAAGAGGGAAGACAGGTGCTATCACACCAATGCCAAAATGCTAAGATTGGATCCTGGAGAGAGGAGCCTGGAGCTGGTGTCCTAAAGAGGGTTGCTGACCAGCCCTCTGAGGGTTCTGGTCAGGCAGAGAGTACTATGACAATCTGCACTGTGGTTTTTCTGAGTGAAAAACCCAGAACATTCCTGTCAGAATCTTCTATACATTATATGAATTTATGAATGAATGAACATATATATGAGTAGATATTCTCTCACATCTGTTAAGAATATTCCCTGCCATCCATCTTTGAACTCTTGTTTCCCAGAAAGTGTCAACTTCAGTAAGCAGTTGATCAGTGCTATGTTGACCAGTGCTATGGGGTTTTGTAAATAGTGACATTAGGTTGCAGATGTTCTGATTCCAGCCCGTTCTTTCCCAGCACCAGCACTTTCTTGGGGGGGAAATCTTAGCTTCTTGTCTGACTGTAACAAGTACTTAGGCAAGACCCTTGTCAGGCCAGCTGCCCCCCCCCCCCAGTGCTCCTTCATGGACCTGAAGTCTGTGTGGATTGGTTTTCAGTGATTGTCAGTAGTTTGGGGTTTTGCTTAGAACCACAGAGCAAGAGGCAGTGGACAGAGAAATCAACAATTCCCACTTTTTACTCTTTCTTCTTTTGCAAAGGCTAGTAACAAATAAGTTTCTAGCAGAGAACACTCTTCTCTACTGTTGCAACTGCCTACCTGTGCCTCTCTCTGTGTCTCTGTCTCTCTCTCTATAGGCCAATGGTTAACATTAAGCATCTTCCTCAATCATTCTCCACCTTAGGTTTCTGAGACAGAGTCATCCACTGAACTATAGCTCACCAGTTGGTTAGACTGACTCACTGATGAGCCTCAGGGGTCTTCCTGTCTCCATCATCTTTCTCATCAGTGATGGGGTTAGAGACGCTAGTTATTGCACCAAGCTTTTATGTGGGAACTGGGCATCTGAACTCATGTCCTCATGCTTGCAAGATGGGGGCACTTTACAAAGTGAGCCACCTCCACAGCCTCATACTTCTGCAGTTTGTCAGAGGAAAAGGAGTCTATAGCTTTAACACATTTACGTTTAGGCGACTAGAAACATAAAGTCAGGAGATGCTGTTAGGGATGCTGATCAATGCCTTGAGGACCTAAGGTGAAGCAGTTGCTAGTCAAAATTAAAACATTGGAGCTAGAGAGAAGGCTCAGTGTATAAGAGTACTTGCTGCTCTTCCAGGGAAGACAAATTTGGTTCCCAGTCCCCACCTCAGATGGCTCACAACTGCTTGTGTTTCTAGCTCCAGGGTATCCAGCGCCCTCTTCTGGGCACCACAGGCACCTGCACACATGTAGAATATACTCACATAGACACATGCATGTGGAAACATTTTGTTTAAGAAATGAAATACCATTGTTTATTGTTACTGTGTCTGTCTAATGAGGAGTCCTACCTCTTTCTTTTTTTCTGTTTTTAAATCAGATGCTAGGAATTGAACCGAGGGCCTTATGCAGACAGAGAGGTACTCAGTACACTGCCGCTAAAGTACATACCCAGCCCCTTGTGTCTCTGTAAAGAAGTGAGGATGCGAGCAGCCATGCGGATGCAGCAACAGAGTCAATCTGGCTCATGGATGGAAGCTTTGTCACTGGGAGCCTGGAGCTACAACGGCCACTGTAAAGCTGGACTGTCATTTGCCATGGGCTGTAGGGAATTCCTTATGCCACAGAGACAATGAACTGTATCTGTCAAAAGTAATGCGTGGAAACTGGAAAGCTGGAGAAAATTTTTTTATGTGTTAATATAAAACATAAGAGGAGCTGTGTGAGAGAGAAATAAATAACAGAACAAATAGTCCTGAGATTAACACTATTAAAAAATAGCTAGAAGGATGTAGGCTTAGAGATTACTGAGATTCAGAAGGATGGGGATGGTGTAGTGAGATACTTGCTTTGAGCTTTAAAAGACAGGCTGGGCTTGTTGAAAGGCCCTTGGTTATTTCTCTGGCCCTGTCCTATAGTAGCTACTTCCTCTCTCAGTAGTTCATCCCATTTTATGCCAATCACACTGAAGTATGGACCAGTTCCCCAACAGCCAAGCTCCTTCCTGCCTTCCTGTCCTGACTATGCTGTCCTTCTGCCTAGAGGACCTACTTGCCTTTCAAGCTCAAACTCCTGCCCACTAGTCATCTCTTAGTTAGAGATAACCAATCACTGCTTGCTATTTGCGCATCATCACGATGATTGCCAATAAATAGGATCATATAATAACAAAGTATCAGCAGATATTTGCTAATATCTTTATGTGAATCAACTCATTTGGTTTTGACAGCACACAAGGAAGTGAGCTCTACATCCAGGCTCCACTTTATACAGGTTTAAGAAGACTTAAGGAATAGCAGGCTCCAATATCTAAACCAGGGTTGGTCTGACAGAGTCTAAACCCTTAAACATTCTTCAGCCTGACTCCTAGAGAAGTCTGCTGGTGTTTATTCCTCTCAGGTGGCCTTGGAGATGCAAAGATGGTGAGATGGAATGTCTGGAATGTGGTAAGCATCCACAGCCTGGTGCAGGAAGGTAGATATATTCAACATAGATGCTCTAGGCATCTTTCTCCTCCCTCATTTTAGTGTGTCAGCCAAGGAAAAGACCCAGGACTGAGTAGATGGCTTCTTTCCTTTCTTCTGTCATCCTCACATAGCAGGATCATGTCCCCTGCCCCACCTCGTGTGTGTGTGTGTGTGTGTGTGTGTGTGTGTGTGTGTGTGTGTGTGTGTGATGGGAGTGAGTGTTGGCCCTAGCTAAGAGCTGCCTGGTACTTCTTCCTCTTACACAACAGCAGTCCCATTGAGTTAGTGTCCTTTGGTGGCCTTATTTAACTTGCAGTATCATTTCAAAAGCTCAGTCTCTGGATTTAATAATGAGGTCTGTGGTCTCAAAACACGAACCTGGGAGGGGCATAGTTCAGTCTGCAGCAAGCATGATGGAAAACAGGAATCAACAGAGCTGGCCCAGAAGCTTTAGGACCAGAACCTTCCCTCTACCACTCCTAAGGGGACAACTTAGGTCTTTCTGGAGCCCACAGATTGCCCCAGGAACAATTCCATCCTCCTGTGGCTGGAGGGAAAGTCACAGGTCCCCAGGCCAATCAGTCCTAATCTGCTGTTATTGCTATACATTTCCACCACTCACCTTACTTTCAGAGCCCCAGATGAGGCTAGCAGATGTTAATGGAGATGTTGTATACACATACCCTAGCAAACTCCAGTCTCTCTGGAAACTTCCTGGGCAGGGGATGGGGAGGACTGTTGGATAATCTGCTCCAGCAGCCACTTCTCAGTCTGTGGCTCATTGTAGCTTTCTTGGTAGCTTGCTATCTTGCTCAACAGCTCACAACTCTATAAACACACATATTTCCCTCCAAATCTGAATCTAAGCAAGAGGCAGGGTATGCAGAACAATGGAAGCAAGCAAGCATAATTCTAGGGCCAGGAAGCCCAGGGTGTATCTATAAGACTGTTAGTAGTAAACGAGACCATGAGGATATAGCGAGGACAATGAATACCCTGAGGAAGTGGAACTTGCACAGGCTCAGGGGGCAGGGACTCATTCAAGTTCATTTGAGGGACCAGGGCTGGGTTACCTGGGGAGGATTTCTGCAGGAGGCAGTGGAGTTGCAGGTGCCAACTTCCCAGGTGTGGGGAATTCATCAGAATTGAATGAAGATGCAGAGAGAGCCATGAATGAAACAAACATCCTCAGATTGGAGGGCAGTAATGCCCTGCAGAGGTTAGGACGGAACAGGTACTTCCGCAGACTCTGATGTGCTGAGTTTAAGACAGGCATGAAAATGAAAGGTCAATGTCTGTGCATGGAAACAAAACAACTTCTGAGGGACTGTGAAAGGAGACCCAGGGGTGACAGACACAGCAGGCATTCTCCTGGGATCCACTCTGGACATCCTTACCCAGTGGCTCTCAAACTGGTAGGCTCATGGCTCTCCTGGGTGACTCTAAAGGTGAAGTTGTGGGAGGTGTGCTAGATTCTCAACTTAGCCAGTGGAGATCTTTTCTTGTGACCTCATTTGGCAAATACTGTCATTAAAGATGAGGTATGTGCTTCCCTTTTAAAAAAATGTACTTATTTGTAATCATAAACATGATATATTTATCAAAGGAAATTTGAGAACATATATGAAAATGACTTTTGAAAAGTTGAAGACGTCCTAATTTCAAACATACTTGACATCACAGATAACAGACACAATGCTAGGACTTTGAGATGTTTCTCTCAGTCTTTTTTTCTAAGTATATTTTTGGTGCTTGTTTACATCTGTTTCTAGACACATAGCATTCATGTATTTAAGCCATGTTACCTTGTTTTTACACAGGAGGGCATGAAAAACTAGGTGTGATATTAATAGCTAACTTGTATTTTACTGGATTTCCCCTCCATCTGGAATTACAGGGCCTCTGTCCCCACTAGCTTACAAAGGCCTCCCAAATTCTTCTCAGGTGTCCTAAGAGGTTTTTTAAATAACTTAAGAGCTATGACTCTATTTTCTGTACTTTCAGAACTGTAGCCTTGACTCTGATATGTACAATGGAGGCCTCTGTGTATGTCCCCAGTGCTGCCAAGACCCACCGTGAAACTGTGTCTTCTGGCCACAGTTTTAAGCCTTACAGATGCCTGGAACACTTGCACCCCAGGTGCCTTGGAGCCTTTCTCCAGGTACAGAACCACATACAGCTGGTCTTAGCCAAGCTGGGGAGTCACGCTTCGGAGTGCACAAAGCCTGCTTTAGGTCTTATGGAAAGTGTTTGGCAGAATTCTGGTAGATGAGCTTGAATGATGGCTCCCATCAGTCCTTACCTTTCTGTATATACCTACTGCCTTCCACCCCATTGAGAGTTGGACCCTGATCATCTACCCTTTGACCTTGAGATAGTCTTGTGACCTCTTTTAATAACACACTGCATCCAGGTGAACATCCTATGACTTCCAAGACTTGGTCCTGAGAAGGCTCTCTCCCTCAATTTGGTCTCCTGGGAGCTCCTTCCTGGGCTACATCCTCTCAGAATCCAGCCATCACACTAATCAGGCTATGACAACCCCTTCTGCAGGGGCAGTTGGCATCAACTTCCAACCACATGAGTGTGTCGTCTTAGATTAGCAGACAACATTAAGAAGACTCCAGGTCAAATTGTCACATGACTAATCACATGAAAGTCCAGATGAGGAATGTGCCTTCCCCCCAACCTAGTGTACTCATAGAACCATGAGGGAAAGGAATACACTGGTGTTGGTAGACACTGAATGCCAGAATGTCAGGGTGGTTGGATATACAGAAACAGGCAACCTCTTTTTTTGTTTGTTTATGCTGTTCTGAGCCTTTCCCTGAGCTAGGCATCTCTCCAGAACAACTCCACCCTGCCTGCTTCAGAGACTCAGAGACCCCATATCTGGGGTAAGCTCTTCCCTGTAGATGATGAGTCCCCATACCCCCCAGGTAATCCCTTTTGATCCAACTCATCATTCCTTTTGGCATTTCTAACTCCCAAGGGTAAAGGGGAAGTCCCAGCTGGAAAGTCTGTAGATGAAATGAGGAGCTTGCATGAACAGTGGTGTTCACTTACTGAATTATTTTTACATATAGAGTCATACTATGATGCATTTTTCATGTCATTAAAATGATATCATTTGAATTTAGATGATGGTAGAATTTCCATCATTTCAATTTATACTTATTTGCCAGTTTTTGGACAATTTTCCCCGCTTATTTTCTTTTCTCCCCCACCTTAAATTTTAAAAAAAAATAAATTAATTATGAGGACATGAATATGCAGAAGTTGTTGTGCCACAGGAAGGATGTATGAAGTAAAAAAATCTCACCACCAGTTGTCTTTAAAACTGATGGCCCTGATTAGCTCAGGGCATCTTTATTTGTACAAGTTCTAGTGTATTCCAGCATGATCAGTTTCAAATCATTTCTCATTAATAATTTCCCAAGAATCATTAACACTTTAGTTTCTCTTCTTTCCCTTGTCGTCATTGACCTTTACCCTGAATCATGACCATGGAAGCCAAATGTTTGTATCTAGCTAGGTATATCTTATTCATACTGTGCCTTAGCCACCAGCAAACATGTGATTACAAAATAAGGGACTTAAATCCTGTGATTAATTCTTAACAATAGGAAATCAGCTGAACATATTGTGATGCCTAGGTTATCATTTTCAGATATATACTGATTTCTAATTAATCTGTATGTCACCGTTATTATGTGGATTATAGTTATATCCCTATTCTTTATACATTCTCAAAGTAATAATGATTAATACCTAACTCTTAACTACTAGGATTAAGTTTCTTTATTCTTCCTGGCAATTTCTACATGTACTTTTCTTTAAGAGAAATTGGGAGTTTTAGATTTCTTTATTGATACTTGGATATTGAAAAATTATGAGTATTTATGTCCTGGTGCCAGAGAGATGTCTGACCTTTAATGTCCTCTATCATTTTCCTTCTGTGTTCCTATAAGATTTTGAATGTCATCTTTTAAGAAACTCTTTTCTTGATTCTTAAGTTCCTTGGAGTGTATCTATCTCGTTTTGGAATTAAATAAGCAATAATCATTAACCTTTAGTGAGTTCCTCCTGCTTATTCAGAATGACTAAAGAAGCAGCCAGAGAAACTGATTTCTGTAACAGATCAGAGAAATTATGTTTTTCTATAGAGATGTTTGTTCCCAGTAAACTCAGACATAATCATGACTAACAAACCAAAACTAAGAGTTACCATAGGATTAAACATAGTGAAAGTTAGAGAAACCCCGAAGCCCATGAGCTCCTTGAGATCAACACAGGAGTTTGCAGTACTGTTTCCATAGGTCCTTGCCAAATGGATGGAATTCTCTCTCCAAAGGGCCTTGCTATCTATAGAGTCCCATTTATTTGCAACATAACTGTGTATTGTTCTCAAGGGTGACAGAATGGCTTCCGCCAAGTCTCTTTGCCCATAAATTTTTATCGTGGTTCTTTTGGAAATATTCAACTCCTCAGTGGATGGGGTGACATTTTCAAGAGTCACCTCATACATAATATGTCATTTTAGAAAAAGTTCACCAAATTGCCACCAGTCAACTTCTGGCAAAGATGGTTTCTCCATGATGTTAATTTGCATTTCTATGATTCTTGTTATATTGATTAAAGAATATTTTTCCTACCTTTTATATTTTAAGGCATTCTTTTTGTTTTTAACTTACTCATCATTAGTTATCTATTATATGCCAAGCAATCAACTTGGTAAGAAGAAGGGAAGGGTTTGCTATGTATCACTGTGGGCTTTGTAAGAGGATCACATGGGCCAGATAATGGAGTACCTGGCCTGGGACAGCCTGAACATGGTCTTTGTAATTCAGAAAGACCCTTAGTGCACTGGGCATTGTACTATATGGCCTTGTAGAAAGACAATGACTCCATGCATCTTCTTTCAAAATAAAAACATGCAATTTACACATTGCATCCTCCAATATCACCAAATCCTGTTCTATGCCTCAGCTTTTGGACATGTTTTTCCCACCCAGGGTGTTGCCACAGTCTTATTTCACTGAGTTCCTGTCATTCCTGAGCTCTTATAACATACCCTTGAGCTGGTGTTCCTCCAATCAATTTACCAACATTTAATACTTCCCATCATCTTTCTTAAGGAAATATAATTGTGGTGGTTTGAATAGGTATGGTTCCTATAGACTCATGTGTTTGAATGCTTGGCCCATAGGGAGTGGCACTGTTTGTTAGGAGGTATGACCTTGTTGGAGTAGGTGTGGCCTTGTTGGAGGAAGTATATCACTGTAGAGGCAGACTTTGAGGTCTTATATATGCTCAAGCTGTGTTCAGTGATGTTCAATGTGGCATACAGTTCACTTTCTGTTGCCTGCTGACCAAGATGTAGAACTCTTAGTCCCCTTTCCAGCATCATGTCTGCCTGAATGCTACCATGCTTCCTACCATGATGATAATGGACTAAACCTTTGACACTGTAAGCCAGCCCCAATTAAAGGTTTTCCTTTATAAAAGTTGCCATGGTCATTGAGTTTTTTCACAATAATAAAACCCAAACTAAGACAATGATTATGCTACTCTTTTACTTAAACTCTTTCCTGAGATTATTCAAGTGATTGTGACGTTGCTCATCCCAGCCTTCCAATTTATCTCTGGAGTTTCTGGCACATCCCACCTTCTGATCTCCATGCTGTTTCTTTATTGAGATCTTCTTCCATCCTCTATCCATAAAGTTGATTTCTAAAGTAACACTTGACCCAAGCAGCCTTTTTTAATTCCCTGGGCTGGATCAGTTTCTTCTTCATTTTTTTTTTCTATCACAGTACATGGCCAAGAACCTCCATCTGTAGAGTATGGAACTTTTAGGGAGCTGGTGGTATCACTGTCTCCAAGTCCATATTGCCAAGGTTAGATAGGGCTTTTCAGCTTCCAAACTATAGACCAGACTGCCTGCAGGGTGTAGCCAGGTCAAGATGAAAGCACCTATCCTCAAGTTATTAAGATTGTCCTTGTGGCTATAGGAGAGCACTAAACAAATACAAAGCCCTTCTGAGAGTTGGTGCTGTTGACTGATCAGGCTGAATGCCTGGAAAACCAGCCCCGCTATCAACATTATAGGCTGGATAACTGTTGTATGACACTTTTGTGAATTGTTGGATGTTTAACATCATTAGCTGCTATATACTAGATGCTAGTTGTACTTCTTAGTGATGGTAACCAAAAAATGTCTTCAGATAACATCAAAAGACTAGATTTGAGGGGAGAGGATCTCCTGCTTCCCCTGATGAGAACCACTGACTTGGAAGACTTTGTTAGAAGTGAGAACAAAGTGCCATTAGGTTCCCATCTAACTATAGGGAGTATGTTAGTCAGCCTCCCATCACTGCAACAAAATAAATGCTTTATAAGGAGAAAATGTTTACTCTGGCTTAGAGGGTCACAGTCTATGAGGCTGGCCCATTGCTTATGGGCTTGTAGAGAAACAGAGCATCACAGTATTGGAGCAACACTGCCTGCCTCACGGCAGACAGGAGCAAAGAGCAACACGAGGGGCCTCAGTCCCAATGTCATCTTCAAAGGCACATTTTCAATGACTTTGCCGAGGCTCCATCTCCTCCCAATAGTGCCACATATTGAGAGACACTTGTTCAAATCATATCACAGAGGCTTCCTGGAGATGTGATGGTGGCTGGGGGAGGGTGCTGAAGGGTGAGTGGCATCCAGACAGAGCCTGTTCTCTTGATTTAGCAAGAGTCCTTGAGAATACTTGTGAAGAGGAAACATCCAAGAAAGCTGGTAAGTGCTAGAAAGTTCCAGATGCATCACAGATCTGGTGGCTCAGCATGGGTGTTCCAAATGTTTCCAGTCTGCTAGATTTGTGACAAGAAAGCGACTTTGAAGTTCTTGGGCTCTTTTCATGGTGAAGAGTTAGGGAAGCCCTGAGGCTCAGCATCAGCTCTCAGCTGTAAAATCCTGGGCAGGCTTCCTGACACATAGAGGCAGGGGACTGCCACCCCAGAGGTAGACTTAAAGACCTGCATATGTCCTTACCCAGCTACTTGATGGAGCTGGACATGTGGCCTTTTTTCTTATCCTCTGCAGGGCCAACCTCAAGGGTTCCTGAGGATCCTGAAGGAGGTCACCCCATTTGTCTGCTGGGGAGAGAAGGTGGAGGGGTGAATGTAGTGGTTTCAGTTGCTGGAGAGACCATATGGAGATGGTGGGTTCCATTTCATAGGGAACTGCTCTGAAACCACATGCAGGTCAGGTGTTCAGGGCCCTGGTGAGTTTCTGATGCCTGTGAGGATGAAAGAGCTCTTATATCCCACCACCTAGGGTCACTTGATTGAGTTCTGTCACTGGTCCTTATGCTCCTATTCCCATGGAAATTGCTGCTTGGGCAAAGCATGCTCAAGAGGAAGAGAAGGAGGGTGTAGCTCAGATGAGATACTGGGATAGTTCATGGAGTCAGGTCTTCTTGAGGCCCACACTTTTTTCTACACAATTGGATTTGCCTTCTTGTTTCTTTGTATGACTAGAAGAAGTTGATAAACTTCTCTGAGCGTTCTCATCTTCATTACTTACTTTCTACTTATTTGTAACATTAGGAATTGAACCCAGGGCCTCAATCATACCACCCAAACACTCCATCACCTATCTGCATAGCCCTAGCCAATCTTTGTCAAATTTAAATTGGCAATGGAATAATATCAACCTCCAAGTGTTGTGGAGAGGATAAAATGAGGAATTCTATCTATACAAAGGGATAAACTTTCTCCACAGTGGTGAGAATATGATGTTATTTCCTAAAAGTTCTCATCATCTGTTGACTCTGAAGGGACTTTAAAGGAACCTCAGCTGCTCAAAGCAACTCTGACAGCTCTACTCTTGACACCAAGCAATGAAGATCAGCTGTGAAACTGGATTAGTTAAGAGGTATTAGATACCCCAGACTAAACAAAGGCAGAGCCCAGACTTTAAAAACACATGGAGCCAGGGAACCCCGAATGCCAGGAAGACATACAACAAAAAGAAAACCTTTACCTTTTGGAAGATGCCAAGTTACACTATACATGAGTTCCTCACCATGGATGCTGGACCACTAGAAATGACCCTTATCCTCATTTACTCAGGGAACAAAATGTGGGTGTTCCCCTTTGTCCAGAGAAGCTCCCAGATAGATGGGCTGCTATTCTTTCTCTATTCAAACCACACACACACACACACATATTCCTTTATGACTGTGAATGACTTTTCCTAAAAAGAATAAAACCAAAGCTGCTGCATTCAGAAAATCCCTCCAGTAATTTTTGAAACCTATGGGCTAATTGCAAATTCAGTTACTCTCACTATAGAGTGATGCAGAGGAAAGGCAAGGCTATTTCAGTGAAACACACCAGTACTTCTGCAAAGAAAGCAGTGCAGATTGGAGGCAGGGTCTCATTTCAGATGGCTGCTGCTTGTAGATTCTTTTTAATGGTTTTGTTCTGTTTTTTTTTTTTTTTTTTTTTTTTTTTTTGGTTTTGCTTTGTTTTGCTTTGCTTTTCATCCTCAGTCACCCCTCTGCTGTCCCATAGTGGGTGGCCCAAATACTTGGTTTTGAGGGACATGAGCCCTTGATAGAAACTTGCAGACAACTTCCACTGGCTTTTACTGTGGGACAGGGCAGAAGTAGGCGCCTCCTGAGGGATCCCTATATTCCATCTTCTCCCAAAAATAGAAGTTCTGTGTTTTCATGATAACCAGTGTCAGACATCCTGGCCAGTTTAGAGGCGACCTTTTTTTTTTGGTTTTTGTTTTCCACTAGTGTAATGCCCAGATGGCCCTATGAATTCCCAGTTTACTTCGACAAGTGCTTTGCCACCTCATTGGAGCAATCCTCCCTAAAACATCACCTCTTCCCGATCCTCAAATTAGCCAAGTCTAGAGCTGTATCGATGGGGGAAGGAGATGTGCAGTCCTTCTACCCCTTGGCTCTGAACATCTTGTTCTGGCCAGGACAAATTATCTCCCTATTAAAAATATTTAGCCTTGCCTTCAGGAGAGGGGCCCATCTTGTGAGGTATTCTCCTGTTATCATGAAACTTATAGGCATTGGATTGCTGGTAAGTTATAGGCATTGGCATGTAGGCATCTCAGCCCATCCACTTACACTATGCGTTCAGTCCCCATGAGCTTGCTTTTACTGGGTGATTGAACTTTGATGGGCATGGCCAACTTTACGGGCTGGATTAGGCTAACATTCAGTCTGGGAGACTCAGCTTGGGGCAGACCTTATCTTGGAGTCTGATTTTCAGCCATTCAGTCTCCAACAGGGCCCAGTAGCAACCCAAATAGTGCCTTTTAAAAGAACATAATGACTTGACACATAGGGCCTGGATTTGTCCCTAGACTTCAAGGTATTATTACTGTATTATTCATGTGGAGGTTTGCTGGTGTGCCACCCGTTGCTGCTGGCTCCACTGGATCATCACAGAGAAGCTGAAGAAATGATTGTGATATGATCTGGTCAGGCAGAGAGTCCCCCTTCTCCTCCCTCATTGTCTGTGGTGATTGTCTTTCAGTTGCTATACTAAATACTAGAAAAAAATCATCTTTAAAGAGGAAAAGTTTAATTTGGTTTATGGTGTTAAAAAAATTTCTTGCTCCCTTTCCTCTGGGCCCATGACAGGTCAAAGTTTACAGAGAGGAGTATGTTCTGGATCAAGATGATTCCATCATGGTAGCTGAGGAAGATGTTGGGATCCCTATATCCCTTCTCAGATGGACCACAGTAAACTAACTTACTTCCATTAGGCTCCATCTCCTAAAGGTTTCAGTGACCACATGCCCCATAGACCAGGGCTCACACCTACAGAATATGGGCCTTTGGGGGGACATTTCAAACGTAAACTATAGCAGTGTCTTCTACTCAAAGCTGGCCATTTAAGTCACAATGAGCTAATGTGGTATGTTACAGTGTAGTATATGTTGCCTCCAAGATGCTAAAGACCACCCATCATTGTTCTTTCTAAGTAGTAGGAAGCACACAGTGCAACAAATTATTCAAGTGTCTGTCTATTTTTCAGTGGTACTGAGGATTGAACTCAGGGCCTCATGCATGCAAGGCAAGAACTCTACCATGGGGCTGTATTCCTAGCTCCACATTACTGGGTTTTTGAGAAACTGATGAAATATGCCCTCAAGTCTTGGTACTCATGAGATTCTTAGAAGTACAGTCTACTTTGTAGGGTTTATCTCTTGCACCTGACTTACATTCGACTAACGCAAAGAATCTATGGGACTTGTTCTTGTCTGCGTCAGGTTCTGATATCACAATCCAGCTAATGTGCTGGACCAACATTCTGCTATCGGGTGATGCGGAAGGGGCCAGAGATAGGAAAAGGGTGGTCAAGGCTTCTGTGGCTTAAAGTGTGACACAGGCTAGAGGCATTCTGAGGGTTTCTTGAAATAGAGCACACACACATGTTGTTGCTTCTTTCAGGTGAAAGCGAAGGTCTTTTGGTGTCTGCTGATATTTTTTACAGAAAAGTTAGTCATTGCACTATCAAGACAGACAGTCATGATTTACTCCATTAGGGAGCAAGCTAGAGCGGCTAGTACTTCTCCTACCTGTTTGTGTTAGTGCTGACTGCTCCTTAAACTTTGCATTCCTTGATATGTACTTGACTGTTGTTTAGATGATATGTTTTCTATTTTATTGGTTGTGCTGGGGATTCAACTCATGGCCTAGAACATGCCAGGTGGCCACTCTACTGCAGAGTTACACCCTCTAGACCATAGGTTACACGTCTACATTTGGTGTGCACTTACATTTGGCATGCACTGTCAGAGCATCTCTCATGTGCAATTATGGGGTAGAGACCTCTCAAATAGGATTAAGGCTTAGATAGTGTAGGAAAAACACAATGGGCTCCTTAGTAAACTTTCATTTGAAAGTGCTGCCTGAATTGCTTGGGTAGAGGTGAGATCTCCAAGTGGAACTTGGGACAAGATAGGAGGTAGGGCTGAAACGACATCTGCAGAGAAGGTGCATGGGTGAAAGGGTGAAGGAGTTGGGAGTGATGGGGTACAAATCAGCCCTGTGATTGCATTTAGAGCAATGGTTCGCAACCTTCCTAATGTTGTGGCCCATTAGTGTAGCAGTCCCTCACGTTGTGGTGACCCCCAACCATAAAATTATTATTTTATTTTTTGCTCCTTCATAACTGTAATTTTTGCTACTGTTAATGAATCGTGGTGTAAATGTTTTTGGAGATAGAGGTTTGCCAAAGGGGTTGTGTGCATCTGTGTGGATGTCTGCCATCTGTATTTGGGTGCTGGGGAGACCAGAAGACGCTGTGGATCTTCTGGAGCTGGAGGTACAGGTGCTGATGAAGCTGCCTCACACAGGGTCTAGAAGAGCAGAAAGTGTTCGTAAGTACCAAACCATCTCCCCAGTGCTGCTGCTTCTTCTTCTTCTTCTTCTTCTTCTTCTTCTTCTTCTTCTTCTTCTTCTTCTTCTTCTTCTTCTTCTTCTTCTTCTTCTTCTCCTTCTCCTTCTCCTTCTCCTTCTCCTTCTCCTTCTCCTTCTCCTTCTCCTTCTCCTTCTCCTTCTCCTTCTCCTTCTCCTTCTTCTTCTTCTTCTTCTTCTTCTTCTTCTTCTTCTTCTTCTTCTTCTTCTTCTTCAATTTTTACCCTCCCCTATTTCACTCCCAGCAGGCTCTTGCTTGTGAATGCCCCCCTCCACCAGTTGTGCACAATGTGAGGCTTGCTTGATGGAACCAAGTCCCTCAGTGAATAGCTGATGGAATGAACTGAGCTAATAGCAATTCAATAGGTTAGTCTTTTTCCCCAATGTTCAGCAGACTACACACAGGAGCTGGGAATTCAATGATTGATTAGACAAATGAATATGTTTTGGGCAGCACAAAGAATGGGCAAGCTAAGTTGGTACCAGGTGGTGCTGAAGGAGAAATTTGTCATTAAAACCCTGGTAAGGAATCATACTGCTTTCCCGGAGCATGTCAGAAGGGAAACAAACAGTTTTGGCCAGAGCCTTGTTGGCACACATCTCAGGATCCAGGCTGGATTTGGAATCTGGAAAATTACTAGGTTTCTGGTCTCCGGGGTGCTCTGCAGCCTTATCAGCGAAGCTTTGTCAGTGTTTCCATCATAAACCTGGGTGTGGGGCTAAGTGGCCTATAAAACCTTACTCTAGGCAAAAGCTGGCAGGCAGCAGCCTTCTAGGATGCAATTAGTTTGGCTCAAGAAGGCTGCGGTTGGCTCCTTTGCTTAATTGGAGAGAGCAACCAGGAAATACCACTGAGGTTTGGTGCTCCTTCTGTCTCTGAAGACAGGCACAGAGAGGCTTCTGTTGCAGGGTAGAAGATGGGCCAGTCACCAGACTTGGGAGGGGTGTGGAGAGGGATGCTCATCAGGCTCAGGGAGATGTACTTAGGTGGGTACCAAAGGCCAGCCCTCATAATCCTTTTGGGTCTTCATGCCCCAGTGATTAACACGCAGAATCCTTAGGGTGTACTTTTGTACTTGTGCAGGAATAGTCTGAGATACTTGCAGCAAAGCAAAACTATCATTTCATGACTTTTCTTGCACTGGAGCCCTCTTCACCTCTTCAGTTTCTGTGAAAGGCAACGCTTGATGTTGTCTCCGATGCCATCAATACTGGGGAGTGTGTGGGGTCCAGGCCTTAACAGCAGTAAGATCTCTTAGAGCCTCAATTGCCTCGTAAGAAATGATTTATTTATTACTTTTTACATTATGTGCATGTGTGATCATGAGTGTGTGTGTGTGTGTGTGTGTGTGTGTGTGTGTGTGTGTGATCTTCTTTCCAGAGAAGGAAGATCAAATGCCTCGACTAGCTGCCTTTGAGACTCTGACTAGAGGAGGCTCTCTCCTGCTGAGGTGTGGACAAAGCTAGATTGAACCTGTACCTCTTTTGGTCATCTGTGGGATTTTCACAGGAGGGTAGAGATGGGAGACTGAGTACTGAACTTGGGCCTGAAAGGTCTGGGCTTTGCCACCATGGGGAAGTCTGAGACAAAACAGAAAAATGCCTGTTTGCTCCCTGTGTGAGGAGACTTGATCAGGTTAAAGAGTGCAATCCGGAAAAGCTGAAGAGACAGGGGAAATAACTAGGAAGCCTCCTTCCTCCCTCCTAGCCTGTCCTGCTGGGGTGTGTCTTCTGTCTGAGAGGGATGGGGATGCTGTTAGTGGTGGGGTCCTGACTAGAGTTAGCCTGGTTGGCCACTTAACTGTTGTGGGCTACTCACTTAACCCCTAAACTCTCCTCAAGCTCCAAACACCACTCACTTTAATTTCCCAAGGGATGAATGGCCTGGTCCACAGTGAATACCCCATAAATGTTAGTCCCCTCTTCTACCCCACCCCCAAATACCATTTCCCTCCACAAACTGCCACCCAGCCCTGGGGGCAAAGCTCAATAAAGTCCCCATAAAACTCAACTTCTCTGAGTCCAGCTTCAGAATTTACAGCCAGTAGATTCATCACATTGTTTAAATTATGGCAATATGAAAATACAGAAAATCCATGGGGAGCCAGGCTTTCCCCATATATAAAACAGGGTTACGATCCCATATAAGCTTTTAAAAGAGAATTCTATAGTTTATATCTTCATACACAAGACAGCAAAAGAAAAGGAAAGAAGAAGGAACTCACTGGCAAACAATAGGGTCTCACACCCTCTCCGAGGAAGCCCTTGGCTCCTTCCTTTGCATTCTTTAGTTTCATGACATCCCTACTGTAGCCTGCTGGGCATCACCTGGCTTCAGAGTCCTGCTGCCTCCTCAGGATCCCTTGGTTCATCAATACTTCCCTATCTCTACTGTCACATCCCATGCCCCAGTCATCGGCCTCCCTGCCACCAGCACCCTTTTCCTGGACCATGAGCCTCTTTGCAATGAATCAGCCTGTGTCTGCTGGGGCTGCAGCAGACAGGATGGCTGGAGGTAGGAAGCTTGCAGGGGCACACAGATCTAGGCTGATTAGACCACAGGGAGGCCCATCTGTGTCCATCTAAGCCCCTCTGTATCATGGCCTGGCTCTGCTCCATCAAGATCTGCCCTACTTGCTTCTGCTTCTGCCTCCCTTGCTGCCAATGTGGTCTTCTGCTTCCCGGCTCTTTTCTTGGAACATTCCAAAACTGTCTACTCTTTTGTCTGAAGGTTCAACGATTTGCAGCTTCCTCTGAGAACATCTACTGCTCACCCTACCTCCCAAAACCAGATTAAATTTTCCAGCTCTCTGCTGCCCCACCAATGTTCTTTGTCCCACATTGCAGATAAAGTGACTCCAAGTCTGATGACTCTGTATCCCCACTAAGCTGTGAGCACCACGGGGATATGACTGATCTGATTTTCCTCTCCTTCCATGAAGTGAAGAAACTGAGGACTCTTAAGGAAGGGCGACTTTCACTTAGGGAAGATCTCAAGTTGACCACCAGTCTCATCCATAAAATGGGGAGAGGACACCTATTGCGTGGTGCTGTGAGGGTGGGAAACAAATTTGGGAAGTGTGTATCCATAACCGTTGATTTCGTTTATCCTGTGTCTGTTTCTGCAAGGGTCTGGGGACAGGAGAAGGAACATTTCTAACACCATGGTTACCACTCCTGATGAATTATTCAGCACTAGCTAATGGCCACCAGAGATGTGCGTCGGTGAATTTCTTGGATCCCAGTTATGTTTACGTTTGGACAGTGAAGGAGTGTCAGTTGTGAGTTTTCAAATGAGACCTCCTCTTGGATGGCAGGACATGAAAGACTTGCCTGGGCACTGATCCAAGGCTCTGTGTGCAACATGTGTAGATGTTCGAGAGCAATTTTGTTTGCTCATGATCCCACCTGTCAGGACCCATATCCAAATAAGGAAAACACATTACTAGCCTTTATGGCAACAAGAGGGATGTAACAATAATACTTTGACAATAGTTTAACTTGAACTGGTAATTCCTGATACTGAATATTAATTATGTAGCATATTAATTATCTTATTTCTTTCTCCCTTTGACCATGCATGCAGAGTCATTTGTAAGGAACATCGAAGGTGGCTAAGATTAAACTCTCCTGGGTGAGCATGGGTGAATCTTGCCAATCTATCCAAAACCTTCTGGAGTTTTGGAGTTTTGCAAAGCCATTTGAGATGACATCTCAAGGAGCCCTTGGCAACGTGGCTTGGCAGAGAAGCCAGACATTTGGAGATTGAAATCGACCTACAAGTTTGTGACTGTAAGAGACATGTTGTGGTGTAACTTCTATGCCCATATATGTTACTTTGTGCCCTTGCTGGATGAGCTGAGGTTTCCAACCCATTATCCAGATGAGAAAAAGTTCAGAAATTTACCCCAGGCTGATCAGCTGGATAGCAGCACTGCCAGGCCAGGTCCTTGGTTTTCTGACTCCCAAGCTCACTTTCTATTGTCATATATTTGCTCCCTCTAGGCAAGGCTGGGGTTTGAGTCTCCTCTCATGCTTGCCTCCTCGCTCATCCTGGAAGTCTGACTGTTCCCCACTGGCTTCTCCCTGTAAGTGTCAGCCCCCAGGCATTCCTTGCCGCTTCTGTCAGAACATCCTTCCGTCTTTCTCCAACTTGTTTCCATAGCACTTGCTGATACTGTGTGCTTCTGTGTATCGAGGAGGTACAGTGCAGGGTGGTCTGAGCTGCAGGGAAACATGATCTGCATTGTGGGTTTCTTCTTAAAGACATGATGGTGGGAAGGCTGCAGGGTGTCAAGTGATACTCCAGTGGCTTCTAGAGACTTTGCTTTCTGTGTCTGTGTTCAGCAGGGTTTCTTATGCATGCCTTATGAACAATGCATTTATTATTATATCACAGGAGAAAAGATCAACAGATCTTACCTGCACAGGGCAGGAAAGGCTTTTACTGAAAAGCATTTACTGAGCACCTGCTGTATCCTAGAACTTTGCTTGTCATTCACTGAATCCACAACACCCTACAGAAGGTGTGAATGTTTTTATTTCACAGATAGAGAAACTACTGTTTGGGGAAGTTAAGTGATAGGCTCATCGAGTAGATGGACCATAGAGATCCCAATCCATGGTCAAGCCTTTCCTGCAATTTTAGGAAACTGTCCAAAAGAGAACATGTTCCTGGGTCCTGTCTGCTGAGAGGAAGCTGATCCAGGTCTGACACATCTGACAATAGGGATTGATGGAGGGGTAACAGTCTGTAATTATTAGTCAAGGAAGAAGGAAAGAGATTATGAGGTGTCAAACAAATAGGAGACAATGGGGTTGCAATTATAAAGAAAGTGTAGGCAAAATTCCAGGAAGCCGAACTCTTATGAAGCCATTTACTATGGAAGTGGTCAGGGTGGAATCCTCTTGCCCGCAAACCATATGTTCTAGAGGAACCATATCACATCACAAGACTCCTCACAAAATCATATTTAATTCATGAAACCAATCAGCTTGACCATTGAACCTTTGCCGTGAGCCAGTCCTATACTGGGCATTGCAGGCCCTGCCCTCAGTCTGTGTAGTGTAGAGACATAGTGGAAAGCAGTCAGGTATGCCTTGCACTGGGTGTATATTGACACACAGCCTCCCAAGGTAGAAGATCTGAGGGATCTCAGAGGATGAGGCAACTGCCTGGGGAGGTGACACCAGCAGGACCTCAAAGCAGGAGTAAGGTGTCCTTCACAGAGAGCTGTGGCAGGGTACGTTTCAGGCAGAAGAGGGGGCACAGCAGAGGCATAAAGCAGGGAGCAGAGGGCAGATCTGCAGTTCTCAGGTCTGAACCTGGCTCTGCTGCCTGCTGCTTTCCCTTTCTTTGCTGGAAAGGGTGGTTGGTATCCCACTGATGTCCTGGGATAGTGCCGAAGATTAAACTAACATTCACAGTAAGCAATGTAATCTTCCTATCCTCTCTGACTCCTCGTGTCTGTTACAGTGCATACTCAACCTTCTGAAGGACGAGGAATACTTCCTGAATACCATCTCAAAGAATGTTTTCCAAGCACTCACCATGTGGAATTTGGCTAACTAGTCAGTGAATGCAAAGAAAAAAAGAAAAAGAAAGAAATTAAAAAAATAAAAGGAAGGATATGACTGTTCCAGGTATGGCGGAGGAGAAGGCTTCTTATAGATAAAAGAGAGAGCATAGTTAGAGGCAGGGATAGTTGGGAAAGTCCAGAGTGAACATGACCAGACCGAGCTGGACCATATGAGTGGGACCGGTCGCTAAGTGCTTTGAAGAGTAATTTTTTATTTTTATCTCCTCCAGTGATCTCATGAGGTACCACCATCATTTTCATTAAAAACAGACAGACAGACAGGCAAACAACAAACAAACCCAGGCACAGACAAAGCACACGGCTCTCCCCAAGACCACTTTACTGGTGCAGAATTGAGGCACGATTTGACTGATGAATGGCAGTCTGAGTCCAGAGCCGCAGGCCCTTCCACTCTGCTGATACTCTCTGCAGCAATGACAGACAGCTGCCACTCCTGTTAGGATTCTGGGGGCTCTTAGGAAGGGTCCATAAGATTTAGTATCTAAAAATCTCCTACATAGCACATGCAATTAAGAGGGCTGCCAGCATATCACATTGTGGAGCACACGACACATGAGCTGTGTGAGATATATAACAAACAACCTGGAAAACACAGATGTCGCCTTGCTACCTCTGATGGGTTCTTTCCTGGTCTTTGTTATTGATTTGAGTTTCTAAGTTGGACTGGCCCAAGGCAGCCATTTGTTTTTCTGGTCGCTGTCCTGGCTGCAGTGAAGTTCTGAGGTCGCTGCTACTTGCTGTATTCCTGCCCTCCCCCCATGCCTCACTCACTCTTGGCCATTCCCCAGAGAGAGGCATCTGGCTCTGGACTGGTTATAGCATTTTCAGGGAGTCCCCCTAAATCCATCTTGTCTTTATTTCCCCCAGTACCACTTTCTCTCAAGCTCATCTTCTTCTTAGGACACCATGACCTAATCTTGGGAAAGCCTCTGTGTTCGATTTCCTTTGCTATGACAAAAATCCCCAAGATAGACAACTTAAAAGAGGGAAATGTCTCTTGGTTCATGGTGTCACAGGTCCTTGTCTTGATCTGTTGACTCTATCACTATGCTAATTATTTTTCTGTGGCAAAATATCTGACAAAAGTAGCTTAATGAAAAAGGGGAGGTTTATTCTGGCTCACCGTCTATCATAGAAAGAAGTCCTGGTGTCAGGGACAGGGGATAACCAATTACATTGCATCTGTAGTCACAATATTTTTCCTTGCCCAGAGAAATTTCAGAAGACGCTCCCTTAGCTTTAAGTTTTAGCTTAGCAGAGGTTCAGATTGAGGGAATAATTTTGTCCCAGGGCAGAGACTAACCATCTGGGGCATGTAGATCAGAAGGCTAGTATCAGCATCAGAGACCCTCGGACACAGATCCCTGATCTTATTACCTAATCTAGTAATCTAGGAATGTGATTTCCACCTCTGTTTTCACCGCCATTATTTATTGTTTCTTCTTCTTGTTCTTGTTCTTGTTCTTGTTCTTCTTCTTCTTCTTCTTCTTCTTCTTCTTCTTCTTCTTCTTCTTCTTCTTCTTCTTCTTCTTCTTCTCCTCCTCCTCCTATTTCTTCTTTTTCTTTTTCTTCCTCTTCTTTCTCTTTCTCTTCCTCCCCCTCCTGCATCTTTATTTTATGTGTATAAGTGTTTTGCCTGATATATGTGTGTATTTTGGCACCTATGGAGAACAGATAAGGACATCAGATCTCCTGGAACTAGGGTTATGGACAGTTGTGAGCTGCCATGTGGTTGCAGGAGACAGAACCCAGATCCTCTCCAGGAACAGGATATACTTTAACTGCCGAGCCCTGTCTCCAAATGGGTCCTTTTCACCATGAGAGATCTGTGATCTGCATAGGCTGGTTAAGCCCAAGAGTTGATACACTGTGTGAGGGACATGAACAAAAGAGAGAAGCCAAGGACTAGAGCATGTCTTGTCTGACTTAAATGGCAGAGCTGCCTTTAGCTGGGGAGAAGGGAAATGCCACTAAGCAGACGAGAAGACAAGAACTTTCGCCATGCTGAGTTGACTCTCTTCCACATACTGAGGTGGGGTTGATGAGTAGCCAGGAAACAGTTGTTCCTTCCGTGTCCTTTTCAACTGCAAAGGGTTGGTGAAAATCACCTGTAGGAAAGTGAGGGCAGGTGGCAGCAGGGCAGGTGATCTAGTGACAGAAAGGAAGCATACCTCATAGGCATGAGTCAGGGCAGTATGGAGGAAGCAGGCTATCTGTAAGTTATCAGTAGATGCATCGATTTTTCTCAAGGAAGAGGAACAAGACGGTAGGCTAGGAGTGAGTGAGTCAGAGAGGAGGAGAGGGAAAGGCCTTGCTGAGCCTCCTTTTACTTCCTGTCCCTTGCTTGCACTGGACTTGGCACAGAAGAAATCCAAACAAGTATCAGCTGACCTGGATTCTCTGGTGTTACACCCCAACACCAATGGTGACTGAAATCTCAGTTGTACCCCGCTTTCGATGAGTGGTCTCCAGAGAGTGATCGTGCCTTCTTTGCTTCTGGTGCCTTATCTGGAAAGTGGGGACCAAATGAGGTGGCGTTGTTATGAGATGACACAGAAGATATTAGAGCAATGTTGCTTGCTGGATTCCCAGGCACCACCACTGCCTTATCCATCAGACTGTACACTCTCCTTGAAGTCAGAAAAAAATTGGACTGGACAAATTTTCCATTTTTGTACTTCAATAAATCGACTTAAACTAATCACTAAAGACTTGATTTCCTCTCTTAAAAATGGAAGAAGAGATTTTATGAGTTCAGATTTACTTTTTTGAAGCAATTTGGCAAGGTTTTTCATTTCTAAATCCATAAATGGCAGAGTGGGCAATTACAGAAGACAGACAAACTGGGCCATGGTGTACTGGCTGGTGACTATGTAAATTGCTCCATTCCTGTCAGCCACAGATGCGGATGCTTGTCTGCCCAGTGAGAGCTACCTGGAGTCCCTCATCCCAGGGCAGGTGTGAGGCCTACAGGAAGCAGCTAATGTGTGGGTGTGTGTGTGGGTGTGGGGGTCATTTTGAACACTATAGTATGCTCACAAACACCCAGTAGGTTGGGAACAACCTCTGTCTCAATGAAAACGTTGGGTGCCTGTGCAGCAGAGTTCTTCCAGGCCCCTGAGTGAGACAATGGAACAATAGATCCCAGAACCCATGGAAGAGTGTTCTAGGAGAGCCCAAGGCAGCCTCCTGCGATCCCTTTTGTTTTGACCTTCGCAGTGTGTCTCAACAGAACCAGGACATGTCATCCATGCTCTGGGCTGGAAGTAGAGCAGAAGCAGGCCAGCTGCCTAGCCTTGATAAGGAGCAGTCAGACAAAAGTGCACTCTTCCTGCTCATCTGGATGACTGGCCAGCAGTGGCCCAGAGCCTCAGACCTAGCTTCCTGCTTTCCCCTGGCTGATACAAGGCAGCAAATCCCCAGAGGTGGGCTGAGGAGGGATATAGAGATGGGACTCTTCACGTCTGAATTTGGACTCCAGCTCTGTCCCACTTTAGATCTAAAGGCTGGCCATATGTCCTGGTTATCCCAGGACGGTCAGTGTACAGACCTATTAACCTGATCCTGTGTAGCCATCTGTTAACCATCATCCCTTTCGAAAATGTCCCCATGTGGACAAAACATTGGAAGACCATTCTGTGGATTTGTTATCTACTCTAACTTATTTGAACCACATTTCTACACCTAAAAAAAATGGAAAATGTGTTTATAGACTGCAGGATTGTGATTGATAACAAACATGGTTAACATAAAAGTTTAAAATAGGATGTAAGGGCTAGTACTCCAATATTAGCCTTGCTCTAGCTTAGGCTTCTGTATTGTTTTCTCCAGAGTATATGAACACAAGCCTCCATGTGCCTCCAGTCCACTGGGGCTCCTACTTCAGGGAATGTCAGACTACCTTTGGGGAGCCACTGACCTAGTTTTTCCATTTCCAATCATGTCTGTTCTTTGCCAAAATGATTCTTGCAAAAACACAAACCAGTCTACGCTGCTCCCACTGCCTGGCACCTTTCACTGGCAGAGGGGCCAGAGGTCAGGCACCAGGGCAGGCAAACCTGGACTCCGAATGAAAATGAAGGCATGGCCATCCCTAGGTATGATTGAGGAGAAGGATTTTATTGTAGACACGAGGGAAAGAACAGCCAGAGGCATCTATAGGGATCCAGACTGCCCATGGCCAGCAGAATAAAACAGGGCAGGAGAGGAGAGTGGGGGAGGGAGACAGAGAGAGGAAAAGAAGAAAGAGGGACAAGAGAAGGGACCAGGAGAAGGAGAAGATCCGAGAGCAATGAGCCAAGAGTGTGTGTGGCTGAAACAGGGAAGGGAAGGGAAGCGATGTGGGGCGGGAAGCGATGCAGAACATGGGCCAGAGAGGGTTAGGGTAGGGGTGAGGGTGAGAAGTGCAGAGAGGAGCCAGGTCTCTGCAGCCCTACTGAGAGAATAGGTGCTGAGAGAACAGGTGGTCAGTGTCAGTGCACTTTGGTATGTTAAATAGGAACCTCTGTTAGCCATTTGTCCCAGGCTTCATTGAGACCTAAAAGAGTCAAGTCTGCACCTGACCCCTCTTGAGGTTACAGAAGTTACCAGTCATGCCTTAACTTCATCTGGGAAGGATGGCCTCAATGGCACTTGCGAAGAACTGCTTACAGAGAAGCTCTTATGATGGGAGTCCTTCCCATCTTCCCCAGCATAAAAAACGGACTACTCGTCCCATGATCTGACCAAAGGCCCAACAGTCCCTAAAGATAGAATTGCCCTCTGCTAGCTATGGCCTGCTTCTTGCCTTCCAAAGCACAGGGCTGGAATTATTCCCATTGGGATGGAATGAGATCTACTTAGGACTGACACCTCTGAGCTCATGGAATCCTACCCCATTTATAGCTAAGGAGGAGGAAAAGAACCAGGCAAGATATGATTGTTCATGGAGACTTGTTGAGAGAGCTCTGTGCTAGGTCCCTGCTCTATACATCAAGGTTACAATGTTGTTTGTGGTTAGCACTGTGGTCTCCATGCAGTAGACAAAATACCTGAGATCTGGTAATGAGTTAGCTTATTCTAGCTGCCATATCAAATATCAAAAACTGGGGCCTTCACAGAAATATATTTTCTCAGGCTTAGAGGCTAGATGTCTAAGATCAAGTTATTGTCAAAATTCCGTCTGAAACCTCCCTTTTGTGCTTACAGTGGCTGTTTGCTCCACATACACCCATCTGTGTGTCCTTGGGAGAATGATAATCACGCTGCATTCATTTTACCACACAGCCCTCCTTTAAGGGCCCTATCTCCAGGTACAGTTGCATTTGGAGGTAGTAGAGGATAGATATTTAACCCATGAATTTGGGGATTGGAGTACAATTCACCCCATAGAAGAAAGGCAGCCTTCAGGAAGGCCCCAATAATTCTGCTTTCTAATATTTACTCCAACGTGCAATCCATTCTGCAGTGTCCCAGAGCTGGTCTGTATGATCAATGATGCATGGCAGAAGGGGTGGTGATGATATGTCATTTCCAACATGAGGCTATGTGCCTCGTTAATCATCCTGGTTTTCCAGCCACTTCCTCTTGAGAAATCCAGCTGCCATTTTGAGAGACTTGTTGCCAGGACCCCAGGTCTCCTGCCAAGAGCCATTGGGAAAGCAGGCCTTTCAATGACAGTCAAACATTCAGAAAACTGGAACCTCACAAGTGACCCTGAGCTGGCTCCATGTGGCATAGCTCTGTTGGGCTCTGGACCACAGAAACTCTGTGAGACAGTGAACACTTGTATGAAAGCTGCTAAATGTGGAGTTGTTTATGACTGAGCAATAGGTAATGAACACCAAGACTTGGAAAAGTCGAGGACACACAAATCTCAAAGGGCAGTGAGAATTAGATATCTCCATGTCGGACTTCTTAGCTCTTCCTGGCACACCCCACAATCTCCATCAAGATTAGCTTTTACCCAGATCATAGTGGTGAGGTATGCAGGAAGAGGGGAGGGAAGAGAGGAGGAAAAATGGCCCTCCGTAGCCAAGTGAGGAAAGGCTGGGAAAAGGGACAGCTGGGCTTATATGTCTAAAAGAGAGGCAGAAATGAGAAGGCCAAATACCATCCACTGGTGTTCCCACTGTGTCAGGCCCTGTTTGTGAGACAGGAGAATTGCTATAAAGCATGCCTAGGAAGGCCACGTGAGTCATAATCCACTCTATCAGGTCAAAGGCCTCTCTTCCAACTAGCCTCTGGTTTCTTTCTCAGTTTTGCAGTGCTCAGGGCCCCACAAGCCAGCCAGTGAGCTGTAAGGACCCCTTACTTATTGTCTACTGTGTGCCTGCTGCTAGGCGGGATGTGAGACTTAATCTCATAGTCCAAGGATGAGTGAGATGCACACTGTTAGCTTCATTTCACAGAAACAAGCAAACAAACGCAAGAGCCAAGGTTATGTATGTGTGCCTCCTGGGAAGGACTTGAATCCACTTCTGGGTCTTTCTACTAGTTCCTCATCACCAGGGACTTTGACACCTCCATTGGATGGACCACTTTAATGAATATGGAAGCTGGTTGCAGAGAGCCTTATCAATACAACTGTTTTAAGGCACCCGCCAACTCCTCACACTGTGTGATAAGAACTCAAGATTAGCAAAGTCCCAAGGGTTGACTGAAGAAGGCATCATACTGTAGTGTAGTCACTTATTTCCTTATGACAGAGTTGAGGCCTAAGTCTGACTGACCTGAGAAACTAGGGAAGACCAGACGTTGCTCCCTGACAGACAATTGATATTTGATAGCAAAGAGAAGTAGAAGGTGATTGAACTATATGCAGAACCCAGGGTTGCAAAGAGCTAATTTTTTGAGGAATCCTACTCTTCCCAGTAGAGAGCTTGTCCAGATGGCAGAGCCTCAGGTTTGACCATAGACCTGTAGAATCAGCATGAGAAGTGAATGACACTTCTGGAAGTGAACATACTTCTGGAGATGGGACATGCATATGTTAAAATCCCAGTAGGAACTAGGACAAAAAGATGCAGGTATGGTGGCACAAGCATTTGATCTCAGCACTTGAGAGGCAGAGGAAGGTGGGTCTCTGTGAGTTCAAGGCCAGCCTGGTCCACATAGAAAATCCCAGGTTAGCTAGGACCGTACAGGGGGACCCTATCATACAAGAGGGGTGGGAGAAGTGACTTCTTCAGATACCTGAATAGAAATGGTGAGGGTTTGCCCCATTTTATGGATGGGATTGCTAAGACAAAGAACAACAACAACAAAAAAGCTGATCTAAAATTTGACTCAATTTCCTGTCCTAAAACAAGATCTGTCTGTCTCATTATGCTATTTTCCATTACCCAGAATTGAATTAGGTCCACAATTCATTAATTAATCTAATTAATGGATCAGTGCACAAAATGAGGACATGGGAGGATTTTGATGACAGGAGGGTAGGCAGCAAGCTGGACTTGAAAGAGAAGGTGAGTCAAGGGCTGGACACCAGCAGTTGGAGGCTGAATATCGGTGGGACTGGAGGAATGGAGATGCAGTAGAGAGGCGGTCTTGCCAATCTCATCTCTTTGAGTTCTTAGATCGGCTGAGACAAGACTGAGTCCACTCAGCACAAGACCCAGAATAGCACATGTTTAGGCAAGTCAAAGGGCTGAACTAGCATTCAAAGCATCACCTTGATGGCGCTGCATTGATTTTATGGCCTGTAATTGGTTGTTCTTTTGTTTTTTGTATAAGCGCTTATCACTTGGCCTTTTTTTATTGGTATTATGTTCCTCTTATGTGATCTGTTCTTTCTTATGCCTGGGCTTTCCACATGTAGTTTATTCAGCCAGGTAGAGGTGTAAAATGGAGGAGCAGAGGGAAAAGAGCTGCTGAGAGGAATCCCCACCAACTCTTTAGGTGTCAGCCTTTCTACTGTCATAACCAAAATCCCGAGAACCCAACTTAAAATGTTTACTTTGGCTCATGGTATCGGACGTCTCAGTCCATGGTCACTTGGCTCTGTTGTTTCTGGGCTCACAGTGTTGAGACAGAGACTCACTGTGAGGAGCACAGGCCAGAGCGGGGTGATTAGCTTTGCAACAGGCAAGAGACAGAGACACCAAGAGAGCCAGAGAAAAGATATGTCCTTCCAAAGCACACTCCCCATCACCTGCCTCTTGCAGCCGGTCCCCTTTTCCCAGTAGCCCACTCAGCTGTGACCTCATCATAGATTCACAGGCTAATGAAGTTAGGCCCCCATGATCCAGTCATCTCTCAGTAGCTGGGGACCAAGTCTTCCACTCATGAACCTTGTGGGGGGAGGGAACACAGCTGGGGACCAAGCCTTCCACACATGAACCTTGTGGTGAGTATACTTGACAGCCAACCATAGCAGCTACCAGTTGGATGATGAAGAATTCTTTTCCTAACCGAGACCTTGGCAAGTCTTAACTGCTCTTTGCCTCCTCTTCCTGACTTGCATAGTAGAGATGATCATAAAAACTGCTATAGGGGAATGAAAGCGCTAAGACACTCAAAGGCAACCTGGCCGCTGGAGGGTTAAGTAGGGAAACCTGCAGAAAGCTGAGTCCCTGGGTCTCACATCTGGTTAGTATGTGAGGAGAGTGCAGACTCTTAGTGCTTTCAAAGGCTTTTCTTGGTCCCACCCCATTGATCCAGGATAACTACAGTGTTTGCGTTAGGACTTTGAACGTGGCTAAGGAAGGCCTGATTCATTTGGTTTGGTTTAGGAATTCAATATTCCTGTTTCTTTCTAGCAGGAATCCTGGGAGATTATAATGATCTCCTCTTAGTTTGACTGTCACTTTTCTTCAGTTTTTCTAAGCATGCAGGGTCATTTTCTCCACACACGGAGCTCTGTGAGGACAGGAGCTGCACTGAATGATTGCCAAAGGGCTTTCTGACCCCTTAGCAGATGGGACTCGGAACATGAAATGCATCTAGTTTTCTTGATGTTACTTTACTAGTTAATACTTATGCATGTTTATCATTCTTTATTAAGTCATGTTTCTGCCTCCTTCCTGGACTCTGATGGATCCAAGAGCAAGTTTAGTGCATCAAGAGTAGGTATCAGTGTGTCAGAGTATGTCAGTGTGAGTGTACCAGAGTGAGTGTGTCAGAGTGTGGGTGTGTCAGAGTGTGAAATCTAGCATCAGAAAGCCATACTTTCTTTGTAAACAAAAATATAAACAGCTAGAGAGTTGCAAATTGTACAAGTCAGAAAGAAGTTTGTCAGAGACAGTTCTTGAACTTCCCCTGAAGAGTTGGTTTCTGCCTAAACTATGGGGAAATCTTGATTTATATTTGTGTAAAGATGTATTTGTATAAATATCTGTAGAGCTGTGAAGAGCCCAGTTTAAAGCGACACCAGGGACACTCTTGGGCTGTCACTTGTTGCCCAGGCAGGGAGCTCTGTGTGGACACCAGAATCAGGACAGAGGGTGTCCAGAGGCTCAGACGTGTACCAGGCCACCCACTACACAAGTGCTTGTCCACCTTCTTCAGCAGCAGCCCAGGAAGCCACAACGGTACACGGGACCTCAGCCTTTTCATATGCAGGAGCTCCAGTGTGTCAGGTGCCACCCTGGCCGGTATCGCTGCTGTCCCTGCCTCCCCCTCTCTTAGATCACATTTCAGCATTAGATTACAAGCAGCCGGTGTCAGGTATGCTCCCTTTCCACCTGGTGTGTCCAGGGAATGAAGGACTCCTGAATTGGTACCCTAGATTGGAATGGCAAGACAACCTAAGTTAGGAGAGGCAGGAACTCAGAAAGTCAGTGGAAAACAAAGAATGTGAGAGTCATCACGAACCAGAATTTATCGTGAGGGGGTTGCCTTGACTGTAGATTTCTGAGTGGAAGAGAAAGTGCCTTGTTCATGATCTCCACAGGAGCATCCCCCTTTCCCTGCTGTCCTTCCCCCAAGAGTCCCCCTGTCTTTATGGGGCCCATTCTGCCTGCTTGACCTTTAAACTTTCATAAGCATCTTTCCCAGGTTCCTACTGCATGTGTCCTCAGGCACCTTTGTGACTGCTTCCTGACACACGTGGCACCTCCACCAAGCAGACACAGTGGGGACATCCAGGAGGGGCACAGGAGATGTTGCCACTCCAGTAACAGTTTTCATGCTGGTACCATTGCTGCTATTGTTTCTTCTTATTAAGAAAACCCTGCAGTTTCCATGGTCAAGTGACATGTTCACAGAATATAAGTTTTTGGTCTGACCAGAATTAGGAGAAAGGAAATGTCTCTCTGAGGTGGCTGTGACTTGCAGACTAAGCCCAGGGGCTGACCCAACAATAGCCCTGTTTACAAATGTTCCTACAGTTTTCACACAGTAGGAGTCGATCATTTGGGGTGTTTGAGAGGGAGGCAGGTCAGATTTCAGAGGGAAGCAGGAGAATCAGAAAGAGCAACACATCGTAGCTGACATGCTCAACACTTCCTCCCTGATGCCCGTGCACAGAGCAGATGGGATAATTCATTATAGTTGTCAGGACTCGAAGACAATCTAAATGCAAGCTGCCCCGCTCCAAGATTTAATACCCTTCAGGAGAGTTTGCATATTTGTTATATTGCCACCTTTGGTGTTTCAACATTTATTGTCCCCCAGGGCCATAAAAATGTCTTGCCTTTTACAGAGTATACAGACTCAGAGCTCCTGGGCCCACCAACTCACAGGCACTTGAGGGGACCTCAGTGAAGTTTCACGTTCTTGATTTGTAACTGAAAGGCAAGTCTACTATTAAGTTGTTTGGCCTGGAAAGTTACAAGGAGGGAGCCTCTTCTCTGCCCACAACTGGATGCAGTTTATGACACACACAGTGTGCTAGCTCCAGGGCTAGCCCAGGCCCTCAGGCCTGGGTGCTCTTCATAGCTGATGTGTGGAATAAATGTATTTCCGTTAAAATTGCTTTTCACTCCATCAGAAGCAGAATTAAGGGTAAAGTGACTGCATGACCCGATTTGCCACTCAGGGTTCTATCCAGCTTTGTGCCTTTTTGGTGAATGTAAACACTAATCCTGTGGGGTGTCAAAGAGGATCCATGTGACAAAAATACCCAAGACAACAAAAGACAAAAGGTTATTTTGGTTTTAGCGGTTTCAGGGATTTCAGTTTATAGTGTAATTTCTGAGCCTGAAGTGGGGCAGGATATCATGGTGGGAAAATGTGGTTGAAGCAAAGTTGCTTCCGTTATGGTGGCCAAGAAGCAAGGAAAAAGGAAAAGGAACAGGGCTCCCAGGAAGCCTTTCAAGGGCACAGCCCCATTGACTTCCACCCTTTTATTAGGCCCCACCTCCTCAGTTTCTACTATATCTAAGTATCTATTAATGTATAAATCTACCAATGGATGAACCCATTTATGAGGCCACCTCCTCAAATTCTAAATGCTGCGTTGGTGGGACCAAGCCTTCAACATGAGCTATGGAGGGCCATTTACTATGCAAACGGTCAACAGAGTCCTTGAGGAGGCATAGATATGTATATAAACCTTCATATACACATTAGTGACATTTTATAAACACAACAGCTACAAAGTTGTAGAAATTAGCTTGCTTTAATACATACGTTATTGTTATGGCATGGTTCTGTGACACTACAATAGAAAACCCTTCAGTGACCTTCAGGAAAATTCAAGAGCTGTCATCCTGTATTTGATAGAGCATGGCATAGCTAGAAGTCTAGGTGTAACATGGATGACTTTTACTTATTAATATTAACTTCTTTAATCTTTATAATTGAATTATAATATAGATACTAAGCATTTCTCCTATTTCATAGACAGTTGAATGACTTGCCCAAGGCATAGCATTTTCATATTGGCCTGTAATGTCTTACTTTGTACCCTATTGCTCTGACAGAAAAAAATTCTACAGAGATCTGGAGTCTCCAGAGCTTAGGCTTGCCTTCTGATCATGGAATAGGCTGCCACTGCTCACTCGAATTAGGATGCCCATGTAATAATTCATTATTCAAATATGGACAGTTTTGAGAATAAAAGAGGTGTTATTAATAGTCACATTGGGACAACAGACACAAATGAGATGATGGTGTAGGGCACTGCAGCTCATATGGTCACCATTCAACCAAAGGAGGTCCTTAAAACGTGTGCTCTCCTCTGTCTTAAATCTATTCTTAGAACAATAATACAAAGTAGGAAGAAGGAGCTTTTCTTGGCATCTAGAAATAGCACACAAACACATGGGAAGGCAAAGGATAGAAGAGCTGTGAAGACTTCCCTTTCTTTATTCTACTTCCCTGCTAATAAGTTAGCTTGCTGTAGTTTCAAGGCTCCTGGTAGAAGCTGGGTGATTCTGGCTCAGAGACAGCATTTCACTCCCCATGTATGCAAAGCAAATGGCAGGCAGGCACTTGCTTCATGTTGGTTTTCTTCAGTCCTTCCAGTCTGTAAGGCATCATAAAGTAGCCCAGGAAGGTGCTCTGTGTGTGTGTGTGTGTGTGTGTGTGTGTGTGTGTGTGTGTGTGTGTGTTGGAGAGACCCCAAATCTCTTATGATGGATTACAAGCAAATCTACAATGATTTTTTTTTCTGGGCAAAGTCATTATCTTTACTAAATGTGACTGCAAGCAGGACAAACCATTGCTCCTAGGAGAGGCAATATCTCTGTCTCCCAAGGCTGTTCTGTTGTTGAAAAGTCTCCCTGTGCCTGTTTTCCAGAAGTATGAGAGGCCTTGGAGAACTGCCCCCTAGCACCAGGAGAACTCAAGGTCTCTGAGGCTGAGATCTCTGCACTGAATGCATTGGCTAGACAACTGTAGGACTCCATTGGAACCAGGGTTCCAGATCTGTTTTGTCTTGAGAGGGGGCTGAAACCAAGAAAGGGAAAGCGATGAGAATGCATGAACCACAAATGCACCATTGTTCCTTGATGGGAGATGTTATTCTGTAAATATGTTTCTCATACTGGTTAATTAATAAAGCCTGTGGCCAATAAGAAACAAGATAGGTGGGGCTAGGAGACCAGGAGGAGGAAAGAGGAAGTAGTTGGGAGGAGTCAAGATGTAGACCTGGGAGGAAGGAAGACACCGTCGCGGCTCCCAGATATGATGGCCACGTGGAAATACTTAGATAAGTAGAAATGGGTTAATCATTAAGACAGAGCTAGCCCATTAACAATGATAATAACTGGCCAACAGGATTGTATCATATACAGAGTCTCCTGAGTGTTATTTGGGGCTCACGTGGTGGTGGCACCATGGCGGCAGGACCGGAGGCAGCCAGCAGGAAAAATCTGCCGTAACAGTTCCTTATCCATCCAGTGTTCTTCTCTTAAAGGCTGAGTTTTTATCAGCAAGACTGGAAAATTAATCCTCTATGTTGCTCATGGGTGACTCTATTTTTTAGGAGATGGCCCAGATGATTAATATGAGGATGGGTACTTCCTAGAGTTATTTTAACAAAATACTTTATTAATCATTTGGGAATTTCATATATATATTCATATATTTTGATCATATTCATCCTCTCTCCTCCCCCTCCAACCTCTCCAGTATCCATCCATCTTCCCCCAACCCTTCCCCCAAGGAATCCAATTCGTGCTATCCATGAGTGCACCTGTCAGGTGTTGTACCCTTAAAGAAAAAAGGATTCTTCTTTCCCCAGCACTATCACCTGTCAACAGCTCCCCAGCTAGGGCAGGGACTCTTGGGTCCCAGTGGGTCCCTTCCCCTTCCATGCTGGAATGTTGACTGGCTTGATCTTATGCTGGTCTTGTGCAAGTAAACACAGCTGCTGTGAATTCTGAGTACAGCAAACCTGTCAAATCCTGATGACACGTTTCCACTCCTGTCCTCCCTGCCCAGTGGCTCTTAAAATCTTCCTGCTCCCATTGGTCCCTGAGCCTGGGGGGGGGGAGAGGATATGATACAGATGTCCTATTTATGGCAGCAAGTTCCACATGTGTTCACCCTCTTCACGCTGGTCAATAGTGAGTTTCTGTGTTAAGCACCATCTGCTGCACAAAGAAACTTCTTCTCCAGTGAGGTCAGAGCTGCACTGATCTGTATAGAGGCATGTAGTTTAATGCTATATGCGTTTAGCAAAATAAGGAGTGTGGTCCCAGGACTATGAGCTCCCTGACCACAGGTTTTTAGTCTAGAATTATTCTTAATAAATATACTTCTCCTGCAATTAAAAAATTACAATGAGGATTTTAAATGTCTGAAATATAGAGACCCAAGATAAATACCACCCCAGTCTAGCTACTTTATTACAAATGCTGATACGATTTCAGTTTATATTCTTCTAGAGTGTGTGTGTGTGTGTGTGTGTGTGTGTGTGTGTGTGTGCATGTGCGTGCATGCATGCATGCGTGTGTGTGTGTGTGTGTATGTGTGTGCTTGTATGTACCTTCTTAAAACTTTTGTTATCATTGTGAATTCATAATTTCAAACCACCTTATTTTCCAATGGCTATGCCATTTTCATAAATGTTTAAAAATAAGTATCATTTTCAAAAATCAGTTCATATTATATTGAAGACCAACATTTATTTAGCTCTTTTGACATTTGATCTTTAGTTCAATGTGTAAGATCACAAGCCATGAATTGGAATTCCTACCTTCATCATTTACTAGTTATTTATTTTCTCTGAGCCTTGACCTACCTTAGTATAAAATGGAATAAAAACTGAATTTTTAGAGGTTGATAGAGGAAGCCAGTAAGAGTGAGATAGTATGTATAAATCATCCTAACAATGCCTGACATCTAAGAGTAGCTGCTTATCAAATACATATTTTATTACTATTGCATCCAGTTGCTTATCTCAGTCTATGATTCAGTGAGCATCTTGAATGTTTTTCTACCACAGCGATAATGGTACTAGCTCAAAATACCTGAAGCTAGGACTTCACAAAAAAAATAGAATTTTAGCTGGGAATGATGGCACATAGCTGTAATCCCAGCACCTGGAAGGCTGAGGTAGGAGAATTACAACTATGGATCTTACAGTTGGCTTTGTTCCTCCAGCTCACACAGAAGACAAAGTTTGGTCAAGCAACATCACTTTTAGGAGCCTGGGAGGGGAGTTGGGATTAGTTTGGCTCATGATACCCACATTTTCAGGTAGGGAGTGAGTTCATGCATTAGTTATGCTAGTTAAATGTTTTTGTCCACCTGAAATATTTCTTAATTAAAAAGCACACAGCAAGGATACGGTGCTTACTAACCCTCTGGGCAGCCTGCAAACTGTGTAGAAGGAGACAGCATCCCCAGGGTGCTAGGAACTGGCATGCTAGAGATCAACTCCTGGGGTCAATGAGACTTCAAGAAGGTATTATGTAGCAGGAAGAAATCAAAGTCCTGTTCATGAATTGGGGTCTTTATTTCTTATATAGTGTTTGACAAGTTTCTCACAGGGAAAGAAAACACATGGGGTGGGGAGGTGGGAAAATGCCCCAAACACATGCAGTTACTGCAAGGGAGAGAAGTGCTCTCATACACCATCCGACTTTAAAGGCAGGGGAAGGCCTAATTGTCCTCCAGGCCACTGGCTCCAAGCTAATTTATGGAGGGAAGGGCCACGGAGGTAAATCTGTATGTCATTTTCTGAGCCACCCAAAATAAGCCCATTAACCCTGCACCTATGAATGGAAGTGTTTCTTCCCAGCTTTACATGCCCCGGTCCTCTCCCACACCCAGCGTCACCCCGGGCACCGCCACTGAGGTCCCCAGGGTACGGCTGACAATGGAGCATTCAGGAAGGCCTTTCCCAATGGGGGTAGGAAGCCTGTTTTATGCCCTGTTAATTACTGCAACAATTTATAAATTCATGACAAACATAAAGTCCTCACAGAGATTGAATTTCAAATGGTATTTACCTGTAACAGAATCCCTTTTGTTTGTAATTCTTGGATTTATGAGCTGTTGCACAACAAAATGGGACTGCTCCTTGTCCCCCCTGGGGGGCACTGGCAGGGGACCTCAAGCATGCTACAGGGGCAGGAGCCCACTCAGGGATTCAGGGAATGCAACCTCTGGCTTCTAGTTCTTGGTGCCCTTTGGTGTCACAGCCTTGGACTTGGAGTCCTGAGGAGGAGTGGACATCACCCTGGGTCAGATACATTTTCTCCCTGGAGTGAACTGTTTTGACTTTGTGCCTTTATGGGGTGGTTCTTCACAGAATCTCATCTCTGCTTATGCGCTCCAGGAACAGGGATGTAGTACTTGACAAAGCAGCCCAGATAATTGCCACAGACTCTCGATCTCTGCTCTTACCCTTCCTCTCCTCCCCACCTTTGCTTTGGACACAAGAATGGTTTTCATGAAACCTTAGATGCATTGTTTTTGCATTCCTGCTTTAAAAATCCCTCAATGCCTTTCCTTTCATTTCTTAAGAGATCTGCACTCCTCCATGAACCCTGCAGGTCCTGGACGGGTCCATGCACAGGCTGCCTCTACTCCTTGTTTCTGTTGGACTGCAGCGGTCTCTTGCCTCTTTTGTTCTTTTCTCTACAATGCCAAGCTGCTTCTGTCAACTAGCAGACTTTCTGTGACTGCAATGGTATACTCAAGTTAATCAGTGGCAAAGAATCCAAAGGGTTCCCTTTGGCTCACAGTTCAGACCCATAGTGGGGCCAGCACCTAATGGCTAGGTGTGTGTGTGCAGAGCATACATTCATTTCATGGCAGGAAAATCAAAGAGAAAGAGGTGGTGGCAGAATGCCACTTTGCTTTTTAATGACATACTCCCAGTGACCAGGAGGCCTGCCACTAGGCCCCACCTTTTAATGAAACTGTCACTTCATAGTGCCAGCTGTGACCTAGCCTAAGGCACACAAACCTTCAGTTGGGGGGCATTTCAGATCCCAACTCCAGCACACTCCTGTCTCTTTTGCGTTAAAATTGCATTAAAAATAGAAGATCTAGTGACTCCACTTGAGGGCAGCAAGTGGCAGCATGCTGTGGAGCTGGAAGGCTGAGCCCATGCTCTCAGGCAGCACGGAGGATGCATGTCAGAACCGGGCAGAGAGAGCGGACACTGGTAGCTGGGAAGAAGAGGAGGAAGCCAGCTGGTTTCTGGGACTCTGCTAAGAAGGGACATAAGGAAGGCCCTCCTGTGCTCCCAGCAGACCTTGGGTCTGCTGTTTCAGAGGCGCTGGATACATTTGACCTGCCCTAGAGGCAGTGAAGAGGGAACTCAGGGAGCCCAGCTCTCCATCTCCTCTGCACAGCCTGACCAGCTTTCATGGAGTTCTCAGCTTCAGTAAACACTGTCCATGGATGCGAAGGTGCGAACTTTATGAGTCTTGGCAAGGAGATGCTTTCGCTTTCTGTTTGTGTCAGAACATCCATCCTCCATATGATACATGGGGGACATCGGGGGTTGCATCCACTTATGCAGCCCGGCGTCTTTAAAGAGCAGCTAAAATCTAGGGTGGTGGTGTGCTGGGGCTTTCCAAAGAGCCTATTAAAAATGCACACATGCTCTTTTATTTCTTTCTTAAGAGACTGAACTATCTGCACAGAGATCGACAGGAAAGAACAGGCTTCAGAAAGTGTCCACCAGATTCTAGTTATTCTGTTCACCGGTGTCCAACCACAAACAGAGTGCTTTATCCTCCTAGGTTTTAGGTAGAGTCCCTGCACGTGAGGTTGCTGCTCAGAATTCTGTGAGCATTTGTCTGCAGGCCTGGGGATCAACTGCATGCTTACCTGCAAGAAGTCGATACATCTCTGCCAGTGCAGCAGGACTGGACCTCTGCATTTTCGAACCAACTACCCCACATGGTGCAACTAGGAACAGAAGTTCCAGTCTGTTCGGCTTAAGTTTCAGGTGTGGGAGAGCAGAGTTAGGATATTTTTGTCTGCTAACAAAAGAAGTTAGAACTCAAAATGCCTAAACAATTAGAGAAATGAATCAATGCATTTATCAAGATGTCTGGACCAGGGCAAGTTCCAGGGCTCTTAGTTTAATACTTCAATATTATCCAAGAGCCCCAAATGATTCTCATATCACCCTTCCCCTGGTCTTCTTGTCTTATTTCTAGCAGAAGGTCACACTCCTGGCTTTCTTTAGTGCTGGACCCTCCTCCCCAGCATGTAGACACTACACAGGTTACTCAAAAAGTATAGGAGTGCCAGTATGAAGTGAAGATTAGTCTCAGGATTATCAGCAGTGCCTATGCCTTTGAGAAAATCATAGGTGCCATGTAGATGGCCAGTGATTATATCAGAAATACTCCAGTCTCTGATACAGATACTTCTAGAACACAATGAACAATGTGTTCTTAGGAGTTTGGATATCGTGTCCACCCTTACAAAGGTTCATGTGTTCAAAGACTGGTTCTCAGCTGGTGGGGTTCTTGGGGAGGTGAGTTAGGTCCCATGGTAACTAACCTCATTAATAGATTCACCCACTGTTGAGTTTGTGGCTGAATGGGCTATTTGGAGATAGGTCTTCCTAGGATGAAGAAGGTCACCAGGGGTGTGCCTTTCAAAGACACCCTCTCGCTTGGTCCCTCCTCTCTTTCCTGACCACTATACAGTGAACAGCTTTCTTTCTGCATGCTTTTCCAACATGTTTTCTGCCTCACCACAGGCCTAAGAGCAGCAGAGTCAACTGAAAGTAGACTGGACCTCTGAGGCCATAAGCCATGACAAAGCCTTCATCCCCTAGCTTAGTTTTCATTTTTGTTAGGACCGTGGGAAATGGAGTAACACAATGATATGTATAGAGAAACACAGCATCTTTAGAGCAATGACCTTGAATTCAAAGTTGGCTCCACCTTAGCTAGACACAAGAACTTAGGCAGATATTTGCTATCACATATTTAGTCAGTCAAATAAATACAAACAGAAAAACTAATGAGTACCTTGCTCTAAATATTCACCTACAAAAGTTGGAAAAACCAAGCTCTCATATATTGTTTGTGAAAATACAAACTGACATATAGTCTATGATTGAAACTTCTTATCTACTAGCAATAACTGGTTATATCTATGATAAGATATCTTCAACAATATCCATAGAAACGATCCTAATCGTCTCCACTGGAATCTACCTATATGCTCATTAGGAGTGTGGATAAACACACTAACGTATGATATTGTCAATGTGTTGTCCCTGTCCCCTTCAAGGTGGGATTGTTTGCTCAGTTAACAAGAATTCTGTCTGTGGCAGATGGCCTTCAGGCTATCAGCCCTTTCGAGAATGTCCTTAGCTACACTGAACCACTTTGCTTAAGGAGGGCCCTTCCCAGGGAACCCTTTTCTCCCAGGACCATGAAGACAGGCCACTTTAGCTCCAGAACTCTGCATGTGATCAGAGCCAGTCTTTCCTTGGTTTGACATGAAGCTCTTCTGCAGGCAACATGGGTGGCTGCCTATGGAGAAAACCACACATCACACAGTTCAATTCAAATGAAGGTCAAACCTGGCAAAACAAATCTACAGTGAAGGAGGGCAAAATAATAGTGATGTCTATGGTGCAGGGAATGGCCTAAAGCCTGGCTGAAAGAGTAGTCACCCTTTATCCTACATATATCCACATCCATATATAAAAAATTGACATTTATTGAGCTGTAATGTTGCTTCGTATACTTGGCTATATTGCTATACTTTAAAAATAATAAACTTTTAAAACCATAATTAAAACAGTCAGGTTATATTATTTTTCTAGTTTGTAGTATTTCATACATAATATGGATTGTTCTGGGTATGTCTGTGAGGGTTCCCAATGAGATCATGTTGTATGACCTTTTCTAGAACAATATGAACAAAAATGTTTGTTCACCCTTTATAGGGCACTGACAACAGACCAAAGAGAAGATTTCACCCCAGTCCATCTTGGATGGTAAACTCCTGAGTTTACCAAGAGTTCAGGCCTGCTTAACAGCAACACGGGTGATTCAAAGACAGCTGTATCAGTGAAAAGCTGGCCCGGCATGGGTGGTCACTCATGAAGCTGCATCCCCAGAGCTCTCTGAACACATTGCAGGCAGCCCTACTGGAGTCTGCCCTCCCCAGCATGTCTTAACTGCTTATTTTAATGGTGGGGAGGGGCCTCACGAGTCCTGTGACTTTCCAAGCTTCCTGACTCTTGTAAGTTTGCCTTGTAAATTTCACTGGCTTCCTGAGTCTTATGAACTTCCCCCTCCCTCCAGGAAGGAATGTTTTAATTTGGAGGCAATAGTTGCACAACAGATTAACTTTGATTTGATAAAAGAACTTTATATCATCCTCTCTAATTGTGTGTGTGTGTGTGTGTGTGTGTGTGTGTGTGTGTGTGTGTGTGTGTAGGGGGGCTCTTACAATCAGTTGAAGGTCTGAACAGGACAAGAGTGTTGGCCCATCCCCCACTAAGAGAAATCTCCATATCAATAGGGCACATAAGCAATTACAGAAAACATTGACCTTTATTATTTTGTTATTCAGGAGGCTATAGCTAAACATAATTATTATCCCAGGCATTGACTAGTCAGTAAACATTTGGGGGTATTAAAAAATTCTTTCCCATTTATTACTGATCAGTTGAGTAGACATGATTTAGATTCTATTCCAGGAGCCTTTATAGTATATGACAGCAAGGCAAATAGTCAACTTTAGCTTGAAAATACTTTGGCGTATACTTTGAAAACTACTGTTTGAGTTTATGCTTATGTCCAAGTCCTGGAGTTGCATTGATGGAGGTAAAAATCAGGCATCTCCCATGTGACCTCAACATTTACTTAGCACCTGCACCTCAGTTTATTAGTGAAATGAAGAGAGTCTACCTCACTGGGTGAGTACACTGTCTGAGATTCTCTGATTTGGAGAACTGGCTGGCAGGATGCCATTCATATCAGCTAGGATTACCATAGTAAAAGTGTTCTCTGGACAACATCTTTAAGCCTGTCTCTTGTCACCTTCTCCACTTTTTCTTTTCTCTGGCAGTCAGAAATCCTGAGGTCTGAGTATTCACAATCTTAAGGAAGTAAATTTTCCCTACCAAAGAGATGACCCTGCCAGGCTGTCCCCACCCTTGAGTCCTGGAAGTCTGAGCATCATTTTTTTTTCCAGGAGAGGAGGAAGGAGGAGTTTGTTGGCTCTTGTGAACTATCTGAGCTTCTCCGAGGGCAGCTGCGATGGAAGGCTGCAGCTGACCAGAGGGCTGGATGGAAGTCACCTGTGCAAACATTCTGTGTCATTGAGACTGGAATAGGATCTTAGGGTAGGCTTTTCCAACCTCTATGCATGATAGCCGAGGTGGTGAGAGATAGAATCAGGTTTCAACTGAAGACAAAACCCTCCAGGGCGATGGAGAGGCAGAGGGAGTACTAGGCTGAAGGGAAGGATATTTTGACCATGTTGCTGCCACTCTCTAGGTCAGAAAGCCCAAGGAAGGAACAGATACTCAGAAGGGCTCATTCTGTTCTGCATTTTTGGAACACCATGGAGAATATGTTAGGCACTTTTTGTTGCTATTATTGTTGCTGCTGCAATAAGATACTTGACAAGAAGCAGCTTAAGGTAAGAAAGGTTAATTCTGGCTTACAGTTCCAGAGAGTGCTTTGTAGCTTAGAAAGCATTAAAGCAGGAACAGAAGGCTAGTTAATTACAAGAAGTGTTCCCTCCCATAAAGTCTCAAACCCCGCCTCTAGTGATCCCCTTTCTTTGGCAAGACTCCACCTATTGAAGGTTCTACAACCTTCCTGAACAGTATCACCAGTGGTGAACCACGTGTCCAAACACAGGAACCTATGGGCGCTATTTCTCATTCATTCCTATTCTCAATAGGAAGCTTGGTGTGTTGCTCTCAGATGGAAGGAAATTTAAACCCATCTCTACCATTTTTTCAGAAATTTGTTCCTGGGAACATGCTGTCACCTTCTTGACCTTTCTGTTTTAAGTATTGTGGAATTGACCTCCATAGGAGTGGAACTATTAGGAGGTATGGCTTTGTTGGAGTAGGTGGGGCCTTGTTAGAGACAGTGTATTACTATGGGGGCAGGCTTTGACTTAAGCTTCACTTAGTCGACTTCCTGCTTCCTGCAAGACGGAGGATTCTTAGCTACTATAGCACCATGTTTGCCTGCATACGACCATGTTACCTGTCATGATGATAATGGACTGAACCCCTGAAACTCTAAGTGAGCCACCCAGATTAAGTGTTTTCTTAATATCATTCTTAGAACTGCTGTGGTCATGGTATCTTTTCACAGCAATGAAAACCCCAACTAAGATAAGTTTAAAATCCTACTAACAATAGTGTTGTGCTGTAAACTGGAGCCCTATTGTTAGTAGGGTTTTAACTTAATTGATGTGTCAACTTGACTGGAGCTTGAGGTACCTAGATATTGGTTGGACATCTTCTTGGTGTGACTATAGATGGCGTTAACATTTGAGTGCATGCATGGAATCAGGCTGGTTGCCCTCTACAATCTGAGTGGACATCAGCCAATTGAGTTAGAGGCCCCAGTAGTACAAGAAGCTAAGGGGGCACACCTTTTGTTTGCCCATCTTTCACCTGATAACTGGGTTTTATTGACCTTCAATTTGAGCTGGTTCTTGAGCCTCCAGGCCTTTGGAATGGAACCAAAGCATGGACTCCTCTTAGTCTCTAGGCTGCCAACTATGGAGCATTGAGCTTGTCAGCCACAATCATGTTAGCCTGTTCCTTATGCCAAATAACTATTGATTGGTTTCTCTGTGTCTGTTTAACGGTTTGAATATGAACTGTCTCTCATGAGTCCATGTGTTGAACACTTGGTCCTGAGCTGGTGGCACTATTTTGGGAGGTAGTGGAAACATTGGGAGGTGGGGATCCGCTGGAGGAAATATGCCACTAGGGCATGCCTTTGAACATTGTATCTGGTTCTCATCTGCCCCCTCCCTGTTTCCTCTATGCCATTGGATAGAGAAACCCCTCCACCTTCTTTTCCAACATCAGCTCTGCCCAAATGCCCCGGGCCAAGCAGCCACAGACTGAACCCTTTGAAACCATGAGCAGAGTAACTGCTTCCTTCTTAAATTGTTTATAAGAGGTGTTTTTTGTAAGAGTGATGAGCAGCTGCCACATGGATGTAGAAAAACATCCTATGTATGTATCTATGTATGTATTCATCTCTGCATCTATGTATCTACCTAGTATGTATCTCCTATCTTCCTTCCTTCCTTTCTTTCTATTATGTATCATCTATCTATCTATCTATCTATCTATCTATCTATCTATCTATCTAATCTATCTATATATCTATTTATCTATATCATGTATCATCTATCTATATATCTATTATCTACTATATATCTCCTATCTATCTATCTATCTATCTATCTATCTATCCATCCATCCCTCCATCCATCCATCCATCCATCTACCTATCATGTCTGTCTGTATGTCTCTCTGTCTGTCTACTATCACTTTGGCTAGCATTTGACTTGAGTCCTCCCTCTCTGCTTTATTATATTTTCAGGAAAATCTTCACATTTTTTGTTCACTCTTACTCTCAAGGCAATGACAATTTCAGGAGGACAAGTGTCTCCAAAAAATGTGATGCAGCTCACTTGTCTATTTCTTACTATTTCAAGTATCTTAATTATTATCTAAGTCATAAAGGCACAATTACTCATATAAATAAAGTATAAGCTGAATGTGGTGTTGTAAAGTTTTAATCCCAGCACTCAGGAGGCAGAGGAAGGTGGATTTTTTGTGAGTTGGAGGCCAGCTTGGTTAACATAATGACTTTCAGACCAGCCAGGTCTACATAGAGAAACCCTGTCTCAAAAAACAAAAACTCTAACCAAGAAACCAACCAACCAAACAGCAGCAGCAAACACAAAAGCATAGATTGTTCCCTTTTATAATGAGCAGCATCACTGGAGTATGATTGACATACAAGAGCCTATTTATTTGCAGCACACAATTGGACCACCTTTAGTCCTCCACAGATGGAGGGAAAGAGTGTCATGGATTAGATGTGAGTTATACTACCAAGTGCTTTGTGTATGTAGCCTAGTATTTCTTTTGGACAGCAGGCTTAGTGCCTTATCTTAAGAAACCTTCTCTTTAGTTAAGGTTTATGTTCATCCATGACTTCTCACTAAGCTCACATTTCCAAATGTGCTCTTGACTTCTCCACCAGATGTGTAAGATATCAAATGGAACTTGCCCAACCCCTAGCTTCACTTACAACCTGCCTTCCTGGCCTCCAACTTATGTTTTCCCAGTCTTCATTTAGCATCTACTCAAGTGCTAAGGTAAAAAGATAAAAATTGAACCAACTCAGATTCATTTCTTGTCCTTGTGTAGGATCATGAGTCCATCATAATTAATTGATGATTAATTAATTAATTATTGGAGAAAGAATCCCAAGCTGTCTCTGCTCCCTGTGTACTTTGCCACCGTCCTGTCCCAGCCACCTCTTCTTCCACTTCCCCTCTCGCTCTGCCCTCCACACCCCTTTCCAGTGCATCTGCTGCTGGTCTCCAAATGAAATCAGAACATGACGCAATCTCTACTTAGAGCTCCCCAAAGGCTTCTCCTATGAACCCCATGTTCTTAGCCACAGAACCCCTGTGAACTGGTTTTGTGGGTCTCCATGCATCTCTGGCCATTCTTGCTTTCTTTTCATTGCTTGGACATACAAAGTTTATAGCCCCCTTAGAATGCTGTGGTTTTTATTTGTGCCCAGAATGTTCTTCTTATCTTAATATGGCCAATTTCTATTCTTTCCTAAGAAATAGAAATCGTGGCGATCTGTGTCTGAAATCATCTGGTTTGTTTATCTGTCCCACAACTGTTTTCCTCTTGGGAGTGAGAGCAGAAGTCCCATCTGCTTTATGTACTGGCCTATCTACTCTTGGAACTCCAGTTCTCAGAAACTTACCTGGAATAGACCTGCTACCCAATACCTATTTGTTGAATAAACAATGGATGTCCCAATCCTCAAAGTTGTTAGCCATCTTCATAGTAAAATGCTTCTCTGTTGCTCTATAAAAATTTAATAACTCTTCCTAATTCTTTCCTCCCTCAGTTTTGTTTTATTTGGCTTTGTGCTCTTCACAGTGATGAAGAATTTAAATGTTTTAATTTTTTCACTTTTCTACTCTCTTGTGGGATCTCCCCTTGACAACCTACCCACATCTCTCTCTGTCATACATATGCCTCCTGGGTTTTGCTGAATAAACATAGAACGGTCGCCGTATAAGCCCATATTTTCTTACCATATACCTCTGTGTTTCAATAATCCTTGCCTCTCTCATATTACACAGTTCACACAGTTCCCAGTCCGGCATTCATCATCCTCTTATATTTAACTCTAAAACACGCCAGGGTTTATTGCTCCGATCACTGTTCTCTCTCATATGTGTCAGCATCCTCACCTTCACTCTTCTTTTGATTTAATTTGCATTTTAAAGGTTCTTCTTTCTGTAATTTCCTCAGCTCAGGGTATGGACTCATGCACTTTGAATTCTCCTCTGTCTTTGGTAAGAGCATCCCATCAGTATCAGCATAGATTCCTTTCTAGTCCCAGGCAAAGGGGATGTGCCAGGAGGGTCAAGATCCTGCTCGGTTTGCTCACAACTTTCTTCTGGCTTTGCGTTTGTGAAATAGGTCACATTGTGTTACAGGAACCTGCCTCACATCCTCTGCAGTTTCAAGGGCTTAAAAAAAAGAATGCTTCATTCTGTGTATGCACAGTTTATGGCCAATCCCAGGAGACTCATTAGTGAAACCGACAGTGCATGTCATCACAAATTTCTCAGATCAACAGCAAGAGGAGAAAGTTCTAGAAAGTCTGCTACCACCATTAACTGTTTCAAATGACACATTCACCTTCATTCATGTGTCATTGGCCAAAGAATGCCATATGACTATACCAAACTGTACAGGGAGTAATGTAGCTACTTTCACACCGGAAGGCAAAGAATTGGAAAGAAATATTTGTGTCATAGGTGCCTCCCTAGTCCTCATTTAAAATGGATTATTTTTCTTTTTTCTTCCTTCCTTTCTTCCTTCCTTCCTTCCTTTCTTCCTTCCTTTCTTTCTTTCTTTCTTTTTTTTTTGGCTGAAAACAACTTCATTTTGTCACTGTCACCTTCAGGTGAGATGTCTTTTGTGGTGCTGAAAAGGGGGTCTAAAAATCTCAGTTCAGTAGTTCAGGCTAGCCCCAGGAGCTGGCTGTAAGTCTGTCATCACTGGTAGGCACATGAGTGTGCACGCGTGCATGCGCGCACGTATGCGCACGCGCGCGCACACACACACACACACACACACACACACACACACACACACACACACACACAGTGGGATAATACGTTTTCAGGGGTGAAGGAGGCCACAATGGGACATATGATAGCTGCTTCTGCTGGCAGTGATCTCTTGAGAAGACAGACTCAACTTTGGGTCTTGAGGGTGGGTAATGCAGCTTTTCTATAGGCAAATTCGGGGCCAAGCCTTGTGCAAAAGCAATTTCTGGGAGTTTATGAAGCCTTTCTTCCCAGGGCCCTCAGTGATTCTCATTTCACAAACGGGCAACTACAGCTCAAAGACTAGGTTAGTCAGAGGGAGACTTGATTGGAATGTGGTCTGGGCAATCCACGTGTGTGTGTGTGTGTGTGTGCTGCAGGCCAATACTCCAAGCTCCTGCCCAGCTGGCTGTTTACTTGTGAGCTGGATTTTGAAGGGCAAGCAAAACAGCTAGTGTGAACTATCTAAATTAGAGACATGAGCAACCAGACAGACAGGGAGACAAGTGTCAATGGGAAAGAAGAGGTACCCCGTGAGTGAATTATAAAACTGTGCATACATACCTTATTGTCACAGATGATACTTGAAAGGCAATCATGTCAGTGGGTAAGGCTCTTACAACTTTCAAGCTGTGAGATCTTTGAAGATTACTTCTCTGAATCTTAGTATTCTGGCCTGGTAAAACCAGTGTGAAATGCCCTTTGTACTGGTTGTGTGGTATGTGTGTGACTGTGTGTTTGTATATGGTATGTATGTGGTGTGTGTGTGTGTGTGATTACATGTGTGTATGTATATGATATATATGAGGTGTGTGTGTTATCTATGTGGTATGTGTATGGCTATGTGTATGTATATGTATATGTAGCATGTATGTGGTATGTATGTGGTATATATGTGTGTTATATTATGTAGGCGGTATATGTGTGACTGTATATATGTATATACACATATATACATATATGTGGCATGTGTGTTATGTATGCAGTATTGTGAGACTCTGTATATCTATATGGTATATATATGCAGTGTGTGTATGTATGAGTGTGGTGTTTTTGTGTGTGGTATGTGTGCAGTATGTGAGTCACATTTGATATGTGTACTGTGCTATATGTATGTTTTTATGCTCAGTTGAATGAGTATATGTGTAAAGCATGTAGAAAGTACTTAATGGTGTTAATTCCTGCCCTTATTTTCAAGAGCTAGCACTGGAGGGCTGTGGTGGTGGTGGCTAGGGATGCTATAATGGAGGCTGGCAATGGTTCAGCCGCTCCTGAAGCCCAGGTTTCTTCCAATCCCAACAACCTCTTCATCATGTTTGCAACTGGCCTCGGGACCATTTGGTGTTAATTACAGCAACCTGGGCTTCTCTGTGTGAAGGAAATCGTCCCTCATTTCTCTCATTAGAGTAAAATATGACCTGTTTTTATGCCTGCGTATCTTGTTGCCGAGATTACGAGAACCATCCTTTCTGTTTATACAGAACGAAGAAACGTTACACCAGGAGGGCGCCTGGCCCTGAGCCTGGGGAATAGGAAGCAGATGTTGTCCTCTTGGCCCTCCCCTCCAGCTGTGCTGCCGTCTCTTCCTCTGTCTGTGCATCTCAGCACAGTGCTCATTTCAAAGCAACACAAAGACATGGGCTGTGGGAACACACTCATGCTGTGGCACACTGAACCAGGTGCCAAGATTCATAAACAAGCTTGTCCCCAGGAACCGGGGGGTTACTTGCTATTTATCCCTCTTTTGCTGTTCACATGTAGGGTAGACAGTGTGTTTCGATACACAGACACGACAGAAATGGTTACTATAATCAAGCAAACTCACACAGCCAGATACCTTTAGTTTACGTGGTAAAAACACTGGGAAACCCCTGTTAGAAAATTTCTCCAACAGTGCACACGCCATGTCTATAAACTCTCTTCCTTATGTTGAAGGCTCAGTCTCTAGACTACTGAACACCTGTGACTGTGACCTCTGACCTATGACCTGAACCTCAGTTTCAATTCCTTTGCACCAAGACCTTCCTTCTGCCCCAGAGTGTGGGCAGACAGCAAGCCATGCTCACCCCTGGGCACCTGAAGAGGGGTGTGTTGCCTCACATACAGTATCCTAGCAGCACCGGCCCTAAGGTAACTGGGGCCCAGGAGCTCAGGATTTAGAGCAAGGTCAGCTGGGCCAGCAGGTGATGGGGGCTTGGAAGAACTGTAAACAGAGAGTCAAGAATGTGACACATGTGGTCTGGAAGGACTGCTAAGAGTCTGGACAGCAGGTATGGGGAGGGCAGGGTGAAGAGGCAGAGACTAATTGCTCCAAGTGTGTAAGTGGAGCACGGATGTCTTTGTGTCCTTGGCGTTTCACTGTTGCAGGAGAGCATCGGCTAACAGACCCGCCCCAGGATTACTTTATTCTCTATGGCAGGGCTCGACAGAGTTCTTCTTTAAAAAACCAGAAAATAAGTGTTTTTCATGACTCGTATGGTCTTGGTCACAGTCAATAATACTGCCCTAGCAGCCAAAGACAAGCAAAGTGAATGGGCATGATGTGAGTAAATAAAACTTTATTTACAAAAACAAGAGCTTGGTGCCAGTCCCTACACTGTGAGGATGTACTTTTTCTTTTCTTTTTTCTTTTTAATCTGTTGTTTACTATTGATTAAGGTTCACACTCTGTGAAATTACATGTTGATTTGTGGACTAGTGTCTGATTGAGATGCAAATAGCTTTTGTCTGGTAGAAAAACAATAACTCCAAATATGGTCTTAGCTATCCTGAAGGTTATTAACCAATTCTGTATGCAGCAAGAAATCTTCCCCAGCATTGTTACTGCAAGTGCTTATGTAATATAAACAGCTCTTCAAACACCCTCCACACCAGCTCTGCCACCTGGCTGGTCTTTTCATTAACGAGTTAAATAAATCTTTAACACATGTTCACGTTTTATTTGTATGACTGTCATTTCATCTGTCTGGAAATTACACTGTTCAGGGTAATGCTGACGGAGCGGGGAAAAATGACAAGGAAGAGGGGATGGAGACACATGGATGGGAGCTGCAGAATGATGGTCCCAAGGAGGGGGGAGAGAGAACAGACGATGTGAGATGGAGGCCAGGGAGTGACTGTGCTCTTCACAAAGCACAGAATAAATGCTACAGAAAGTCCCCTGTATCCTGTAAACTTCTATAGTACTTTCAATAATCTTCATGACTAAGGCCCTCTCTGGCACAGGCCCTCTCAGTTCAGTCTGGAGGGCCTCAGATGTGACTTCACTAGGGTGAGCCACTGTTTTGTGTCAGGTCAGACTCTCAGCAGTTATTTGTTGGATGAATAAATACATAGATGGGTTGAGTCATCAAATTCTATGTGTCCTCTCCTGCCTCCAGCCCCAAACAGGATTAAGAGTCCTTGCTCTGTGCTGTCTCCACACTTTGTATGGACATTCTTACTTTTCCTGTCATGCTACATAATGACACCATCACTGTGGGCTCTTCAAGGGTCCAGAGTATGTTTCAGACAACCCACCCTTATCAGTGCTATGAGGGAAGAGGCAGAGAGTGCATTGCATAAACCTTGAATTGACTCAAACTCTTGGTTAAGCTGGGTGGGACTCTCCAGGGGAATGGTGAGCTCCACCCCTTTCTCGGACAGTCTTCCCACTTGGTTCTCTCTGTTGCCCACCCACTCGCATGCACATCTTTACTACCTGGCTAGAGATCCTATGATTTTTCATCTTGATAGGCTAGGATCACTTGACAACCTGGCATGAACCTTTAAACAAATAATTCCCTGAAGCTGAGGCTCCTGCTAGGAGGGGTTGCTGAGTACAGACTTGGGGACAGGGTTTGAGGAGATGCTGGTTATTGACTCCTTTCCCAACAGAGCTGTGTGCTCACAGGGAGTAGAGCCCTGGCAGTGTGTTGAGCCTGGACTTCATGCTTGGGGACACAGAAAGAGGGTCAAACGTCATGACTTTCATGGGGTTTGGCTTTGGAGAAGACATTATGCAATATTATAATTGCCTTCATATAACACTTTGAGAAATGTGTCGATTGATTTGCTGGCACACCTACAACTATACAACCTAAATTTAGCACAATAACTGTCAGACCACCATAAGATGGAGTGAGGAGTGCTCTGTGACCTGAGGTAGAGTAGCCTGTGTTAAGGTTTGAATATGTCTTAGCCCCAGTGTTAAATCTTGGTTTCCAGCAGGATGTCATATTTTATGGGATAGTGGAAGCTTTAGGAGTGGACTGGATGGAGGAAATGAGTCATGGCTTTGAAGGTTACCCATGGGCTCCAGACCTCTTTTCTCTCTCTCCTTTCTGTCCATCAAGACTCAAAGAGGATCTACTCCACGTACTCCCAATTACCATGGCTTTTCCCGACAAGCACCAGGGTCAAGATAATTATGGGCTAAACCATCTGAAGCTGCAGGACAAATCAAACCCTTCTGCCTTTAAGATGTCTGTGTTAGTCCTTGGTTTCAGAGTATGAAGTGAGCAGGCGTCTTAGTGAGGCTGTCTATTGCTGAGAAGAAACATCAAGACCATGACAACTCTTATCAAGGAAATCATTCAGTTGGGGCCAGCTTACAGTTCAGAGGTTTATTCCATTATCATCATAGTAGGAAGCATGGTGGCATACAGGCAGTCGTGGTGCTGAAGAAGGAGCTGAGAGTTAGTTCTACATCTGGATCCACAGGCAGTAGCAAGAGATAGTGAGCCACTAGGCCTGGCTTGAGCTTCTGAGACCTCAAAACCCACCTCCAGTGACACTTCCTCCAAAGGCCACAGTCATCCCAACAAGGCCACACCTCCTAATAGTGCCATTCCCTGTGGTCCTATGGGGGCCATTCTCATATAAAACCCAAGAGATGTGAGTGCAGAGAAGGGGTGGGGGAGAGCTCTTTCCATGTGGAGTGGGAGAAAGTGGGAAAGGTGAATGCAAGAGTACACCTTTGTTTGCCCTGGCAGCTCTGGAAGTATCCACATGGAACTGACGTAAGGCAAGAGTTGATGGGGCAGAGTTAGGAGCCAGATTTTCATGGATGGCTTCAGCTTTTTAAATGTGTAGGGAAGTTAACTGATTACCTTTACGGTGACAATTAGGGAAAGATTGGGATGCCCATGGGAACAAAGGATCACCCAGTCTGAGAATACCTGCAGGGAGTCTTCCTGGAGGAGATGGCATTGAATATGAGGCCTGAAGAGTCTTGGCACCAGCCTGATATAGGGAGTGGATACTTCAGGTAGCCTGAAGAGCCCCTAGGGGCTCATCAAATTGTAAGACTTGAGAAGGAGCTCACCAGGGTGATGGTTGGATGGGGAGGGACTGACATCAGGCTTTAATGTTACTAGCTACAGCCTGTGCACACATGTCTTGGCTATAGCTAAGCACCTAACACGTTTAGTCTGTTCTCTATTCCTGCCTGAGCTGAGCAATTTAAGCCCACTTCCTGGGCATGAGCTCTAGAGCAGTGGTTCTCAACCTGTGGACCCACTTTGTATGGGTGGATTGACGGGCTTGCAGTGAAAACCGGCTCCCCGGCAAGCAGTCAGGTGAAGGCAGCACAGCAGGCCAGTAGTCTCTCTTCTCACTAAAGCCAGCAGAGATTGACTGGTTTATAAGTTCGGAGAAGTAGCAAGTATTGAGCCAGGGTGCCAATCCCTGCTTCTGTTTGATGAAGGAAATTTGTTGTTTAACATAGACCTGGGTGATTAGGATACAATGTGAAAAAGAACTTCGATTCATCCCAAATCCCTGGCTCAGTAAGCAGGCAGAGAAAGGGGTCCCAGATGGTTTGAGAGGAATGACCAATTGGCTCTTGATTCAGAATTCAGAAAATCAAGAGGCTGTTGGCCTGATAGAAAGGGGTTGAAAGGGTGCTTCCAGGCCTTGGAAGGAACAGGCTCATGGCACATTTAGAGTCTGTGGCCTCCACTGCAGATCGAGGAAGTCGGGGGACAGCATGCACGGTAGCGACTGGAGCCAATTTAAAACAGGCCAAATCCGTTATCTTTTTCTGGAACCAGTCCATTGTCTCCCTGTAATCCTCAAACGAGGAGAGGGAAGCCACCGGAGAGTGCATACCCCCTTTAACCAGGCTTCTATGAAAGGGTCCAGATGGTTCCCTGCTCAGGGAGGATCCTGTGTCAGGTCTGGAAGGTGTCCAAGGAGTCTCTTCCTAGGAGGCTGCAAGGCAAGGAGCCTGCAGCTCCTTACCTCCAGTCACCCTGTCCCACTTGCTTTATCATTTGTTTTGTGTTCACTTACTGTCCCCACACCTCATCAGTCACCCTGAGCTCATACAGAGGCTGATCACGCTGCCAGGGATGATCCCAGTACTCAGTGTTAACATCATAGGGCCGGTTTGTCTGATGATCTGGGGCAGATAAGGGTCTCAATGCCTTGCTTCATTATTGGAACCCCAAAGCAGGCCGCGGGTCATAGATCTACAGAGCTGGGAGGAGCTGCGGGATCCAGGCTCCACCCATAATGACTTATTTTATTTATTTAGATATATTTGTATAGGAAAGCCTTGGGAGCTGTGCCTTGGACACAACAGGTGCCAGGGGAGTGTTGGCTATTACTGTCATCAGAGCTGTCACAGCTATGGGTGGAGAATCAGAGACTGCATGAGGACCGGGGGCTTACTCACTTACACATCCAGTGACAGGCTGCACGGGGGCCAGATCTAGGCCGACACAGCAGAGCTCTGGCTTTTTTCCACTCCCAGAGACTAAATTCCAGGTTAGTTCAAGGAAAACAAGAGGAAGCATTTTATCTGAGGGGAGCAGCAACAAAAGCCGTTTCTCTTTTCATGAAAAGTGGCTTTATCTGATCACATTCCTGAACACCACAGCACCATAGCCATTCTGTATGTGAGAGCATTGAGTACGTACACAAACCATACTTGAGACCGGGTCTCAGAGTTGAGCTAACAGCTAACTCCTGCAAGCCTCTGGGTGGGCACAGGCGTCTGATTGATGGACATGTCACATTGAAGCTTATCTTCTACCCAGTGCCAGCCTTTCCCCATTCCCAGAGTGAGGAATGAGAAATTATTGTCTGAAGAGTGAGAGAAAACCAGTGGGGGTGAGGCTTGGAGGGGGGTCAGAGCCAGAGGGCTGAAGGTGGGTGGCCAGCTCCTAGGAGGCACAGTAGTCCCTCAGGGGTCACCCATTTGTCTTGTCTTTGGACATTTGGGGTAAACTTGTACCTGTCCCTGGCTCTGTGAAGTGCCTGCATTATCTTGTTGCTGAAAAGAATGTTTAAATAGAAGCTAGGCAGGCAGATGTTGGGTGTTTGTACCAGCCCAGGAAAGCTGAGCCACGGACCTGGGCCACCAGCATCTTCTGCTGTGGAAAGTGAAGCTTTGGGGTAAAAATCGAGGAACTACTAGGATCTGTAATACCAGGCCTTGGGGGTCTTTTGGGAGATTCTTTTGCTGAAGGCCTTTGTATGGGAATTAAAGCACAGTTCTATTTTCCTGGGGGAATGTGGCTCACAAAAGGGCAAAAACATAGTGGCCTGGTCAAGAGCCCTGCCTGGAGCCAGGGTTCAAATCTCAGGCTCCTCTTCTAACCACATGACCATTAGTGTGTTTCTTCGAGTCTGAGCTTTCTAATCTGTGCAGTGTCGCTGCTCTAAACCACCTCAGAGTTGGCACGATGAGATGGAAGAGCTAGGTATTGTTTTCACAGGGCAGCTCCTGGCCCATAGGAAGCCCCCTGTGGTTGATGCTGTGATATGCATTTATTTAATACTTGTCAGATCATTTCCAGTCATCCATGCAGAGTGAGTGACTGGATTTGTCTGAGGTATGAGCTGGGCATTGAAGAGAATTCACTCCCAAGACTGCTTTCTGCTGGGCCACACCCACACCATCTCATGAGTCTGAGAGAAATCTACCTTCTTTCTTTATCCAGTATGCTCAGCTTCTCCTGGCCTCTGCCCTTTCTCATCTATTGACTGGCAGGTTCTCCCAGCTTCTTCCCCACACAGGATCAGAATTCTAGCTGCCTGGGGCTCCTGAGGCTCAAGCCTAAAGGGGCACAGAACATTACCTGTGGAATACCACTGTGTTAGGGAACTGATGGGGGGAGACCTCTGTATCCTGAGTTACAAGTGGCTCAGATCCCAAGACCAGATAGACCTGATGATGAGCCAGAAAATCTACATCCTACTTTAGAGCCGGCACATAGTAGGTACTCATATGAATCAATGCATTAAGTAGACCTGAACTTGGCTTTGAGCTCATCTTTAAACAATCCCAACTGCCCACTCTTTCTTTAGTCACACTCCTGACTCCTCTTCCTGACTGCTCCCCATCCTTTTGTTATAAACACAAGGGCTGGAGTTGAGTCTTGTTTCTGTGTCTTCAGCACCCAGCACATAGTGGGTGCTTAACAAACACTAAGGTAAGAAATGTGTCATATGTTCTACCTGTTACTCATCCAAGCCTGTGACTGACAGCAGAAGAATGAGATCATGGCACTTTTGTGGTCTGTGTCAGTCATGCCCCTCCCCACTGCACATGGCCTGTTATGTAACCCTGGGCAGAAGAGAGAGAGAGAGAGAGAGAGAGAGAGAGAGAGAGAGAGAGAGAGAGAGAGAGAGAGAGAGAGAGAGAGAGAGAGAGAAATGGGAAGATTAAGTTGGGAGTGATCTTCACCAAGTATTGGCTGAGATATGGTTTGTGAAGAAGGGCCAGTTCTCCAGAAGACAGAACAATAGCACATTGGTCTGGAACAGTCATTGTTTTCTTGCTCAATTCTTCAGCCCAGAATTGCTTCCTTGTTTAGCAGCCCTCCTCACTATGGGAGAAGTTTGGGACTTGTTCAAGGTTTAAGTGGAGCACGGTGTTAGCTGGAGGTTTCTTTATTTTCTGGAAGAGGACATAAAGGGTCAAGAGTTCAGGTAGTTGCTCAAGGTCACACAACTACTCAACAGCTGTACTTTTAGTCCCATGGCTGAGCACAGTGAGAGTTTGAATCTGAAATACACACACAAGGCTCATGTTGGAATGCTTAGGTGCGAGCTTGTAGCACTGTTTCAAAGGCCATGGAGCCTTTAGTAGGCAGTACCTGGCTGGTAGAAGTATGTCACTCAGAGAGGGTCTTAAAGATCAGAGCACCTGCTGGTTCTGCCTGTTTTCCTCTGTCATTTGGCATGCTCTGACTGCCATGAATTCTGCTGTGCCTTCCCCTCCATGGTAGATAAAACCATCTGAAACCACGTTCCTCAGTTAGCATTTCTTTTGCTATGATAAAACACCATACTGAAAGCAGCCTACATCATCTTACAGTGTGTAGTCCATCATCCAGGGAAGTCAGGACAGGAACTCAGGGTAGGAATTGATACAGGGGTCATGGAGGGGAACTTTCTTATTGGTTTGAACAGCATGGCTTTCTCATCCTGCTTTCTTATACTAGTCAAGACTACTTGTTCAAGGATGGCACTGCCTCCCACATCAGTCATAAATCAAAAAAAATGCCCTACAGACTTACTTATATAATCTTATTTCTCAATTAAGATTTCCTCTCTGCTGATACAGTTAGGCTTGTGTCAAGTTGACAAAAAAAATCCAACCAGTACACCATAATGGCAAGCATATTCTTTGTTCCATACGAGTTTCTGTTGCAGTGATGAGAAAAGGCAGATGTGTTGTGGAACAATGTTTTTGTACACTGTGAAGATGTGTTGCTCTAATTAGTTGCGTGCCATGTACATTCACATAAAGCCTGAGAGAGTTAAAAAATTGGAACACAGAGTCAAACGTGACTACCTGGTGGTCTTTTGGGTATGCTTGGTGCTAGTGGCCAACAGAGGCACAGCTCTTTGAAGAGGCCCTGCTATCAACCACTTCAATGGGATTTATGAGCAGTGGGCAGCATGCTCCTCTGTGGCATGAGAGTGAAAAGAACTTGAACCATGCTGGCAGCTGATATAGCAGTTTAAGATTCATCTCATGCAATTGGAGAATACTACATATGCTCACTAAAGACAGATCCAGATGGAAAATACCTCTAAACAGGTTACAGTGTGATTAAAAATGTTCATAGCTTAAAAAAGAAAAAAAAGGCTATAGATACTCACAGAAAAATAGTTTTAAAATAATAAAATAAAAAGAGAAGAGAGAAGTAAAATTAAACAAAACAAAACAAAACAAAAAACAAAACCAAACACATGGAAATACACAGGGAGTTTAGGTGTTATATTGTATGGTGTTATATTGATTTTAGATTTTTTGATTGCTGCTGAGAGACATTGGATTGTGGAATTTGCTGGATTAAGCCAACCTATACATTTTAAAAGTATCTTGGCTTCAAAATGGAAATCAAAAGATGTGTTGTTTTGGGGAAAAGGTTGTGCTTTTGTTCCCACAGAAAACAAAAGACTGTGGATTCATTCAAGGTTGAAGAACATCAGGTTTGATCAGGGAATATTCCCTGGAAATCCTGGCTGCAGATAAAGAAATAAACCTAGAAGAATGACAAGACACATGATGTAGATTTTATCTGCTCAAACATAAAGCAAAAGTCATCTTTGGCTGACTTGTGTACAGTGCACAGTGTATACTTGTATTAAATACAGATATCTATTTTACCTTTAAAAGTTTATTTATTTTCAGTTAAAGGGGACAAGACACCAATGGAAACAGGTGGCCCCCGTGATCCAGCATCTTGTGGTATCTCTGTTGCAGTTTGCTTAGAGTTCTGCATCTAGAACAGTTTCAAGGCTTCTGGCTGAGATGGTTCAGCTTCACAGACTACTCCCGATTTTGTCAAGGTCCTCCAAAGATGCCAGTGCCCCTGACAACAGGGGACAGTCTAGAGAAAACAATGCACATATTCCTAAGAGATAGACTATGGATATTTGTCAACATTTATTGGGGCTGGGATCTTGATTTATTGATACAAATTTAATCATTTTTGTTATACTGTATGTATGTTTCTAGACTTGTTTGGAGTATTGTGCATATGCAGCTCATTTAAAATGTAATATATAATTAATATAGATTAGTAGTTAGCCATCTATCATAACCAAACTTATAGTCATATTGGGTATGTTTTCAAGGTTAAACAGATAAATAGATGATCTTCAAACACTTTAAATACCTACAGAATGTGACATTTAAGATGTTTAATAACCTGAGGCTTTTCATGACTGTGAGATATGTATGCTCCTGGCAGCATCAATCTATTTCAGAGAAGATGATAGGCATTGAAGAACCACTGTATGGAGTTTACTTTTTTTGTGGCAAAAGCCAATTGCCCTTGCCTCAATTGCTGAAAGCATATTGCACAAACTGGTCCAACAGGATTCTATAAAGGTGATTGCTGAATTTTGTCAAGACAAGGCAGGACAGTCCGTCAAAGATCCTGCTTCTCAGAAAAGTCTGTCAGATATTTTAGGACTGTAGGTCAAAGATGGATGCCCCAATGTTACACAGGAACCTTGACTGACTGTCCAGGCAGCTAGATGTCTCTGTCATTAGGTAATATTACATCTTGTTGGGGTCTTTGATGGAGTTAAAGACTAAAAATGTTTTCCTTAGTTGTGATAAAAAGTAAGTTAGGAATAAAACTTTAGCCTCACAAAAATAAAAAAGATAATAGAGTATGTGTTCTAAATCTGCCAAATACAAATGGACTAGATATTGTAATTGTATTTATAATTTGACAGCTATTTTTGTTGTATATTGTTTTACAACATATGAAAGTTAAAACTTTTCTTTGTTAATAGACAAAAACAACAACAAAACAAAACAAACAAAAAAATCCCACGCAGTACAACCATCTTTTTGTACACTGTGAAGATGTGTTGCTCTCATTGGTTTAATAAAGAGCTAAATGGTCAATAGCTAGGCAGGAAGAGGTTAGGTAGGACTTGAGGACAGGGAGAGAGTTCTCTGGAATGAAGAAGGGTGGAGTCACCAGCCAGATACAGAGGAAGCATGTCATTTATAAGATTAGGCAACAAGCCATGAGCCACATGGCAGCAAGTAAATTAATAGAAATGGGTTAATGAGAGCTAGTTAGAAACAAGCCTAAGGTATTAGCCGTGCATTTATAATTAACAATAAGTCTCTGTGTGGGTATTTGGGAGCTGGCTGATGGGACAGAATATTCCTCCTATACTAATGCAAGCACTTAGTCTGGTGTGGCATCCAATACAAGCACCTGCTATTTCATCTAATTCTGGTGGTATATTCCAAATTGACAACAGTAACAGTGGAGACTCAGGGCATGTAAGGAGCTTGCTACCTGCCATGTGTTTGACTTGGGTAGAACTGGAGCCTGTACCAGCAGAAGACTCTCATTGGAATTACATCTGACACCTCCCAAATAATGCCTATGTTGTGGTCTTCCCACTGACCTGCATGATTAAAACCTCTGCTCAAGAAGATTCAACCAGTGATGCTGGTATAGCTTGCTACTCAAGAGCCCTAGCTTAAAGCATTCATCCTCTCTGGCTTTCTTACTTGAAAAATGGGGGCCACTGGGACCCAAGGGTCTTTGAGAGGATCTAAAAGATCTTAGGTCTGTGAAAAAGCCCTCTATAGTGCTGTGTGCAGGGGTGCTTGGTAATTGCTCACTTCCTTGTCCCAGCAACCAAGAAGTGCCTGGAGGGCTCAGGTCCCTTGAGTGTGCACATGACCCCACTTTGTCAAAGACCCAGAACACTGTTTTCTGGGCTTTGGGGTTCAGTTTCCTGATTGTTTGTTATTATTCTTAATAGAATTCAGGAGAAGGCCATGAGTGGGCCAGACATCTGTGATAAATCTGCTGGGGTTTTTACAGGAAAGACTTCCCAGTTTCATTGTAGTCTGTATTCCTTGCTTTTCTTTCCAGCTACCACATGGGCAGGAAAATATCTTGCTTGAATTGAAGAAGAAAAAGCAACCAGCAACAACCCAGAAAACAACCGCCTGTTAGCCTCTGATGAAAATCACCCTAGGAAGTAGTAATGTCACCTAGAGCCTGGCACAAGCACATTGGGACTATATAGAACACACATGCAAGGCAAGGCAGTTTTTGCTGCAAGCCGTCCTTGTTCCGAATGTGCTGCCAGCTGCTTCATTGGTTACCTTGTAGGAACCTCTTTCACTGGGACAGAAGGAGTCATATTGTAGTTATCTTACGGAGGGGGAAACTGAGGCTCAGAGAGGTGATTTGATATGGCGGAGGCCCTGCAGGCAGTGTTCAGGGATTATGTTCAGTTGGGCTGGCTTCCAGACCTGAAATCTTATTCCTATCACTGTCTGCCCAGTTCTTCTGTTTGCTTCCACTATTTACCAAGAACCCTAATTTAATTTCATGGTAAAAGCAAATAAGCTTTACAAAGGCTGTGTGAAAAAAATAGACAGAAGTTTGACTTTCTTTTTGGGTTTAGTGTCCCCAGTGCCTGACACCGTGCCAGGGTCTAGTAGGAGTGCAATAAGATGATGAGTGTGTATAGACACCAACCTGTATCTACTAGCATTTCCAGTAAAAAACTTTTTAAAATCTTACAACTTTGTACATGAGCCCTGCATTGGCATCACTCATACTCTGTTCCTCTTCCCCCTCCCAACTCTTTCTGAGACCTTCCCCAACTCGTGTGCGTTCGTGTGTGTGTGTGTGTGTGTGTGTGTGTGTGTGTGTGTGTGTGTGTGTACATGTGTACGGCTGACCTTGGGATTGGACAACTTATGAGGGAGTTCATTGTGGGGAAGATTGATTCTTCTCTTTCAACAGGCATTCATCACCCACTGTCCTTCTAGGGAATTTTCCCTGTCCACCTTGGCGTGTCAACTGGTGTTGTCATTATGCTGTTCCTTTTAAGAAAGCTGTGTTATTGACACCTCATGGATACAGTTTCTTTAATGTATTTTAAGTTAGTAAATGAATTTTAAGTTAGTAAATAGTAACTATATGTATGTATGGGGTACAGTGTGATATTTCCATGCATGTTCATAATTTGTAATGATAAAGTCATGGTAATTGATGCCCATTACCTCAGATACATGTGAATTACTTGTGATAGGAATATTCAAACTCCTTTCTAGCCACTTTTTGGAAGTATTTCATTATTGTTACATACAGTGCTATAGCGTATCAGTTGTTCCTCTTATCCAGTCCTACCCTGCACCCATTTGTCATCCTTTCCTATCTATTAAAGTTCTTATAGGATAGAAGGAAGGTATGTGAGGGCTGAGACTGGAGTGATGAATCTACCAAGGATTACCAAGACTGCTAGTTGTCACAGGAACCCAGAAGAGAGGCATGTATTTTTTTTCCGTCAAAGCTTGGAAAGGAACCAACTCTGCCAACATCTTAATTTCTCATTTTTGGCTCCAGGGCTATGAAAAAACAAATTTATATCATTGAAGCCAGGAAGGTTTTAGTAATTTGTTATATCAACACTTGTTTTCCAAGAAACCAATAGGCCTATAATTCAGGGAGTATTTATTCTTCATATTTAAAAAAATGGCCCAGGAAAAGGTTTATGACATTGCTCAAGGCCACAGAATTAATACATATCTCAGCCTAGATTCTTCCTAGCATTAGCAGTGGTTTCCCAGACAAGTAGCCTGTGGAACTCTCCTGGTCCTGTATGGGAAGCCCGCGCTTACTTCAGGGGGCAATTCTTACCACTTTGAAATCCTTAATCAGTTTTGGACACAGACCTTGTACTTTGATTTTTACACTGGGCTCTGAAAATCCTACATCTGGTCCTGAACCAGTCTCCCTGGTCCTCCAGTCCTCAGATCTCTGCCTTGCTCTCAGTGATTCTCTGTCTCCATCCAACCCCTAGCCACAGCCTCTCCCCCATCTTCCATGCATTAACCTGAATAATGGCTCCCAGAGATGATCTTATCTGGTCGGCAGATTTGTGATGTGATGAGGGGCCTTGGCAGACTGGAAGGTGACTGTGGTGTGTTCTGGTGGGGCAGGTGCAAACACAATGGGCTTTATAAGACTAACTGGGGAAGTGAGAGCCTAAGGAGACGGCATTGAGGAGATGGGGCAGAACGGAAACGATTCTTTTTCAGACATGGAGATCAGCTGCAGCAAAACGCGCTCACCAGTAGCCACTAGACACTGATCCACAGGAGGAGATGGGTCCCCCTCAGAATCCCTGGAAGGAATTGCCCTCTGACACTTTACCTTCAGCCCTGTACTGTTCATTTTGGAGTTCTGACCTCCAGAAATAGGAGAGAGTAAGTCTGTCTTAAGCCATTGACTTCGGGGTGCAGCAGCAAGGAGCAGTTTGCTTCTAGAACCTTCTTTATATATACCTTTATATTAGCAAAAGAGAAAGGAGCTGTACTGGCAGTCTTGCATATAAACAGAGCTCAATTTCAATAGAAAAACAGTCAAAACATTTATACACATTTCTGTTTAATTGTAGAACTCACGGGTTTTCAAAGGCAAGATGTCTTTCAATGTTCATTTATTATGCAGGGAAAATTTAAGTATGCAAATTGTCAAAAGTGATCAGTGTGATATAATAATAGTTTAGAATTCGATACTCTGTTCAAAGTTTGGCTTTGAAAAAGCTTTCAGACTTCTGTTTTAATGGCTCACTTTTTTTTTCTAAAAAGAAATATGGCTTGACATTCGTGTTATTTAATGGTTAAAATTCTGCCCAATATAAAAAATTAAATAGAATTTGATCAAGGTCATTTATAGAAAAAAAAAAAACAACCCAAAATCAAAAGACAGAAAGGCAACCATTAAAAAGTTGCAGCACCAAAGAAAACTAAAACAAAAATCAGACAAGAACTCAAGTCCTTTTTCCCTAGGCTGACTTTTAAGGTGGCTTGTCACTTAGCCTTTACTTGTTCAGTATTCCCCTACATCTGTGGAAAGGGACGCAGCTGAGAAAGCATGAATGCCAGATCAGATTCTGTCCCTACGTTTCCCAACCACGTAAGTTTGGACAAGTCACTTAATTTCGCTCAGTCATGTTATGCCTGTTTCACATATGAGGGAATTAGGCCTCAGGGCTGGGTTACAGAGGAAGTGAGCCATGGCTGGCAGGAGGCTGTGCACATTATAAACGTTGGGAATGCTACTTAGTGTTAAGTGATGTTCCATCTTCCCTGTGCAGCAGTAAGTGTGATCTGGACACACTGTTCATAGTGCAAGGTTGTTAGGACTGAAACACTAGTGATCCTCATTTGGGGGCTGGAGAGATGGCATTTAGTGGGTAAAGTGCTTGCTGAGCATGGCTAAAGTTCTGAGTTCTCTGACTTTTGATCCCCAGGACCCGCATAAAGTCAGTAGTGACATACATCTGTAATTTCAGCCTAGCTACAGTGAGCTGTGGCAGATCCTGGGTCAGCTAGCCCTGAACTTAGTGGTGAACAAGAGACTACCCCAAAGGTAGGTGATGATACCCAAGGTTGTCCTCTGACCTCTACAGAATGAACACCACACACACACACACACACACACACACACACACACACACACACCACATGCACACGCATGCGCACACACACCCCTCTCCTTCTTTTCCTTCATACCCACGCCCCTCCCCACAGTAGCTTTAGAATTTCTGTATATGTATTTGAAGTGGTATGTGTAGGAGATAAGTCTGGACTGACTCAGGGCAGGAAGTTCCTGCCTCAAACAAAGGAAGGCCTAGGAATGTTGCTTATTTTCTTGCAGAAGAGGTCAAAGAATTCTCAGCTCATAGGAAAATGAGCAGGATAGGGAGGAGTGAGTCTTTGGTACTAGTGTTGCCTTTCTTCCCTTGAGGTATGCGGAGGGTCCGACTTACCCTTAAACCTAACCCAGTCTGGGGTTTGACTGACTCCCAAAGAAGCAAGTGTGAGAAGCCTCTGCCCTGTGAACTCTGGGAGGGTCTCATCCACTTTGCCCCACACAGAGTGCATTACAACTGGCAAAACAGAACAAATAGGTTGTTTGCTATGTCTCTTTGAGCCCCAAATCACAGCGGGTTGAGTGAAATGTAGATAGGCGATCCAGTGTGGAGGCATGGGGTCCTGTCTCCTTGTCATTCCAGGACCCCTTCACACCCTCCCCATTCTGCTTTTTGGTTGATTCTTTGCTAGGTGGTGGACTGGCTATCCCAGCTTTAGTTAGCTCTCACCTGCATTTCTATAAGCCAGGAGGGCATGGGCTGTTTATGTTTAGGGCATTGTCATACACTTCACTGCTTTCTACCAGCCAGAGCTTGGTCACATAGTTTCCCTTAGCAGTAAGAAATGCTAAGCAACAGTGTACAGGTATGGGGCTATAATGGATAGAAAGCAGAACTGAATAGATATTGGGGAGCTAGCAATCTTACCATAGAGAGGCTACAGAGAATGGCAAACACTCCTTCACTGTTCGTTCAGGGCTCAGATCATGATATCTGGGTGATACAGGGTTTGTTATAGAAATGTTAAGTGGAATTAAGGACAATCTAGAGATGCCTCTGTATGTATTTTAAGTCTGGCCTAAGGGTCTCTGAGTGCAATGGAATGTACCCTAACTTGATATATAAACAGATCATATCCTCACCTGGAGGCTCACAGGCTACCAAATCCCTGCCCACCAGAACAGCAGAACCTCCAGCCAATCATAGCAAGACAAATTTCAGCATCAACCAATCAGGTTCTTTTGCATGTCACCTCCATATTTCTGGTTGTAAAACAGCCGGCCCAGAGCTTAGGTGGAATACTCCCAGCCATTCTCAGTACCCAGTGTCACAGCATTCAAGAACTGTTTCTTTTTCTCAAATGAATCTGCTAAATAAAAATTTAAAGTAGCGTCTGGGGCTGGAGAGATGACTCAGCAGTTAAAGGTACTGGCTACTCTTTGAGAGGACCCAGGTTCTGTTCTTAGCACCCACATGGTCTACTCACAACCATCTGTAACTCCAGTCCCAGGAGATCTGATGCCCTCTTCTGGCCTCTGCAAGCGCTGCATGTGCATGGTGCATAGAGAAGTGTAGGGGAAACACACATTCACACAAAAGTTAATTTTAAAATTTATCACATCAATTAATTAGTGTGTGTTCACATACACGCACATGCGGGCACATGGCTTCTCTCTGGAGGTTAAAGGATAGCTTGTGGAAGTTAGTTCTCTTTCTCTGCCACATGGGTTCTGGGTATTGAACTCACTCAGGTCATCAGGCTTGGCAGTAAGTACCTTTATTCAGTGAGCCATCTGGCTGGCCCTCTGCTAAATGGAATTTTCTTTTCTTTCAATGTAAATATGACATTGAATGATTCATGAAACCTGGAGAAACGACTGTGTATAGGGCAGTTAAAGGACTGTGAAGAAGTCTTGAGTTGACTCATCCGTAGAGAGGGAATGAGACCTTACTATACTGGGCATCCCTTCTGCAGTGGGGTCTAATCTACTTTCAAGAGAATAGAGAACGCTGATTTAATTTAAGTTCCAAATCTTGCACAAAATATTTGGACCTGTTCCACTGTGAGGTTATGTTGTGAGTGAATTCTGGGAAATGTAGTCTCAGCTTGGTGACCCTGATACAGACAACCTCACTGAGCAGCACTGAGGTTAGGCAGATCTGGGGCCATGGGGTGGGTAGAGGGACTAGAGAAGACAGAAGGCACATAAACAACACAGCAGTGGCCACTTCTGAGAAGGGAGGCACGTCTGTGCCTCCTTGGCTCTCTTCCTAGTGCCTCAGCACCATGCAACCCTGAGATAGCCTTCTTATTCCAACACTCCTCACTCCATCAGAATAAGCCATCTTAAGAACTTCTTAGGAAAGGGAAAACCATTCTTAGTTCATTTATTAGAATTTCTGTCCCTGGACCAGCCTGCCTAGAAGTTATCTGGCAGAGAAAGAAGTAGTGTTTCTTATGTGCTTGACTAGATACAGTGAGAAATTCTCATCTGCTACTAACTATGTGATCAGTAAGTCTAATTCAACTCCTTCTCCTGACCCAGCTCAGGAATGACATCATCTGTTGGTGGGCTGGGCTCTGCACATGTGCCTTCTTCATCATAAAGGCTTGTATAGGAGCCTTTGCCATTCGTACTATATTGTAAGTGACACCATGGTGCATTCTTCCTCCTTGACTCAGCTCCAGCCTATGCCTCCTTGGCTATTTCTTATCTGCCATCCTTTCCTAAATTTTCAAGATTCCAAGGGTTTTGGTTCAACACTGTATGTGGGACTAACAAGACAGCTCAATGGGTTAAAGGCATTTGCTGCCAAGCCGCTTCTACCTGAATTCAATCCCTAGAACCCACATGGTTTGAGGAACTCACTCTGCATGTTGTTCTCTGACCTCCACACACACACCACAACACTCTTGTCCTCCCCAATATCAGTAGATAAATGCTGTTTAAAGAAAATAAACACTGCATGTGCGGCTAAACTCAATAGCAGCCCATGTCTCTAGGACTGTTGGCTGATTGAATTGATTGACTTTTGTATAAATGATGAGCAAATAAGAGCACTGCTCCCCAGTCACGTAAATCTGTCACTCACGTAGGGCTCTTGGCAAATAACATCTGATTGTGTTCATAATACTATTTGACTTGTTGCTCCTTAAAAGTGTATGAACAGGGGCCTTCGGGTCTGTAAGGGTTCACTAGAGTTGTGGCTCTATTCCCCATCAGTATCTTCACTGGTTTTTCCTAAATCTTTCCTTTCACTTTCCTTGCAGAGAAACTTCTCTCATTGCAGCCGTTTGCTATTATTTTGTTTTCCAGAGGTTACTATAACAAGGTATCATGCTCTGACCGTATGGATATACACCACTTAAGACTGTATAAGCTTCTCCCATATCTAGAAGTAAGATGCCCCAACCTAGGTGTCACCAGGCCTGTGTTCCTTAGCTTTGGGAATCCTCCCCTGCTCCACTAGTTTCTGGCCCACGCAGAAAGCCTTGGCTTTTAGAAGCATCACTCTACTCTCGGCCTCTGCGGTCATATAGCATTCTCATTGCATGTCTTCTTGTCATTACACGGCCTCTATAACCCATGCTAGGCAAGCACTCTAGCACTCCCATCTGTCTTCTTACAACATTCACTTCTGTTTAGGTACCACATTGTCTTTAATCCATTCACCATTTGAGGTGGTTGTGAATGGAGCAGTGATGAACACGAATGACCTTGTGTCTCCGTGGTAGGATGTAGGGTCCTTTGCATACATGCACAGGAGTGGCATAGCTGGGTCCTATGGGAGATCCACTTCTAGTGATTTGTGGAACTGCAGCACTGATCTCCAAAGTGGCCGTCCCAGTTCGCACTATCACCAACAGCGAATGAGAGTTTCTCCTTTCTTACACAATCACCAGTATTTACTAGGTCTTGTTTTCTTAATCTTTGCTATTCTTACTGGAATACGATGAAATCTCAAAGCAACTTTAATTTGATTTCCCTGATGGCCAATGTCCTAGTTTGCTTTTTGTTGCTGTGATGAACACCGTGACCAAAAGCAACTTGAGGGGGAAGGTTTATTTTTAGCTTGCAGGTTACCACCCATCATTGAGTGAGGTCAAGGAATCCAAGGCAGGAGATTGAAGTAGAAGCCAAAGGAGGGATGTTGCTTACTAAGTAAGCTTCCTTCCTCTGGCTTCCTCAGCTCCACCTTTCCCGAATGCCTCCAGATGGCACCTCACCACTCCTCCTATATCAATTGCCAGTTAAGACCTCACAGACATGACAATTAGATGGAGGCCATTCTTCAACCGAGGGCTCCCGTTCTCAGATATGTGAAGTTGATAACCAAGATCGTTTATCACTGATAAGGAGGGTGAACTCTTCAAATATTCTCAGCCATTTGTTTTTCTCCTTCTTAGAACTCTGTTCAGCCCCATAGCACATTTTACTTGGGTTATTTTGTTGGCCTTTTGTTTTTTGAATTCTTTATATATTCTGGACACATGTTCTCTGTCTATTGTGTGGCTGGAAAACATCAGAGTGATTTGTGATCTATAATGTGTGGTGTCTTGTCAGTGCTAGCAGTGACCACAGGCTTCTCTCCTGGAAGGCCTCTGTGACAATGCCATCATTTCTCTACCAGGCTCTGACACTGCTGAACACAGTACCTTAGAATTTAGAGGAAGGCCCTCCATCTTCACTCACTTAGCTATTAACTTGCACACCAGTCATGAAGCAGGCACTGAGCTAGGCTCTGAAGATGTGGTGGTGGATGGGCAGGCCCGATCTTTGCCTGGGGCTTATGGCACATAATAGACACTCAGATCCAAAAAGAAATAAGTCCTGATGTTTCCTGAAGCTCCTGTTTTGATCTTAAAGGTTGGGCAGCTCCCCCACCCCCAACCAAGGTTCTCACTCACCATCAAATCTAAATAGATTTTAGGTATACACTTAGTCTCTTCCTTTTATGTAAGGTTCATTCCACTTCATCAGCCTGGTCCATGTGGACAGCAGAAGAGGATGGCTGTGGGGCGCCCATCTGGAGGGCACATGCTAAAGGCTAAGTGTTGGGAGGAGAAAGGACTCAGCTTAGTGGGGCAGGGATACACACACACACACACACACACACACACACACACACACACATATACATATATACACACATGTATATCTGATATGATATATATACATATACATATATATATATATCATATGTATATCTCACCAGAACTCTAGAGTGGTATGTGTGTGTGTGTGTGTGTGTGTGTGTGTGTGTGTGTGTGTGTGTGTGTAGAGAGAGAGAGAGAGAGAGAGAGAGAGAGAGAGAGAGAGAGAGAGAGAGAGAGAGAGAGAGAGATCCAGCAGTAGAACAGCCAGCAAAACAAGCTGTTATAGGGGGCCCAAAGTTCAGACCTTGCCTTTCCTTGAATTTTTTTTTTCTGGTTGAAGCCTGTTTGGGTTCTGCATTTCTGCCTCTACCTCTCCAGTAGGGCTCCTCTTTCATAAAATATTTTCCCATAACCAATGACAGGGAACTCACCATGAGCTGGAGTGGCATTTCCTATTGCTAGAAATTTCTTCCGTTCTCTCCCCTTCCTATGTCCATTCTCTGAGAAGCAGTCCATGTCCTGAACTAGAACAGAGAATGAGGCAAGTTCCACTTCTTAAGGGGCATGCTAGCTTGGGGCATCTCACGTAAGGGAATGAATTCTGACAGTTCAATGGGTAAATGGTGGTGCCCTGTGCTCACATGCCAGGCCACAGCTGACTCTGTATCCCTTTGGAGGTGATCCTGGGCTGAGTCTTGAAGAGTTCATAGCTGTTTGAACAGGGAAATGGCAGCAGATGAAATTGCACTGAACCAGAAAACACTAAGACGTGTCCCACCTACCCTTAACCTGGGTGGGGCCATGGGGCACAGCAGGGAAGTCTCCCAACTCCCAACTCCCCATTTCTGCCAGCTGTTTGTTAACTGGTTAGACTCAACACAGACAGACACCAGTGAACTGAAATAGGAGACCATTGTGTATTGAAAGGTTACTCTGAGGAGTGTGGCTCCTCTATCCTCCACAGGCAGGATTAGGAGGGAGGCCAGGGTCAGCTATTAGAAGGAGTACCAGGACCGTTCTCTTTCCTCTCAAGTCCCAGTCCCTGGTCTCTTGTCTCACTTGATTGCTTGGCTGGTAGTGTGAGCCTAATATGTGAAGTTTGGAATAGAAGTCAAGGGAAATTTTGTTTGGAGGTTTGGGGTTCACATCTGCTTAATGTAATCTTAACTTTTTTTTTCCTGGGCAAGCAATCCTGGATCCCTTAGTCTAATAAAATCCATGCTTACCCCATGATTGTTCCTAGTACCACTATCCTGCCTGATGCTTGGCCGTTCAGCCACCTCCAGAGAGCCTTCCTTTCCTCACTTCCCTCAGGCCCAGCTGGATTGTTAGGTTTCACTTCTCCTGCAGTCCAACCTTCTCCTTCTCCTTCTCCTTCTCCTTCTCCTTCTCCTTCTCCTTCTCCTTCTCCTTCTCCTTCTCCTTCTCCTTCTCCTTCTCCTTCTCCTTCTCCTTCTCCTTCTCCTCCTTCTCCTTCTCCTTCTCCTTCTCCTTCTCCTTCTCCTTCTCCTTCTCCTTCTCCTTCTCCTTCTCCTTCTCCTTCTCCTTCTCCTTCTCCTTCTCCTTCTTCTTCTTCTTCTTCTTCTTCTTCTTCTTCTTCTTCTTCTTCTTCTTCTTCTTCTTTTTCACCTCTCCCTACTTCTTACCTTCTTGTGTGTAGATTACCCTAAATCTTGCAGGAATGTCTGTGTCATTTCATTGAATGTATGTGTGTGTATATGTACCCATGTATATATTATCTATCTATCTATCTATCTATCTATCTATCTATCTATCTATCTATCATCTATCTAACAGCATTACATGTTTAAGGAGTACCATACACAGTGTTTTCTCTTTTATATTCCCTGAAGTACATCCAGGAAAAGTGCTTTAGAGACATCAGACTACTTTTTCTTAGCAGAGAAGGGCAAGGTTGGTGTTGTTTGCCATGGGCTTTTGGCTAACAGGATTTGCTTATTGACAGCAATCTTTCAGGTGGCAACCTGTCCACACCACACTCACAGCCTCATTGGATCCTCATTGGGATCCTCGGGGTTTGGTTTCCCTAATTGGGACTTTACCTAATAGGAGACAGAGAATCTGGATGCAGTACCACCGAGACTGCCAGTGAGGATGTCAGGAACTGAAGCCAGGTGTACAGGTATGGGCAGTGTGTGTCCTGTCCTTGTGAGTGCTTCCTAGCTGGGCTTTTTTGGCTATGTTACCACCAGAGCCATATTGACCCATTCCTTTCCAGTGCTCCTGCATGCTTAGGACCTGGTGAGAGATAGTTGTGGGCAGAAGCCCAGAGGGTTACACGTGTTTTCACCCCACCCCCAAATGACTCATCTTGAAGCTTATGATGCTGTTTCCGTGGTCATAATTGAAGGATCCCTCCCTTTTTAAATAATCTACACCACAGATTTATGATTAATGACGTAACAGCCACTTGCCCCATCACCCTAGCCTCCTCTTCTGAGTCAGGGTTGAGCTAAGCAGGGGATAATGTACTACATGATGTTTCTGTATACTTTCTCCAGGGAGGCACCCCTCAGCATCAGGGGTTCAAATCATTTGAGTAGTTGCTTCATCCTACATAGCATCTTCCCCTGCCAGCTCTGCCCTGGATGCCATGGGGATAAAGAGTCTTTGCTCCTCTCCTCAAAGATATATCTTGGATTGGTAGCCCATCGGGACAGGCAAACCTTCCTATTGAGGAGCTTGCAAGGTTTTATCAAATGAAGGGAGGGAAGGCATTTCAGGCAGAGGCCACAGCAAGGCAAGGGTTTGGAGGATTGGGAGAGCTGCAGAGTTCTGGCAAGGGAGGTGTGAGATTTGGGTGGAGGGATATTTGCTCAGAGGGACTGAGGCTTGCAAGGTAGTGAGGAGCCTCTCAGGGAGGGTCTGGGTGAGGACACGTTTACCTCATCCATTAGGCTCTCTGGAGACACCGAAAGGTCATAGACTCATGGCAGTTGCTTCATCCAGGACTCAGAGGGAAAGGCTGGATCTTCAAAGGCACGTAGGACAGAGAGTAGGATGTTCTGCACCCTGCTTTCCTGTGTCCCTTCCCTTCCTAAAGTGTTTGTTTGTTGTTTTATTTTATTTTAGCCTAGGATGTCTTTCCACTGACCCTATGCCCAGGAGCTAGGGATACAGAAGCATCACTCAGTTAACCACTAAGGAATAGAAACCCATGCTGTAACTTCCAGCTTTGTTTCTTAAAAGACGACCACTTCCTTCCTGTTCCAGGCATTGCAGGCTGGACATTTGCCAGCCCTGCTGCTTAATCTGCTCCACTTTCCTGAGTGGAGGCCAACAGCAATGGCAGGAAGAGCCACGCAGAAGGAAGAACCGTGCTTGGAATTGTTAGTAGCCAGTGTTCTGCTACGGTAGCAAAATACCTTAGACAGTCAACTTAGAAAGAAGAGAGGCTTAGTATGCTCTGGGTTTTGGAGATTCTATTCTGTGGTGGGTTAGCTCATTTATTCTAGGCCTGTGGGGAGGTGGCGTGCGGTGGTGGCAGTATGTGACAGAGAAAGAGGTCTATCTCAGGGCAGCTAGGACATGAAAGATGGAGGTGGGAGAAAGGGAGCAGGTCCCAAGATCCCCTTCCAGAGCATTCTCTCAACCACCTAACTTCCCCTCACAAAACCCCACATCTTACAGGTGCCAGCTCCTCACTAAAGCAGCCTGGGCTAAGGATCGAGGCTTTGACATAGGAGACGTTCAGAAATATTTCAGATCTGAACACCAGTACCAAGTTGCCATTGCACCCAAATGCTCTGAGAAAAACTGGGACTCTCACAGCTTTGTTGAAAGAGATGTGTGTTCTTACACAGCTATGGTGACTAGGACAACAGCCTAGGATACTCCAGGCTAGGGAGGGAAGAGTGTGTCAGTTTCAAACCTCACTCCATCCCCACCCTTTTCCTGCCTCCCAGCGTGCCAGTCTTCATAGAGCAGACCCTGGCCTTTCCCCTGATGCTGTAATGGATACAGTGAAAGCAAAAAACAAAAAAATATTTTGTGTTGCTTATCTGTTAAGTGTAATTACCACTAACAAAAGTTGGATATCTAGCAGAAAAAAGTGTTAAGGAATTAACCCAGCTTTGATTTTGTTACAAAACATGTCAGCATTATTTGTTTCATTTACAAGGTACCCTAAGCGATTGGTTTCTTTATACTTTGTAGCATTAAAAAGTAAAGGCTAGACTTGGGCATGTAGCTCAGTGGTAAAGTGATTTGTTTAGTAGGCTCAAGACCCAAGGTTTGAGGCCCAGCACACACACACACACACACACACACACACACACACACACACACACACACACACACAAACTAAAAACCAAAGCAAATAAACAAACAAACAAACAAGCAAACAAAACATTTAACACTTTGCTGGACACTGGTGGCACATGCCTATAGTCCTAGCACTTGGGAGGTGGTAAGAGATAGGAGGACCAGGAGTTCATTATAGTCCTTATTAAGTTCAAGGCCAGAAGGTCTGGATGCAGAACAAACAACTAAAGCAAAGGCAATTTGGAAATGGAATAATAACCTAGCAGCTGCTCTTAAAAACATACTGCAGGCCACATTGTGGATTGCAGATTTCTAATCTGTTCCATTGATTTCGGTCCTGAGGTCTCACTGTCACTCAGGAAGGGATCCAGACTGCTATTATCTATCATATCCAGTCACTTCCAGGACTATGTGAGACCCATCTGGCAGCCACCAACTCCCTCATAGGAACAGGTTGCCAACCCCACCAGTCATTTTCGTGGTACAGTCAAGCTGGGCTGCTGGCAGGAAGGAGGGGTGTGGCAGCGTGTCCTGTTCCTTCTCAGGGTGCCATTCCTGGACATCAGGAGGGTGGAAAATGGCCTTTCTGGGAAGCCACATGGCCTAGATACACCCTGATTTTTTTGCTTTAGAAGGACCCAGAGTAAGCCAGCTCTTTAGAGACACTTCCCAGTTTGGCATCTCTGCTGCCCTGGAAGGGAGCAGAGGCCTTTCTTTGTGGGTTGCCTGGTCTCCTCAGCAACAAGGTCCATATCTTCCTCATCCCCTACATCATCTACTTCCCCCCACCTCTCCTTAAGCCCAACACTCATTCCCTACCCTGAACAATCCTAAGGTACAAAATGAGCCTTCTTTTGGAAAGACCATCACTCAGCAATTCAACAAAGAAGGGGCTAGAGTTCAGTGAGACGCTCTGTTCAGTGAGACGCTCTGTTCTATGTGAGGTCACAGGTCAGTCAGAGCCGTCTTTATCAGCCAAGATGTTAGAAGCTCTCATTCTGCCTGGGGATTTCTTATTTCACTGTATCTTCACATCATCCATGCTGAGAAGATTGCTCTTTTACCTTTCTATGGAAAGCAAGAGGCAGAGATGTGAAATGAGAGGCATGCATAACTGTGGATGATGGACAAGAATATGTTCACGCAAATACAAGTTCTGAGGGTGGGAAGCCAGGCAGCACTTGGCTGGGTGGTTCTGGCTAGGATCTTAAGAGACTATAGTCATCTGTAGTTGGGCTGTTCACCTCCAAGTTAAAATTCCATTAGGAGTCTGAGGTTGGGGTAACCTCATGTGGCCTTCTTCATAGGACTGTTCATGGCATAGGAGACTAGGTGAGTGACACCGGTACATATATATGGTCAGGGAATACCTTATATAACAGTATGGAATTCAGGAGGCAGCCTCTCCATGGTTGTCTTAGGGACAGGTTATCACAATATATGGATAGCAAACTACAGTCATGAAATTTCATCTCTGTGTGCAGCATACCAACCACAGGGATGCATAAATGAAAGCATCCCATGGCTGGTATTGTGTTCAGTGGTATAGACAAATCAAGATAAGATTAATTTACCTAAAATATTATGATGATTTTCTCTGCTACTTAAGCCTTCAAAAACTGACTGATGATTTAAGTACAAATTTACAGCCTACACAGTCACACTCATACCCAGTATGGTGATTGTCTCTAGTTTCCAGGCTCAGGCTTTTGCTGGTGTCAGTTTCTACTGAGACCATCAGAGGTTGTGGCCCTCAGTGCCTCTTGAGTTCCATCTAAGCACACAACCTATATCTGTGCCCATCTCCTCCCTCTCAGTAGGTTACAGCTGCCCCCTCAGACATCCATCCCAAGGACCTTTGCTGGGCACCATGTTGCTGGTGCAGTTGCTAGGCAACTGTTTGGAGCCAGCCCAATCCAAGGCTTTCTCAGAAGCCCCAGTGGAAGGACAAAGGGAATGAGTGTTCTCTGTCTTTGCTCAGGGGCAGACTTGGCAAGGTCTGGTCTGGAGCTAGGGTCTGGTTCCTGGGAACCTTATTCCCCACCCCCACCCCTCTGGAGGTCTGTGGTTATCAGTCCTAAGGCAGTTGTGGTCTGAGGCATTCTGTGTTCTCTTTGTCTCTTTTCCAGCATTGTCTGGTTTACATTTCTACTGACTTTGGCCATTTCCGCTCTGCAAAGAGTATAGAAGATGCTGTACTTCCTAATACATTTACTTGGCATTAGCTATGAGATTATGCAAGACCTTCTGGTCCCAGCTTTTGCTTTTGCATTCTTTATTTCTCATCACTGGCCCTCCCGTTCAACACTTCCCTGTTTGAGATCCTTATTCCTGTGGGTTTGGGCCCAGTAACCACGGCTGAAAAGGAGTGTCTCTGCTAGATCAGCAACATGTTCCTGACTCTTGTCTATGTGATTTGGTCCAATATAGCCCTTTGTGTCCTTCAAGAGGGCAAAGGCCATTTTAATTTTCAGCACTTTCAATTAAGTACTTGGCACAGAGCAGTGACTGTCTGCTCTCTGGGAGGAAGTTAACACACATTCCTTCTGTCCAGCTGCTTCATGGGTGGCATGTCAGGCTGTCTATTCAGAAATAAACTCCATACACTGGTGGAATTATGCTTATCACCCTACAAGAGTGTTATAAACCTTACAGTTGAAGGCTCTCTATATTCTATATAGAATGTGAGTGTCCAGACTGCTCTGCAATCACTGAGATGTTCTGTTCAGATGTTTGCAGGAGGCACACATTCTATGACCCAGTGGTAGAAACAGGCATATCCTTGTTTCGGGAAACTGAAAAGCTTTCAAATCTCAAAGTTTTAGATTTGTCTTCTAAATGTATCACTTTTGAGTCAGACTCACTGTTATTTGTTGGTTAAACAACGAAATGCCAGTTTGGAAACTGTACATCACAGGGATTCAACTTTAATATGTGCTATATGCAAGAGTCATGTTGACTACTAAGCCTCAGTTTGCCCATTGGCAAAGTGGAAATTACTCCCTCTCCTCTCCCCATTTGACCATTAGGACTCTAAGACTGAGCAATTGGAGCTGATTGCTGAGGCACCGCTCTTGGTGAAAACAGCCACCACTGCTAAGTTAGCTAACCATGTCTGGCATGTACGGAACAATGCAGGCTGGAAGTCATAGCTTTGAATCCAGGTTCTGCCACTGGCTAACCGTAGGACAAATCAGCTACTTCTGGAATATCTTTGACCCTGGTTTTCCTCCTGTAATGGGGCTCTTTCCATTCCAGGTTACTGTGGGGATGGAATGGGATCCTGGCTGGAGGAGAAGCTGGTATGTGACATAAGTTTTTGCCTCACAGCCTGCCTTTAGCTGTTTTGGGGCTAAAATTCACATGAGTGAATTTTTCCTGGAGGTAAGCACAGCAATTGTTTTATTAATGTAGCCAACTTTCAGTAAGTGGGTCTACCTTTATGTGTTGGACACTTGGAGGGGGAAGGCAGGGGGAGGAGGCTGGAGACTCAGAAGCCCGTCTCTCTGACATGATTGGGTTGTTAAAAGACATCCCATTCAGTGATTCTCTTGGGGTTGAGAAGCCTAAAACCTTCTTCATGGTTTCAACTCTCAATCTAGATTGCAACAAAGAGTCGTCGTTGTTGTTTTTATGGCAACAATGAGTTTTTTTTTTCCTAGTTCTTCTCTAACTGGGCTTGAGAGCAGGGGCCACTTCATGATTAAGTCAACTGCTTTTCCTCACGTTCACATCTTGCCTTTGAGTGCCGTAAATCACTGGCTTCTCGTACAGGTAGAAGCACCAGCCTCCCAACACAACTCCATTTCAAGGGGGGCTTGTTCATCCAGCAGGAATTCACTATCCCCTGCTACCTGGCAGGCACTGCTCTGGCAGTGGGAGAAGAAACCAGTCAAGTGACAGATGAGACTAGATAATGTGGTGGTGGTGGGGAGCCTTGGTTCTAGTGCTTAGAAATTGGGGTTCACCTTCCAGCCACTCAAGTTGATTTGTGTGCAGCCTCTGAATCTGGCAGGTGATGAGTTCCTGCTTGTCAGGATTATTTGGGCCATGTGTTGGCTAGATGTCTTGGGTTCACGTAGACCTGGGATAGTATTCCACTGTGGCATGTGGCCTTGGCTAAGTCATTTTTCTTCTTTGGCCTGTTTCCCTATTTGAAAATTGAAAACAATAAGGCAACCTATGAAAGGCTGTGTGAATGGTTTAGAGCTAACTGTGGCAAATAGAAGCATTTTGTTATTGTTGTTGTTATAGTTCAGGGCAGGGAAAGCATTAGCTTAGACCAGACTGGAACCCATCAGGAATTTCCCTGCTCTTCTAGAGACTGACTCTTCCACCCATTTCCTGTTTGGGGCTCTCTGCAGAAGGCCGTGAGAGGACTAGGATTTGGCATTTATTCTTTCCATCACTCTGGGCAACAGGACATTAAATGGCTGAAACCCACATGGAAACAAATCACGAAGACTTCTGCAGCCCTCTTGCTCTTGTCCCAGGCCCATTCTCTACTTGGTGGTGACCCCTTTATGTTGGCTTTGTAGATGTTCAGAACTCACAGCTTCTCCTCTCCCACATCCCTCTGGTTCTTTCAGAAAGCCCTACTGTCATGGGTGTTCCCTGCACAGGGGACCAGAGTTTTCATTCTTTGCTCATCTTGTACTTGCAAACAAATCCTGGCATCCTTAAGTATGGTCAGCTGGAGTCCAGAAACCTCCCTGGGCAGGGCACCATGAGTCAAGTGGAAAGTTAGAGTATCTAGTGTCCCCATCCTTCCACCCTGAGGACAGAGGCCCCTCTAAGGCTCTGCAAAGATTTTTCCACAAGGCAGGATACAGCAGAGTATTCCAACAGAGTCTAATCTTGCCCGGGAGTCTGGCTGGCGGCAGAGCCAGTGGCATGATGGAAAGGAGTTCATGAGCCCTTTTCAAAGAGTAAATGAAGGAAAGAGGAGTCAGGATATGGCTAAGGGGTGCACAGAGCACTGAAGCCCCGGGGAGGGCTGTAGGGAACAGCCACCCTGTTCCCTACCATGTCTGCATAGCTAGGACACAACACCAGACAATAGGTGCGTGTAAAATGTGAACATAGGACTTGACTTGCTGATATAACAGACAGGGTTCTTGTTATAGTTTGAGCTCGAAACATCCTCCCACTGAACTGGTGGTGTTACTTTCTGGAGGTTCTTGGAATTTCAGGAGGTGAAGCCTAGCTGGAGGAGGTAGGTTCTTCAGGGGGCTGACTTGGAAGGTTATACCCAGTCTTCATCTCTTCTTTGCTCTTGTCCACCATGGTAAAGAAGGGTTTCTTTCACATGCTCCTGCTACCATGATATTCTGCCCAAGTACATGGGGCCAAGAAAGGATGGGGTGAGCCATCTGAAAACATGAGCCAAAATAACTCTTTCTCCCTTTGAGAATACCTTCTCCCAGGTATTCTGTTGAATTCAGAGAATCACAGAACTTTAGACCTTGGAACTAGTGGCGAGGATCAGCTTTGGCTTTCCTCATTCTTTTAAATCTTCCAAGTCTGGAGGACCTTCTGGGACTCTGCCATGCTTGTTTCCTGCCACTCAGGCTTGGATCAAGGGAAGACAAGAAAGGAGGGATGGCGACCAGGTTTCAAGGCTGTGGGAGAAAGGGTATCATTTTCACCCAGGTCCCATTCTAGCCCTCAGCCCCTGGCTGGTTTTGAAACAGGGTGTACCCTCTCTCACCTCATGGCCTCTTCCCTTGGTGTCCCTTTCAGCTGGAATGTTCTGGTCCCAAGAGTTGCATGGCTTCCTCCCATTGCTCCATGTCTGGACTCTAAGGTCACCTTTGAGAACTTCCTTGAGGTAGGCAGCTGTGCTCTTCATTTCTATTTCCTTGCCTAACTTCATCTTTCATCAGAGCACTCAGGAATTTCCAGAGTGTTTGTTTATTTATGGGCTCAGTTCGCCATCCAGGGTGAAAGACAGACCTGGTGCGTGGAGGCATGGAGGCCCTCCACAAACATTTTGCCGATGGATGGCTGAAGCGATGAATGAGAGACCCCCTTTGCTTGTTCCTACTTCAGCGTCTTCCCTTCTAGTCTGTGTGGTCACTTGGCCATAGCTTTGGTATTATTGTATCTGTAATAGTCTCCCCAGCTTGATGTACTGTGCATTACCAAGTTCATGGCACAGCCCTAGACAAAACCTTTCATTGGACCTAACCTTTTGCATCAGAAACCTTCTGGCCCTGTGCCACACCACCCAGAAGTACTTGTTCTCCATGTTTTACAAACTTGTTAAAATGGCAGTGAAATGGTTCTAAGTGGTGGCTGACCATCTTCTAGAGGAAGTGGATTCCGTTGTCCTCGCCCCCAGGGATACTCTGGCACAATAGTCAGATCCTTCCTCTTCCCCTTCTGCCATAGTTCTCATGGCCTGCAGAAAAGCTCTGACTCCTTAGCAGGGCATCTGTAGCTCAACCATGTCTGCTCGGCCATCTTTCCAGGCCCTTCTTCCTCTTCCACTTCAAGAAGCCTTACCAGCTGCTGGGCTTGGCTCCTAATCACCCTTCTATCCTTGGTGTCTGCAGCTCTCCCCATCAAGAACTTCATTGCTCCCACAGCCCTCACCTGGCAAAGCTTTGTTTCCAGGCCTCAGCTTCAGTTCTCACTTAATAGCCTGTTGGCATCTTTTTCAGAGAGTGCTGCCAGCAGCTCCATTCAACACAGTGCAAGCCTGCCTTCCTCACCCCTACCCCCACTGCAATTATCATCCTCAAGTCCCCAGCTTGAAATCTCAGGGCCTGATGAACCCCTTTTTTGGTGCTTCCGCAGCTAGTGAGTCAGTGCATTCTATTAATACAACCCATTGACAGCTGCTGGTATCCGCTCCTCACACATCACTGAGTGTCAACTATTATACTACCTACAGCCTCCAACGTAAGGCTGAACTGTCACAACGCTGATGCCACCAAGGGACCCAGGTGTTCCATGTCTCATTTATTCCTTTCTTGTGCAGTTCAAGAGTGAATGGTTGAGGGTAGACAGGACTTATGTGTTCTCACAGAACATCCGGGAATATAGGCTAGCAGGCCAGCCTGTCATCTGCATGCAAAGCATGGTGACAACTCTAGTTGTTTCTATTTCATAGCCTGAAGAAGGGGTGGTGGAGGCCTGAAAGTTAACACATCCCCTCTGCTTACATCCTGGACTGACTTTATTCATATGACCATATTTAGCTGCACATGAGGCTTGGGATTGCAGTAGCCAGTGGCAGCTCTGTCATACAAAGGGAGGAAAGAGAATGAATACTGGTGAGTAGAGCCAGCTTCATGTTAAAGCTGAGGAGACTGGGGCACTGAGAACTGACATTACTTGCCTCAGGTTCAAGGCCATGTATAGACTATCTCACAGTTCTGCTATGGAAAATTTCTGGTTGCCTGTGGGGCTTGTTGAAATAGGTTGTGTCAAAACGAAGACACAGATCACCATGAAAGGCTTGGTCTGGGAGAAGAAAAAGAGCTAAGATATGAGCTGAAGCCTGCTATAAATCCTTAGTGTCTGTGTGTGATGGGTAGGTTGAGCTCAGGTTCCTTTGCTCAGCTGCAGGTCCTTGTCACCTACCCCAGGGATAGGGTTAGGGTTAAGGTTGGGGCTAGGGGTGGGGAGGTTAGGGTTAGGGTTACTCAGGGGTTAGGGTTAGGGTCAAATTAGGGGTTAGGATCAGTGTTAGAGTTAGGATTAGGATTAGGATTAGGGTTAGGGTTAGGGTTAGGGTTAGGGCTAGGGCTAGGGTTAGGGTTAGGATTAGGGTTAAGATTGAAGATAAGGTTGGAGTTACCTCTACCTTAGCTGTAGGGCATGCATCCTGAGAGAGAAGGGAACGAAACAACTGGAAACTCTGGGTGTAGTCCTTCTTGGAGGAAAGATTCTAAGGATCAGGAAAGCAGCACCTTAGGGAGGTAGAGGGCTTGCTTTCTATATAGTATCCACAGAATTGTGAAACCACTGCTTCTTTATTCCCTCTCTTGAGAAAACCACAGCTTTCTGCTGAGTACCTGTACATGAATCCCTTGAGACATCAACAACTTACCCCTAGCTGAGGTCCCTTGTTGGAATACACATGCCTCGGAGCCCACAGGAAAATCCCAGTTACTCTTTAAAGCCCAAACTCTTCTAGTATGATGGTTTGATGTGATGTTCCCTTCATTAATAAATGTGACAATTCCTTTCTTACAGCAATCAGTGTCTGCTCATGTCAATCAGCATGCCAGCTGAATGCATCAGTTTGTTAGGGCTGAGATAGTTTGTAACTTCAAAACAGACATTTTCCTGACCCATTTCTGGAGACCAGGTATCAAGATGGAGGTATGGGCTTTGCTGCCTGGGTTCTTGGCTTGTGGACAGCTTCCTTCTCTTTGTGTCTTCACAGTTTTCTCTTCATGTGCAACTGTCTTAATCTCTTACAAGGACAGTTGGTGTTGGACCAAATCCAAACCTCTTGATCCTTTGGGCCTTAATTAATTCATTAAGGCTATTTTTTTTAATATAGTCACATTTTACCATGTTTGTGGCTAGGAACTGAATCAATAAATTATGAAAAACCAAAGAGCTGGTGTAAGAAAAGTGTTTTTCCCTTCTTTACCCACTGAAGAAAAGTTTCTTCCATATGATGGAAGTCTTCTATTTCAGTTCTTGTTAAAGTGGGCTCAGAAAGCAACACTTCCAGAATCCTGAGACTGATTTTCCTCATTGGACTTTGGGAGAGATGCTATTTAGGTAGAGATAAGAACAAGCTCCAGTTGTTACTGGGGGCCCTATTTCATCTCAAAGTGCACAGGAACACACTATCAACGTGAAAAGAAGCCTAGGTATCCTGGGGAAAGAAAACAACAGAGAAGCAAGTGATTGTAGCTCCTTCTCTGATATGTGAAGAAAGTACTCGTTTGAAAAGGTGTATTTATTTCCACTTCATGTCACTCCACTTTCCAATGCAGGGAAAAGGAGCCTAGAGGAGACACAATTCACTGCAGTGAAGGCAGACTCTTACTGGCAATGGCAGGATGCTCCGATGGGGCTCGTTTGCAGATGTCACCAGGGACATGGGCTCCTTTGCTCAAGAAAAGCTTGGGTGATTCCCCTCTGTATTCCTCAAGTCTGAAGCAGGGGACAGTTTGGGGATAACTGTCACATGATACCCATGGACATGCAAAGCAGCGAGCAAGGAACGTAGGGACGTAGGGAGCAGCATTTGGTTCAAAACAAAGTGCTGTCTCCTGGACGGCATGGCATGATAGTACAGCGCCGATTTTTTTTTTTTTTTTTTTTTTTTTTGCAGCCGTTCATTCTTCCTCTCTCTGGGGTCAGAGGGAAAGGCGCCACGTTCCTCGTTTGCTTTCAGTAACGACCATCAGAATCAAAACTTTCCCACCCAATTAAAACATTTGGGTGGTTGGGACTTGCCCAAGGAAAACAAGTGTGTGTTCACTCAAACCTTTTATTTGGAAAATGTTCTTCAGCAGAGAGACCCGGCCTCCTTGTCAATGCCTGAACTCTGGGATCCTGCTTTTCAAAACCAGAGCAGGAATTTGGGAAAATAGAACAACTTGGATTTCAACCTGACATCCTCTCAAGTCTGTTACACTCTTTGCAGCATTCACAGGATGCCTCCACCCCTGTGTTTTGACTTGTCCCTCCCAAGAGCTTTGTGAGGCTGATTAACAAAGAAAACGGGCCCCAAAGACCGCAGCTGGCTTCTGATGTTGGTACTGCCAGTTACTGGCAGAAAACTCTTGGGTAAACAGACTTCCTCAAGATCAGATTGTCTCCTTTACGCAATATGACTCTCCCAGGCTTGTGTCAAGATGCCTTGACATGAGGTATCTCTAAAAACGTATTTTACTTACTTTATTTAAAGATAGAGTTTCTCTGTGTAGCCCTTGTTGTCCTGGAGCTCGCTCTGTAGACCAGGCTGGCCCCTGCCTCTGCCTCCCAATATGGGAGTAAAGGTGTGTGTCACCACTGTCCAGCTGAGGTATAATAAAAAATTTAAGGCAGGGACAGCAAGAAGGCTCCATGTGTAAAGTTACTTGCAAGTCTGATCCCTGGGACCCACATAGTGACAGGGTAGGACTGACTCCTGTGTGTTTGCTTGAACAGAAATTTGATTACTTCTCTTTAACCTGGCATCCCTTTACTTTCATAACTATCTGATAGAATTGCTTCCTACATTGAATGAACTCCCCCTCCCCATCCTAAATACAAAATGAGTTCTCAGTCAAACCTTGTTACAGCCATTTTTAGGTTCTGATACTCTCTAAAAAGGAAGACACACATTAGCTTCCTTGTGGCTGCTTTAAACTTTCAGTTACCTTTGACTTTGCCAATCCTCTCCTGACTTCCAACATAGGAGGAAGCAGCAGGACCACGGGAACTGCGTCAGCCTGGTGGGAAGTATCAGGCACTCTGCTCTGGACATCGACTTGTTCTGACGACACAAGGAAGGCACGTTCTTTCTCCTGGCCTCGTTCCTCATCTGCAGTGAGCACGATGGACCAGCTGACCATGCTTCTTGGGACCTCCAAGAACCTATGGGGGCTCTACACAAACCTTTTCCAGTAAAGTGCCTCAATGCTTAAAAAGGGAAATTGAATCATATTTTTTTCTGATCCATGTGCACTTAACTAAACAAAACCCACTTTCTAAGAGCTCTTTGATGTTCCTACTGCCTTAAGGAGCCCTGTTTTTAAGGGGCATTTAAAAAGCTTTTTTCTTAGAAACAGGAAATCAGGTTTTGGCAAGATGGAAAGAAACCCCAACACACCAAGCCTTGGGGGGCAGTTGGTTTGTTTTCAGCCAGCGGGATTCTTGAGAGTCCCACCACTGGCAAGAGGTGGCCAAGGCCACCCTGACTGAGCCTGCGCACTCCAGAGGTGGTGGTGAGGGAGGTGGGCCTGTGCATTTCCCTGGCCTTGTAGGACCTTTTAAGTTTTCTTTTCACCCTCAGTCCCACATCTTTTCTTCTTTTGCCGCATTTGGCAATCCACATTGCCAAATGCCTTAAGTGATCTCTAAGGAAAATATTTTTCACTAGATGATCAGTTTTCCTTCCAGAAAAAAAAAAAGACAAATACACAAATGAGTGCATGTGGCAAAGTGAGTTCCAGTTCCCTCTTTGGAAAATTTCTGAATGTTCTGTAAAGCCAAGTGTTTTAAGCAGGATTCTCTAGAGGAGCAGAATTGATAAAGTGTGTGTGTGTGTGTGTGTGTGTGTGTGTGTGTGTGTGTGTGTGGTGTGTGTGTGTGTGTGTGTGTGTGTGTGTGTGTGTGTGTGTGTGTGATACTTGCATATAGTATAAAAGAGGATTGAATAAATTGGCAATGTCAACATCTGCACATTGCAAAGCTGAACCTGGTGGTTGCGAAGCTGGGTGCCATAGAAGTTCTAATCCATTGCAATCCTTACATCTTGGAAACTCTGGAGAGTCACTGTGTCGGTACGTGTCAGAAGGCCACAGAGGCTGGAGGCTGAGGAGAAACAAGGTGGGCAGGTAGATCATACAGCTGAATTTAAAAAAATAACATTTCAATGCATTTATTTTGTGTGTACATAAACCTATTTGGAGGTCAGGGGACACTTTGAGGTGGGAGTTATTTCTTTCCTTCCACTATGTGGGCTCAGGTCAGCAGGCTTTTAAATAAGAGCACTTACCACTGAGCCATCTCTCCACCCTCTTATCTGGGCCACTGACTGGAAGTTACCAGCTGCTCCAAGGTTGAGTCTTTTTCAGTTAATCCTCTCTGAAATGTACTTACAGCCATGCCCAGTGGGGTGTCCTTCAGACCATTATAAGTTCTGCCAAATTCACAGCCAAACCAACCATCATATTAAGTGATCTTACAAAGCAAAGACTTCATCGGTCAGGCAAACACAGTTTGGAAGGATGTCCAAGCTTTACCTCCCAGCTGCTAAACAACTTGGCCCAAGCCATTTCCAGTCTCTGAGCTGTTGTGTCTGATTCCTTGAAGAGGGAAATGAGGACTGGCTTAAGGGTTACAGATAGAATTATGAGATAATGTAGACCTGGATGCCCAACAAGTGTCCCTCTATTTGCTGTACTGACTTCCCCAGATGGGTAGAGCCATAGCTGATGGACCACTTCATCTACTTTCCTTCCAGAGGACTGGTATGGATAGTGCATGCATCTAGAAGTGATGTGCCGTGGAAGCTAGGGTGTGGGCCAAGAGCCAGGTGGCCTAGCTACTGCTATTCTTCCTCTACTGTTCCTCCCTTTCCCACCTTCCTTTTTACTATTATGGTTTTAAAGTCATATCATAAGGTTTTCAGGTGTGCAGTTAAGCATTGTTCTATCTATTCCCATAGTTATTGGACAGTTCTCTGATACTTTGTCGTTTTTCAAAATAAGAACTTTGTACTTATTGAATAGCAGCTTCTGTTTGCATTTTCTTATCCCAAGCACCCCCCCCAGCTTACCTTGTGTTTCTATGACTTTGACTGCTATAGACACCCCAAATGCATCCAACCTCACAGTATTTGTCCATTTGCTACTGGCTTATTTAATTCAGTCATGATGTCCTCAAGGTCACATCTGTTGTAGCATGGGCCAGGGTTTCCATCATGTCTAAGGTTGAATAATTTCCCATTGGATATAAATTTCACATCTGTCTGACTATGGAGAATTGCTTCCAACTTTTGGCTTTTGTGAATAATGCTTTAAAATTGTGAGCCGGTCATGGCCCCACCTTTAGTCCCAGTTCTTAGGAGGCTGATTTAGGATGATCCTGAGTTTGAGGCCAGCCTGGGCTATATATAAATTTTTGTCCCACAAACAAAACCAACCAACCATTCAACTAATTAGCCAAACTAAAATAAACATTTCATACAAACATTTCTTCAACATGCTGCTGCCTTCAGTTTTTTGCTTATATGTTTAGAAATAGAGTCAATGAATCACGTAGTAGCAATATATATATATATATATGTAGCTAGTGTTTTCCTGCCAGCCGCCTGACTGGTCAGTTCCCACCACCATGCCAGCCCCAAATAACATGCAGAGACTCTGTATTTGATATAAATACTGTTAGCCTGTTACTTGTTTCTTATTGGCTAGCTCTGTCCTAATGACTAACCCATTTCTATTAATCTAAGTATTTCCACATGTTCATCTTACCGGACAGTGGGCTGGCATGCATCTCTTTAGGCTCTCCATGCTGACCCTCCTAACTACTTCCTCTTCCTCCTAGTCTCCTAGCCCCACCTATCTTGCTTTCTTATTGGCCAACAGTGCTTTATTCATTAACCGGTATGAGAAACACATTTACAGAATAACATCTCCCATCATATAAAACTTCATATTGGTTTCCAAAGTAGCCATATCTTTCCCCTCCCATCATTCCCGTCTTGCTGTTTTGTTTGTTTGTTTTTTATTTGATTTGATTTTGATATTGGCCATCTTAATGGGTTTGAAGTCACTGTAGTTTTGGTTTGCAGTTACCTGGCTTCTAAAGTGCTATTGTAATCTATTTTACTTGATGTTCCTGTGACATTTATATCATATGTAATCCATTTGTATTAGTCAGGGTTGTCTAGAGGAATAGAACTTACAGAGTGAATCTGTCTCTCTACATCTATCTATCTATCTATCTATCTATCTATCTATCTATCTATCTATCTGGGATTTATTAGAATGGCATACAAACTGAGGTCCAGCTAGTTCAACAATGGCTGTCTACCAACAGAAGTTCCAAGAGTCTAGTAGTTGTTCAGTTCATGAGGCTTCAGTATACATTGGAATCCTGAAGAAGTAGACTCTAATACCAGTGAAGGAATAGACTTGCCAGCAACATGGAGAACAAGTAGCAAAGAGAGCAAGCTTCTTTCTTCCATGCCCTTCATATAGACTGTCAGCAAAAGGTGTGATCCAGATTAAAGGTAGGTCAACTACCTCAAAAGATATGGATTAAAGGTGTATCTTCCATCCTCAAAAGATCTGTATTTAAAGTGGGTTTTCCCACTTCAAATGATTTAATTAAGAAAAAACTCTTATAGGTATATTCAGCTGCTTGGGTTTTAGATAATTCTAGATGCAGTCAAGTTGACAACCAAGAATAGCCACCACACCACTTGTTTTTTAGGAGGTCAGTGGCAGCCTCATCTAGAGTAGTAACCACAGCAGAGGCCACAAACGGAGAGATTACCACTTATATGGGTTCTATGGTTTCTATAGTACAGTATTAATGTTGGGTGACTTGAAGTGACAGGAATTTCTTGTCTTGTGGTTCTGACAGACATTGAAGATCAATCCTTACTCTCATGTTCGTGTGGTGTGTGGTATTCTCTCTCTCTCTCTCTCTCTCTCTCTCTCTCTCTCTCTCTCTCTCTCTCTCTCTGTGTGTGTGTGTGTGTGTGTGTGTGTGTGTGTGTCCAAGTATCCAAATCTCCCTTCTTTATAAGGCTACCAGTCAGACCCTACTAAGCCTATCTGATAATCTGCTCTTAACCTGGCTGTTCCTGGAAAGATTTTTCTGTCAAATAAAGTCACATTCTGAGATACTGGGAACTAAAAATTTAATATATCATGGTGGTCCTAATTCAGCATGCCACTTTTGGACACAATTCAACCCATATCTCCAATTTCAATTGGCATTTCCTAGCTTATTACATTCAGAGGTAATCCAAGCATCTAAGATCCAAAGAGTTAGAATGTGAATGATTTGGAAGTACAAAGATTAAGGGTCCCAATCCAAGAGTCATGGCCTTTAACTTTCCCCAGAAGCCAGCAGAATAAAACATATTCAAGCATGGTGCATACTTCCCTCTGGAAGTGAGAGTAAGTTCCTATATATCCAACCTTGGTGGCCATGGTTGAGTTGGTCCAGTGTTTGCCAACTGATCTTAGTATAGTATATATGGGGTCCAATGGTTTAACTCTATGACATCACATGGCCCTGGATACTATGTAACACTCAGATTTTCCTTCAGAAATGAGTAAATGTCCTCTAGTGATAGAAAATGCTTCTGTACTTTGAAATTGCCATAATCTAGAGAGTTATTCCACCTAAGACCATGCCTGTAGGACAGCCTACATCTGTTTACTGTTCCGTGTGGAAATCCCACCACTTTTGCTGCAAAGTAGGTAAAGGTAATGCCTCTTCAGCTTCTGATCCTTTTCAGATGTGCCGGGACCCTTGCTCCAGCCTGGTTTTCCTTCTGCTCCATCCTTCTTCCTTTCCCTTTTCAGGTACAAATCTCATGAGACCTCTTTAAAAGGTGTCCTTCACATGACTTCCATCAGAGCTCAATTCCTAAGAGAACCCAGCTATAGAATACTATATTCCCATACTTAAAGATGAGCATTCCACCTCCATAGGGGAAAGTCCTGGAAAAAGAAACCAGTATAGCTTACACATGTTTGTAGTCTGAACACATTTATCTCATAAATTAAATAGAGAATGGACAGATCCAAGTCCCAGCTTTCAAAGACACTCGTGGTTAGAGAACATCTTTTTGTTGGCATCAAGTCAAGATTATGAATGTGTGACAGGAAGGGCATGCATAGTGAAAACCACCTAATTGAATATTTGTTTAGAGAATATTTTCTTTCACCAAAAAGACATGCACATGATGTTGTTGTGTCTGACAGGTGGGAAAAGCAGGGCTTCAGATGATACTGTCTGTCCTGCTGAGGCCACGCCCAAAGAGGAGTGTCTTTTGGTTCTGGGTCAGTGTAAATGCATCCCAGCTGGTGTGAAGTGCTCAGCACTTGCCAGAACAGCTTTCTAAGAAAAGAAGAATTTAAGAGGGGCTTTTGCAAAGTCAGCAAGTAGGCCTTCCAGCTGCTTGGAAGATGTTTTGTCAGGGCTTGGTGTGTGGAGCAGTCATGACAGACTCGGGGAGGGGATGTGATTAGAACCCCCCTACCCCTCCCCCCACCCCCTAGCTGGACAAACAGACTTAACTCCAATCAAGTGAACTAGATCTCAAGTGCAGCTAGCTTCCACGCAATGTTGGGGCAGAGGCCCGTGTGCTTGAAGGGACAGACACCATTAACACTTTCAGATGTCCACGGGCTGAAATCAGTTCCCATGGGATCATAGGTCCCTCGGTGTCAGGACCATAGTTCTGGTGAATTTTACCAGAACTTGCAATGCCTGTCCACTGGCTGGTGACACCCTCCTCAGTGGAGGCTGGAGATCTTCTGTTGTGAGGACATCATGGTGTTCAGTCATGATCATGTTCTCCTCTGCCTAGGAGTATGGGTGGCTGATCTTCCGTCTGCTAGTTAGTCGTGACCATGTGACTTAACATGGCTGGGACCGTATGAGTAGAAGTGTGTGTGTGTGTGTGTGTGTGTGTGTGTGTGTTCATTAAAGTGTTTAAGAACTACAAAGCCATTTCCATAATATTTCTTAATGTCTCAGGCTTTAATGGAGAAGAAACAAAAAAGAATGCTTCAGTCAGTCTTGATTTTGCTATTTACTAATGATGCCTCTTTAAGGCTCAGAAAGGCCATTAACTTACTGTTTTAGAGGTTTCCTCTTTTAAAGAAATGAAACAGCTGGGCGGTGGTGGCACACACCTTTAATCCCAGCACTCCTGAGGCAGAGGCAGGTGGATCTCTTTGAGTTCGAGGCCAGCCTGGTTACAGAGTGAGTGCCAGAATAGGCTCTAAAGCTACACAGAGAAATCTTGTCTCAAAACAAACAAACAAACGAACAAACAGACAAACAAACACAATCAAACAAAAACAATCAAACAAAACAAAACAAAATAAACAAAAAAGAGAAGTAAATGAAACAAAATAATGTTTGCCATACACAATGGTTTTGCTTCACCCAGAGTGGGACAATCTAAAAGATTATTTCATTTATTTTCTTCACACTAACACTTCCGCCACATCAGACTCATCATTTATGTCTCCCAATAAATATCCCGATGTCTTCTGAATATTTTAAATTCTAATGTTTAATACATTTTTAAAATCCTTGGGGGTATGATTGTGACCTTAGTCATAAAACCACCTTAAGCTTATATATGCTAAAGGAGCTCAACACTGATGGGAGATGTTATTCTGTAAATATGTTTCTCATACTGGTTAATTAATAAAGCACTGTTGGGCCAATGAGAAAGCAAGATAGGCGGGGCTAGGAGACAAGGAGGAGAGAGGAAGTAGGGACTTAGATAAGTAGAAATGGGTTAATAAGACAGAGTTAGCCCATGAACAATAATGGTAACTGGCCAACAGGATTGTATCAAATACAGAGTCTCAGTGTGTTATTTGGGGCCTGCACACCAGACTAGCGGTGGGTGGGCTGGCAGAAAACATGCAAGCTACAGATGGTGCCCAATGTGGCTATAAGAACTTTCACTTAAAACTTGATAAAAGCTTAAAAAGAGATTTTAGAAACAAACGAACAGAGACTAGCAAGACTTCTTGGTAGCAGCATTTTCTCGGTTGGAATTGTTTTGCTGTAGACAGTGATTTGTGCGGCTCCTTTAAGGAAGGTTTCCAAAATTAGCATAAGCAGCAAAAAACCGCCTTTCTTTTAAAGAGCTCTGCTAACAATTCATTGGTGTGTACCAGAGCTGCAATGAAGGTTTACACTGTGTTTTAAAAAATATGCTGGCTTGGGAGAGAAAAAGAAACAGGATACAATGGTTTAAAAAAGAAAAAAGGAAGTAGAATGGATGGGTGTGGTGGCACACGCCATTAATCCCAGCACTCGGGAGGCAGAGGCAAACAGATCTCTGTGATTTCAAAGTAAACCTGGTATACAGAGGGAATTCCAGGACAGATAAAAGTTACACTTTTATAAAAGAAACCCTGTCTCAAGATATGTAAAAATAGAAGTAGAAGAAATAGAGTAATAAAAAAGCCACGTAAAGATGGAAAGCACAGATAAATTTTGGATACTATACGCAGTTCTGTTGTCTTTAAATCATTTGATTGCTGAGAAAATAACAACTACTGATAAAAAGAAATGCTGCTGGATTAATTCAATTTATATATTTTAAAAATGATTTGACTCCAAAATTTAAGCCTAAGGACAAGTTACTGGGGAAAAGGATTTCTATTTTTGTTTCCACAGAAAATGAAATCTGTGGATTACTTCCAGACTAATGTGGTTTGATCAAGCCAGACCCCCTGAAACAGCGCCCCAGGTGAGCCAACATTCAAAACAGTTGGGACAAGCCAGGCTTGCAGACTACAGCCAAGATTTCTGCATCTTCTTTGGACCCCCATGATAGCGCCCTCTACCAGCAGGAAGTAGTTTGGAAAGAATGACACCCAAATTCCCAAACATTGTTTATAAATGTTTGTTTTCATTTAAATGGGCTTGGATATAAATGGCTATAACCACAAGCAATGTTTTTAAAGGTAAAAAGGGAATTATGGTATAGATATGAATACTTTGCTTTGGAATGGATTTTCTTTTATTGATACAATTTAAGGTCAATTTTGTGATATGTAAATTTCTCCTCTTGTTTAGGTATTGTGTTTATATAGCTCATTGGAAAATGTAATGTATAATTTAGTACAGATTATAGAGAGTTACCTATGATAGTTAAAACTTGGAGTTAAGTTAGTTAGGATTTATAGATATGCAGAGATGTATTTGAGATGAATAGGCATTCTTCAAACCTTTCAAAGACCTACAGAATATGTCATTTAAAATGGTTTAGGGTTTTTCTTGACAATGAGGCACAACTGCTCCTGGTAACACCACCTGCATCAGAAAGGAAGATGGACATCGAAGAAACACATCATGGAGTTTTCTTCTAATATGGCAAGACTGGCCATTTGGACAAGGTACTGCTCTTCTGGACTGTTTGACTTTATGCTGTAGAAACTGGACATGCAGGACCCACAAAAAGGTGACTGCTGATGCAAGATGGACATTGCTACAGGATTCCTGCTTCATGGAAGAAGCAGACATTCTGCAGGACACAGAAAAATGACTGACAAACTGGCAATACAGGTGGACAGTTTAAAGTTTCCTGCTTTGATGAGGAGTTGGGAGACACACTATGGCCTATGGGCTGGAGATGGAACATTACAGATGAACTTTGGGTGACTGACCAGGCAATGAGTTGTCTCTGTCATTTTTAGAGTTTATATATTATCCTTCTGTGGTCTTTGAAGGAGTTGAAGACAGATAGTTTTGGTTATAGTTTTCCTTAGTTAGGATTAAAGATAAGTTACATATAGAACTTTAGACTCACAAAGACAGGATAGATGATATTTTCTTTAAGTCTTACAAAATGTTAATGGACTAAATATTGTTAACTGTGATTCTTCTTATTTGATAACTGTTGTATGATATATTTTGCTATGTTAAGGTTAAACCCCTTCTTTTTATTTTAGACAGAAAAGAAGAGATGATGGGAGATGTTATTCTGTAAATATGTTTCTCATACTGGTTAATTAATAAAGCACTGTTGGGCCAATGAGAAAGCAAGATAGGCGGGGCTAGGAGACAAGGAGAGAGGAAGTAGGGAGGAGGAGTCAGCATGGAGACTCAAGAGGAAGCAAGACACCGCCACTGCTCCCCATAAGATGACCACGTGGAAATACTTAGATAAGTAGAAATGGGCTAATAATTAAGACAGAGCTAGCCGATAAACAATAATGGTAACTTGCCAACAGGAGTGTATCAAATACAGAGTCTCTGAGTGTTATTTGGGGCCAGCACACCAGACCAGCCGCAGGCGGGCTGGCAGGCTGGCGGAAAACAACAAGCTACACAACACAGCTTGAAAACACAGAAGTCAGGTGCGAACACAGGACAATAGTTGCTCTGAGAGCCTGCAGTGTTCAGTCGGAACCCCAGTGACTCGCACTTTCATCCTCAACAGTGTCCCTTACATAGTTATCCACCCATCTTCTCTTCATTCATTCACTCAAAAATAGGTACAAAGTTTTTCCATTAAAGCAATGGCCACTTTTTATTCAAGGAATTGGGAGGTCAGCCATCTCATGTTCCTGAAAGGAAGAGAGCAGGAATGCGAGCAGTCAGCATGAAGTCTTCATCACAGAAGCCCTTCGGTGCCAGCCGAGGAAAGCTCATAGCCAGGGGGCTAAGATTCTACACTGTCAAGGCTGGTAGCAGACACGGTAAACAAAGTATAACAAGCATTGGATTACAGGTGGGCAGCACCATACCTGGCGCATTGGCACATGCACACAACCATTTTCGCCATATTCACTGCCTCAGGCTGCTTTATGATCCTGTTTCCTGGCTGCCTCCCCTTGGCTCGCCACCTATCCTGGGCTAAAGCTGATCAGCTACTTTCTGCATCTATAAGTTTGTTTACTTTTAAATGACTCTGCAGGAAGCCATCGCTGGGCTATCTATTAAGCGTTGTTGCCAGGACTGGGATGCCCAAGATCCACAAATCCTTCATGTAGAGTGTTAGAACCTTGACTTGTCACCACCCTCTCGCCTTACATTTACCTTACTCTGTAAACAGTTTAGGTTACTTATGGTATTTAATACAATGTAAAGAATGTTCAAATAATTAAACGACTGTACTGTTTGGGGGGGAATAATGATAAGGGGAAAAAATCTACATATGTTCAACATAGAGACATTTTATCCCCCGAATACCTTGAATCTAGGGTTGATAGAATCCACAAATACGGAAACCGAAGTTACAAAAGACAAAAATTGGTCTTTTGAAGTCTGGCTTCTGTTACTTAGTATAATTCTTTTGATTCATGAATGGTACATGTTCCTTTTTATGGCCAACCAATATATTGTTGTATGGCTGCTTTATCTATTGATCCTAGTGGCAGGTTTTTTTTTCTTTCAGTTTGCACAATTACAAAATAAGTTGTTAGGAATATTTGTGCATGTATTTTTGAATGCATTTGTAAATACCTCAGAACAGAATGGCCATATCATGTACCAGCTTCCTGTTTAACATTTTAAGAAATCTCTGATCTGTTTCCGAAAGTGGCTGTATTTTACATTTTCATCATTAGTGGATGTGAATTCTAGTTCTTCTCATCTTTGCTAATATTTGGTATTGTTAGCCTTTTTAATGTCATCAGTTCAAATGGATGCTAATTAATTTCATATTGAGGGCTTTAATTAATTTTAACACCTACTTTTTCTCATTTTTTATTAGTATTTTAAGAAATTCCTACAGCATACTTTGATCATATTGATACACTCCTCCCAGACACACTCTCCCTTCCCAAACCACCACACTGTATTCTCTCTTTTAGTCCATCAAGTCCCATTTGCACTGTTCGTATTCTCTTGGGTGTGCAGACTTCATTGGAGTATGGAAGGCTGCATTGGAGTATGGAAGGAAAGAGTATTGGCCCTTTCCTCACAGCAGCTATCAACTGCCAATCACTCCTTAGCTAGGGGTGGGAGTTCATGCTCCCCCACAATGAACGGCTGACTTCAGCTCAGGCAAGCAGTTCTTATGCATGTTGCCTCAATTGCTGTGAATTCATATGTTCAATTGTCCTGTTGTACCTAGAAGACACTTCTCTTGTCCCCAGCACTGCTGTATAAGGACATGTTCATATACTATGTTGGTATGCTGAGTGTGCTCCCTCCAGTCTCTCTCTGCCATGTCCTTCTCTCCCTGATTCTCCACATCTCCCTAGTTCTGCTTCAACTTTCATGTCATATATGCTTACATGGTTTTATGTATTTATACAAAATCTATGAACCGCAAATAAGAGGAAACATAACAGTTGTCTTCCTGAGACTGACTTAATTTGTTCAAGATGATTATCTCCAGTTACATTTACTTTACTGAATGTAATACAATTTTAATCTTCTTTAGGACTGAAAGTTCGTGTGTGTGTGTGTGTGTGTGTGTGTGTGTGTGTGTGTGTGTGTGTGTGTGAGAGAGAGAGAGAGAGAGAGAGACAGACAGACAGACAGACAGACAGACAGACAGACAGAGAGAGAGAGTTTGGGTACTGTAATAGTCTGTTTTTCTCACTTTTACTACATTGAACATAGGGTTCAGCTTTCATGTCATACATGCTTATATATACAGGAGTTGAACATAGGTCATCAGGTTTGGGTCAGGTTACTTATAATGTTTGCACAGTTGGAAACTGGTAAGTATTGTCCTATAGTATTCAAAAGTTTCAAGAACAAAGAAAGAATGGCTATGGAGACAGACATCTTTTCTGTCTATTGCATTGTGACAAAATGCCAGCTGTAAAGCAACTTAAAGGAGAAGAGGTTTATCTTGAAACATAGGTATCAGAGGGTTTATTCCTTGGTTGCTAAGAACTAATTGTATTGAGCACAAGATGAAGCTAAATACTGTGGGGGGGGAGCAGTTGATAAGACCAAGTTGTTCACATTACAGTGGCTGGGAAGCAGAGAAAGAGGAAGGGGCTGGATTCCATATCTCCATTCAGTATGTCTCCAGTGGCCTCATTTACTTCCTCAAGACCTCACTTCCTAAAAGTTTCACCAATTTGGAGGGACATTTAAGATTCAATTTGCAACAGCCCACAACTGCCTGTAATTTCTACCTCAGTTGTATTTCCTCTAAGGCTTCCAGTGGCCAGTGGTGAATTAAATTGGGCCCCCCTCTTGCTGAGTCACCTTTCTCTTCATATCATTGCAGTATAATATCCCTAAGGGAAGTGCACTTAAACAATAGGCAGACAAATGCTCACAAAATGAGCATCCAGATCAAAGAACAAAACGTGAGCACATCTTAGAAGCCAACCCTGAAGTCACCATTCCCTTTCAGTTCTTAATCTGCTTACCTTCTTGAACACAGGGCTCAGCACCATTCCATTTCCTGATGCCCACTTTCTCCTCAAATTGTACATTTTGTGTTTTTGCTTGACCAACTTTCTCATTTTCATTTTATATCCTTATTGGAGTTATAATAATACAACAGAATCTATACTAGGCTGCTTTGAGATTTCCTCTGTCAATTGAATTGACCCAAATTTCTTCACTTTAGCCCCAGGTAGACTCTTCAGATAAGGGTAAAAAGCAGTCACATTTTCTACCAAAATATCACAAGGCTATTCTCTAGGCCACACACTAAAATAATTCTCTTCTGAAACCTCTTGAGCCAACTCCCCATAATTCAAATCTTCCATGCTCCTACTAATGTGACCCATTAAACAGCACCTAAAGAATTCTACTGCTTTCCTAACCCAAAATACAAAAATCCAAATTCCTCCAAACAAAAAAATATGGTCAGGCCTACCAGAACAATACTCCAGTTCCTGGTACCATCTTCTGTCTTAGTTAGGGTTTCTATTGCTGTTAAAAGACACCATGACCATGACAACTATTATGAAGGAAAGTATTTAATTGGAATGGCTTAAAGTTTCAGAGGTTTAGTCCATTATCATCATAGTGGGACATGACAGCATGCAGGCAGACATGGTACAGAGAAGGAGCTGAAAGTTCTACATTTTTTGATCTGTAGGCAACAGGAAGTGAACTGTGTCACTGAGTGTAGCTTGAGCATAGGAGACCTCAAAGCTTACTCCCATAGTGAGACTTTTTCTCCAACTAGGCTGTACCTATTCCAACAAAGTCATACCTACTAATAGTGGGACCCCCTATGGGGGCCATTTTCTTTCAAACCACCACAGCTACCATCTCCACCCTGACAAAAATAACCATTAACACTGCTTCTCATATCACATACATATTGATTTATTTTGTTTTTTATTCTTTAAAGAAACAGATGAATGTCTTGTGTGTTTGGGCATACCTGGGTGAATGTCTCTGTACTTTGTGCTTGATGAGGCTACTTTGTGGGTTTCTATTGCTTTGCTTTGGCATGCTCATGCTATAGAGCCTGGACTTGTTCACAGTTTAAAGTTATCCTGTGTTGGATTGCAGGTGTGATAAGCCTGAAATTTCTTTTCAGTTACTTGGAGGTAATGTTCCTCAAATGCCAGTCAGAGCACACATCAAACAATTAAGAAACCATTCAGTGGGGATGATGAATGAAGAAGCTTAAATGGGAAAAGAAATGATCTTAAATGTCATTGGTGCTAATTCTAAGTGAATTAGCATCGATGAAGAGAAAATGACAATATCCCTCTCCACACAAAATGCAAATAAACAAAAAAACAAAAAAACAAAATAACAACAAAGACAAAACAAGAACAGGAAGCACTAAGAGTCTAGAAAGCATGAAATAAAATGTTATTATGAGATAGGCTGCTCACTGAGTGTGGCAGCAAACACCTTTGCTACGAACCATCTTTCCAGCCCCCAAATGTACTTTTTAAAGCAAAGCAAAACAAAAGAAAACAAAAACAAAGGAGAGAAAAAATGGGGAGAAAGAGGTAAAAAAAAAATCACAGGCAGAGTCTTAAATGCTAGGGGAATTTCTCATCCTCTGGTACTGTGTGTTTGGGCATACCTGGGTGAATGTCTCTGTACTTTGTGCTTGAGGAGGCTACTTTGTGGGTTTCTATTGCTTTGCTTTGGCATGGTCATGCTATAGAGCCTGGCACAAACTCTGATGGACAGAAGTTCAAATGCTGGCCTTAACCCTCTGTGTTCCAGTAGCCCAGAAGGCTCATGTCTATCAGTTGGAGGGGACAGAGGCCTCAGGCATAAGTCAAGTTTCCATTATCCTGTCTTAGTTTCTGCAGACTCAGATCATCCAGTGAACTGGCAGACAAATCAGGTCTCCAGCTCCTCCCCACCAGCATCTTGATGGCTCATGGTGGGCATCTGCTAAATTCTCCAGTAGTAAGAGTCACAGTACACAGTCAACATCAAACCTTACTTCCTAAGAAAGGTGTGTGTGTGTGTGTGTGTGTGTGTGTGTGTGTGTGTGTGTGTGTGTGTGTGTGCCTGTTTGTATGCCTGTAAGGCACATGTGTGTGAATGCTTGCAGAGGCCAGAAGAGAACACCGGATCCCCTGGAAGTGGAGTTATAGGTTGCTGGGTGTGACTGTTGGTAACAACCTGGATCCTCTGGAAGAATAGGAATTGGGCCTACCTGTTGAACCCTCTTTCCAGCCCTAAAACCAATTTTTATTTGATTATAGAAATGACGAATCTACATTTGTCTCTAAATGTGTCTAGCACTACAGTAGGTTTTGTTCCACAGGTGTCATCCCTTCTAGATCTTCTCAAGAATCCCACAAGGGCCATGTAGCAGAGTCCAACATTCCACCTGTCCATATGCTCACAGCCCTGAGATCAGGATTCATCTCACAGTCCAAGTGCTGTCTTTCATTGTGTCTTAATAGTCAGTGCTCTTTCCTCTCATTTCCTGAAATGATAGTGAATCCTATATTCTGTGGTGTGTTTGATATGCTGTAGATGTGACCATCTGTGCTTGCCAGATGAGTACAGAAGCCAAAGAAACTGGACAGCATTCTACACTGGAGAATGTCCAGCCTGTGATATATGTGTTCTTCCATTTCTGAATCCCAGGTGTTGGAATTTATATGACCTGCACTGAGAAAGCTGAACCCCCAAATGTGAGAGCTGAAGATGAGCTCATCCTGTCTATCAGACAGAGGGGTCCTGAAGCCCATTTGGCTCCATATACTCCCTGTCCAGTGCACCAAGCTGTTTCTGACCTAAGACCTCATTTCTGCTTTTATCCTGTTTTTGAAGTGCTTTGGTATTGCTCTGTTCCTCTTTCCTCTTCTCTTATTAGCTGTTGGTTTCACTAATGGACAAGGTGACAGATAAGAGATATCGGGCTTCCATGTCATCTTTCTGCTCTGTTCCTTTCTAGTCTTTGGCTACATCGGGAGAGGTGTGGTGGCCTCTGAGGCTGGTGAGTGGGAGACCACCAAGAACATGCATCTGCAGCTTTGGCAGGCAAGGACAAACAGTACACTCTCCTGGTGGGAACAGTTTGTTCTTGGTGTGCTTTGACTAGCTTAGAGGAGAGCTTCCCAATTATGGGGTAATAGTCCTGGATACTGTGCTTCAATGGCCTGGGGAGCCTTAGTGCTGAGTGGTAATAGCCCACAGCTGGAGAAGCCCGATGGGCTTGCCGTGGATGTCTTAGTTTCTGGTTTCAATCAAAATGTCTTATCATTCCATCATAGGTGTTTGGGAATCCAGCAATGGACTTGCGTGGAGGAAATGGATATGAAAAGAGTGCAAAGGGATCATTTGGTCCAAGCTTCCTTCCAGGAAAGGAAGACCCAGAGAGGCGAATTTGCCTGCCAAATTCACATAGGAAATTGTGTCTTCGGCTGAAATCCAGGTCCCCAATTCAAAGTCATCCAAAGGCTTCCCTTGAAAAGTATTATGGGAAATGTTCGGTGATGTTAGGTGTAAAATTCTTCAACATAACCAGGCGGTCTTTCTTTCCTGCTTGTTAGCTCTCTGACTCCAGGCCTCCAGCTCTACCCTCACCAGAGCATGTGCATACGGCCAGACTCCTGATCTCAGAGGAGCTTTACATCACCATCTCTCTCCATTCACAGCCCGGTAGCTCCCCAAGAATAAAGTCCAATCTCTTTGGCACTGTATCTGCACATGGTCTGAGTGCCACCTCTCCTCCAAGCTCCATGCTGTTTCCCGAGCATCCTCGTGGATCCTGACCGACTTGGCATTCCTCTTCAGGTTTCAAGGGCTTTTCGAATGCTGATCCAGTCTCAGGAACAGGCTTTCCAATAGCAACACTTTTTCTTTAAGGCCCTATTGGGGAAGTTCACTATAGATGGATAAAAGGCTGCTGTATTTGGGGAATTATGTAGGGAACTGAGAAGTATGAGGTGGTCCCCTGTAGGGCATTCAGCAGACTGTATGGGAAATCTGTTTTGTTTGGGGACAGCCTTGCAGCAGATGGTAGGTTAAGCAGTGAATATCCAGAAATGTGACTAGACAGCCAGTATCAGAACTCCAGGTGCTGGATGGGGTTCTATGGTGCCAGGAGACCCAGAAGCAAATTAATATGGAAGTGGCCTAAGCTGCAGGAAGCTTGACTTTGAGAGAATAAAATGTGATAAGTGTAGATGATTTCATTACATTCTCATCAAAATCCCATGGTTATTATTTTTCAGGTGAGAAAAGTGAGTCTTAGAAAGGCTCCCAGATTTCTCAGAGCTGCCACATACTTGATTTTGGAAATGACCCTGAAACACATGACCCACGCAGGCACGATTCCATGGAGAGAGGAACTTGGAGTCAGATAATAACCAGTGCCAGAGAAGCCATCATTACTGATTAAAAATATGAAGGAAAGATGGGAGAACAAGAGTTTCTCTCACTCGTGGCTATGTATATTACTCATTAGGCAGGATTCTAAGTGCTTTATGTGCTGGGTAGGTTTAAGAGTCACATGACTGAGCAGTACGAAGCCTCCTTACCTTTCAGATGCAATGGCATATTAGATAAGATGAGCAGTGTGCCTGGAATCACATCACTATGGCTTGGGAAAAAGCTTCCAAGTGAGATCTTCCAGCCAGCTGAATGGTCTATGTCCTTCCTGGTGGAGCAGAGTGTCCTCTGTGACCATTTGTCTAAATACCACTAGAAGCCTGGTTTCCTGCTTTGAGGGGATAGAAGGAAGTGGATTCTGGCAGTAGAAACAGAGAGATACTAAATAAGTCTTTAGCCCACAAACAACAGGCTTAACTAGTTCAGGCTCAAAAATCCTGTCTTGCCTGCACCCCAAGGCCATTACCTTGATGGGAAAGCCTGCTTCATTACAGGAGTTGTCTCCTGAAGGCTTGTGATTCTAGTCATGGATTTGTCACACAGAAGACTATTCAGCTGTCAGTCTGTCTTCATGTGTTGTTCAAGGATCCTCTTTCCTGGCTTGGTGGTACAAGTGTTTTTTTAATAGGAACACAAATTGAGGACAAAGGTGTCTTCTCTCATCTTTCTTTTACATGAACCTGCCCCGGATCTGTCGTTGAGTTCTTTATGCTTGTGATTCCATCTTGTCCATTGCATCCATATGCTCATCATAGGATGAGATATCTTCTGCATAGCCACTCTAGGCCATGCATTTATGCTTTTATATTTTTTTAACTTGTCATACTTGGACAGGTTCTGTTCTGTTGCCATTTCAACTTTGACCCGAGATGCAGTCTTCTCAGCTTATGTTACTAACCCTTCAAACCTTCTGCCTTAGAAAACCATCTTCTCATAAGGGTAAGGGCAAGGAAAGACTTTCCACTAATTTGTTCTCATTGTCAATGAGAATTTTCTTTTGAATTGCGAAGCTCACAGATTGGATATGTCTGTGAACCCTGGGGTAATGATCAGTGGCTCAAGGGTGTTATAGTTTTTATGTGAGATGCCCTCCACTGGCTCATGTGCTTCAAGAGCTGGTGACAATGCTTTGGGGAACCTTTTGGAGGTGGACCCTAAATGAGGAAGTTCACAACGAGAGGGTGCTGTATTTATTTTTCTATCGTAAGTATTCTTGCATCTGATTATTTATGTCTGGTTTTCTCTTTCAATTCAGGTCTTAATTCAAATGTCAGCTCATCAAGGAGACCCTTGTTTATACTATATAATATGGAACATACCATTATTGATTTCTATGTCCTATTTTTTCTCATAGTTATTTTTATCACCTACAGTTATTTCTGTTGTTACCCCTTGTTGATTTTTTTAACTTGTTTTTGTAACCTGCTTTCCTACTCCCACCAATGCAAACTTATGACATGCAAGATTTTTGCTTATTCGCAGCCCATGCACATAGTAGAGAGTGAATAAGTAATCTGAGTGATTTTATTTTAGTAACTCTTTAATGCCATGCCCTGGGACATGGTCTTCATCTTGGAGACCCTTGTTATCACATCTCGGGGAAGAGGGTGTTTGGGAGATGTAAGGAGCTGGGTGCATTGGAGAGGATCCCAGAATCCAGATCTTTGTGAAAAGAACTGAACATTTATCCACCAGCACCAAGTGAACAGTTTTCCTGTCTCTTTGTGTCTAAGGAACTTCTTAGATAAATCTTAGGCCATTAAAGGGTTGGGATAGAGGGCCTGCTATTCTCCTGACATCTATATTAAGACTATTGATGGGACTGAAACATAGGGTAATGCCATTGAAGCTTTGGGACTTTTCTTTAAACAGTGCCTCCCAAGGCTCTGAGAAGACATTTGTAGGTATCCTCAGACCATCACGTGAATACCTCCTGGGTTAGAAAGTAAGGCCTTCACTGCAATTAATTCACGCCACTTCCTCTTCTTGCTCGCTCCAGTATGGCACACATCCCTCTGTAATGGCTGATGTAGAGGTTGAAGACATCCCTAGGTTTTCACTGAGGAGAAGTGGGATGGGGGTACATGTTGTGTGTGTTTAGTGGCATTTATTGATGTGAAGAATCAATGTTCTCTCCACATAGTGGTAAGTCATGACAGCACAGGATGTGAGACCATCTGAGACTTTTCTACTGGTCACTTACTGTGGCAGAGACTAGCGTTGGGAACTCAGCGTGGCTATGCCTGCTGTTCTGTGCCATCAGAAGAGCATAGGTCATGGAGAAGAGACACTCTTCTAGACTCTTGTTAAAGCCACTTCTCCCACAGACACAACGTCTTCGAGCCCACTGCAAGCCTTCTCTTCCCTGTAACCCTCTACCCTACCCTGAGTTCATTTGCACAGGGTCTAAACACACTCTTACTTGCTAATGTGGTATGTTATTTCTAAGACTTGTATTTTATGAAGTACATCATAAAATTCAATCCTACAGCCCAGATGGTTCAGAGAATGCTTCAAATGTTCTATTTATTTGGAACTGTGTGTGTGTGTGTGTTTGGGGGGGGGGTAATGGTTGCTTTCCATCTTGGCCAAGTCCCGGAGGTACAGTTGGATAGTATCATAAAAGACTCATATGATTATGGCTAGTGTCATTGGATTGAATCATCGCCCTTCCCAGGTGATGAGTCTATGGGATTGGGGCTGTTCCCAAACCCGAGGAACTACAAACCTAAGTATCCAGGGAATTGGCTGTAGCCACCTGCTTTCTTGGAAACTAAAGAGGAAAAAAGCATTCATCAATTGTATTTCCTTGGTACTAACCCCACTGACTCTAAATACAGCACCGAGTTGAAAATACATTCCCCAATGATGTCAGAGTTGGAAGAAAATGCATCCTGAATGTAACTCATAGTAAATTGTTAGTTCTTGATTCTTTGCTCCACCCCCTCACGCCCTTCTCACAAGCATATTCTCTCTGAGCCATGTTCACCATGAACTTACTGAACTTCTCACTAAGAGAGGGTTTAGATATGACTCTGCTTCTTGAAGGCTGTGTGAGCATCAGTGTACTGGTCTCTGGCAGCTTTTCATTTTCCAATTGTTTGACAGCACTAAATAGTGCAGTAGAGATGCAGCAAATGGAATCCTCCAGGGTTACAGTCCTCGTGAAGGTCTGCAGTTTCAGGGTCCTTATCCTTTCCAGTGCTATAGTTTGTATGCAGACCTCGTGTATTGGGACCCTTAGCTCTTGGCAGCAGCCAGTTTTAGTCTGAGACATGACATTGCCTTGGTGACCAGAGGTGGCACAGCGGAGTGCCTTGTCTTTCAGCTGACAAACTGAGTGTTTGAACCACTCATAGCTGTTCACTTGGTTGAATCCCAGCCTTGGCTCTCAGCACCCAGCCAGTTACTGAGGCTTGGGGACTAATCACAGCCTTGCCTTAGCACCAGTCACTGCAGTTCCTCAGTTAAACCTCAGAGGAAGTGGAAACGGCTACAGGGCCATCCAGAGTTTATAGAGGCCTACAATAGCAAAATGTTTGGTACAAATGGCTTGAAATGGCTCTAGCTGAAGCTGAGCTTTCGGGAGCCAGGGAAACCAGCTGTCACCTTTGCATTGCCATTTTGAGGAATCTATGGGGTACTCAAGACAGCTGGTGACTCTGAGACAAGTTTGACTCAGGGTCTGTTTGCTCAAGACAGCGATAGCATCGTGGGAATCTAACAGCTGCTGATTAGAGGATAAGAGCTGCTTTCTACCCAGCATCATCACTTGTTTATAGGAAATGAGCATCGGTGCTTATAAGTGTAAACTTAAAGAACTGGTCATGGACAGGACCAGTGTTTAACACCAGAGAGAGTCAGTTCACCCTCACCCGTCTCAGTACCATCTCTTACTCTCAATTCACTGGCAATTTTAACAGAGCAGCAGGGCTCCAAATGTCCGATGCTTTCATTTCAAATTGTCTGCATCAGTGTGATTAAGGGATGCCCACAGAGCTGGTAGAATACTGTTTCTGGGAGTGTCAGTGGAACTGCTTTCAGGAGAGACTTGACTTAGTGGGTCAGTAAAGAAGGCCTACCCCCCTATCGCACCCGTCTGAGTGGGCATCGTCTAACTGCTAAGAGATACACCAGAATAAAAGAGACAAGGGTAGGTTGGATATAGTCCCTGCTCTCTTGAGCTGACACAACTTTTGCCTTTGAGATGCACAGCGTGTTCCCAGGCCTCAGGTCACGTCACTAACACACCCAATTTTCAGGTCTTTGAACATATGCTGAACTGTGCCACTGATTTTGCATGTTCTGCACTCTGAACTCAGTCCATAAAATCCCATGGGCTAGTTCTCATATCAACCTCTATCTTATATGTCTGCCTGTGTGCCACTCTTTTTCTTTCTCTGAAGAACCTTGACAAAGGCATTAATAACTAAAGCGCCCCCGAAGGATGACTTTCCTGAACAGCTCTGAGCAATAACCATAGTATGTATTATATATATATATATATAAATGATACCCCATACTTATGCAACCTGGCAGGCACTGGTGGTATAGTCAGGGTCCCTGCTGCCACACTTCCCAGTTCTTTGATGACTATACCAACCTCCTTGATCCCGGCCTTCAAGTATATGACAGTCCTTGAAGTGCTATTTTGCCAGGACAAAGGTTTCCTTTTGGCTGTTCTTGATCAGCTCCTTTTCATGGATTAGGGAGCCAATGTGTGGATTCTGCAAGTTCTTAAGAATATGTTGCCAGAACTATAGTCAGAAATTATAGAATGGTTATGAAGCTTTTTACTACATTTTACAATGAAACAAAGTTGAATTAAAATTCCTTTTATCAACTTGCTCCTTTAATCTCTCACTCTATTTGTCAAATTGCAGTAGGTTTTAGGGCCTGGGATTTAGTCTTTAATTAAGTCCAGTGCCTATTAATTCCTTGGGGATGTATTTACCGCGTTAGGAAGGTGCGGGTACTTTTGTGGACGGTAGTAAAAACATCCACAGTGTTTGCCTATAAGGTTTTATGTGACTTACGGCTCCATCTTTAAGGGAATTTGGCTAGCTCCCCATTCAAAGGACTTTGGGTGTGTTCAGATATGGAAATTGCCTCAAGGACTGCAGCAACACTAGTGCACATTGCCATGCCTAGGTTCTAAAGCTATGCACACCCTTGTTATGGCTGGACTCTGAACTGGTCCCCTAAGGCTCCTGTGTTAAAGGTTCAGTTGCCAGATGATGGACTTTTGTGAAGTGATTGCATCCTGAGGGCTCTGGCCTAATAGGCATTAATCCATCACTGGACCCAATATAATGACATTATTAGGAGGTGGGGAAGTGGAGTTGGGAGCTAAATGGAGGGAGTAGCTACCAAGCATATGCCTTCAGGAGATAAACCTTGGCTCAGGCCCCTTACTGACTCTGATTCCCAGCTTCTAGAATGTGGTCAAGGTTACCTGGGCATGCTCTTCTGCCATGTTCTTTCTCATCCTAAGCCCAGAAACTTGGAACCTGTGATCATGAACTGAATCAACACGAGCCAATCTAGAGCCTTCTTCGAAGTTGTTTCTCTCAAGTATTTTGTCACCAAGACAAAAGTCTAACTAACACAGACCTTCAAGAGATGACAGTCATTTAGGGACCAGGGTACCCCAAAGTCAACCATATTTTCTAAGAGCCCCTGCTAGACAGACATTTTAATATTGCCACCTGTGTGAAGTCTATATTTAGTTTGCAGCTGTAGGTAAAACCCCAGTGGAATGAAAGGCTCCATCTTTCCTGGAACTTCCCCCCTCAGAGAAATGACACTGGAACACTTTTCAATGACAGGCTAGCTCCTAAGATCTTAGTAAAAGAGAATACCAATCATTGTAATCACCAAGAAGGGGTTACTGGACTACACGTGATAAATCTATTTAGAGTTCTGATCCCTTAAGACTTCAGTTTCTTTCCTTATGGTTACCTGAGGATTTCTGGAATTTTAACTTCCTCTCTTTATGTTGTTGCTATGTTCATGTTTCCATCAACAATACCCATGTCCTGAAGATTGACTATGAGTCCAGGGTCATTGGAAGGGCTCTCTACTGATAACTTCACACAGATGGGTTACATTCTCTTTGATTGGAGTACTGCTTCTTAAATCCTCATCCTTTGGATATGACTTTGCAATTCTCTTCTTCCTGTCTCTGAAGAGGCAGCTCATGGGTTTGATTCTATGCTTGATGATGATAGTGAAGAGAGAAAGAATGGTCACCTGGCTTCTTGTTGCCAGAAATCTTCTTCAGGTAAGGGAATATGGATTGGTCCAGGAATCAAGAGTAGCCTCTTCAGCTAAGGGAAGGGCTTCTACCTCTGCTAAAGAAGGCTGAGTATGGCCTGGCCTGTCAAGATGTTTGACAGCCTTTCTTTTACTTCCTTGCAATTTTTGGGGAACTGTTTTTCCAGATCAATACACATCTCAGGGAACACTGTGCCCATCTTCACTTCTTACCAAATATGTTTCTCAATACTGCCACCCTCATTGAGGACTACTTACAAAACCAGGCACTGAAATTCAGTGTCAAAAGGAATCATTGGGATGATTGAGTCTGTCTTCCTTGTTCTTTTCCAGAAATGCCAGGGGTGAGAAGAGGAGGGACATTAGTTCTTCAGCTTCTATGGAATGCAAAATGCTGAGTTTTATCAATGTTACACTATGGAAAATTAGCCATAAATAGGATGTTAAATGTCTAGCAAGGGGGGAAAAAAAACAGAATAAGAAGGACCTCAGAGATTGTTTGCATTCATTTAATAATCTTTGTTGAGTGCTCACTTTTGGGGTGAATCTAGTTGCTACAGCAGTATAACCCTAATTAATTTATAGAATACTCTGCAATCTGTAAAGTGAAAGGTGTTTGCTTATTTGCATGTCTGCTAGTCACCAAAGAAGAGGCATGTGGCAGCAGAGGAATGCCTCTGTCGGCAGGAGGTGGGCTCTGGTCAAGTCAGGGGAAGAAGATGATTTGGGTTGACTCTAGTGGAATGAAGGAGAATTTACCTTGGTGAAAGAGAGGGGAAAGAACATCCTAAGCTGAAGTCAGAGCATGACTAGTATGTGCTTGTGTTATCCATTCCCATAATCAGAAAGAGGTGAAAGAAAATGTCATCATCCTAAACTATTATGTCTAGCTAGTTGTTTGTTTTCACGCTCTTGAACATGGGAATGCAATGTATCAGAAAAAGCAACGTGTGTGTGTGTGTGTGTGTGTGTGTGTGTGTGTGTGTGTGTGTTGAGAGAGAGAGAGAGAGAGAGAGAGAGAGAGAGAGAGAGAGAGAGAGAGAGAGAGGAAACTAAATAAAATTACAGAGCTGCTACTGTTTCCAAAGTTTTCAAAGATGACATCCACAAAGTTATGAAATATTTGTATTCTACTCAAAATGACTGAGCTGTAAACCTACAAATAATTGAGATATTTTCTCAAAAATTAGATGCTCTTGGATACAAACTTCCAGACAGCATGGTTGAAAGACTCTATTTAAAAACACAAGCAAAGGAAAATCTCACCTTTTCTAGTCACCAGGATTATTACTGAATGCTAGAGAATGTGTACCTTATGTGTTGAAGGCTAGTTTTGATTCCCTTCTTGTTTGATGCTCACTGTTGCTTAGGTAGGTGTCCAGTACTGACTGACACACAGCTGTAACTGGGATAGTCCCTGTTTTACATACCAAGAAACTGAGGCATAGATATTAAATATATGTTCAAGATTGTGTGGTCCAAATTAGCTGCAGATACTGCATTAATATTGAGAGTCTTAGGTATAAAATAAGTGAATTCTTAAATACTGCATACTGCCATCTCCCACCAGGGAAGTAATGGCTCCATAAACAGCTGTTCTTTGGAGACTTTGTTGATTGGTGACTTGTCACCATGAAGTCCCTTACTGCAGTCATGAGATCTTAACCTCAACTAGAGAATTCAAACACAGACCTAGGAAATTTTGTTTTACAAGGAATGTTGATGTTGTCAGTTTAGTATGACATTTTTAATAAACTTGGTGTAAACTCCAAAAAGTAAATAAAACAAACAAAGCCAAAATAATATTATGTGGCTAGTTTCAAAGTTATATGATTGCAGAATGTGTCTTGACCCTAATGTTTACTTTATTAACACCGCGTCATTCTTTCTTTGCTTCCTCTTGGCTACTGAGTATACAGCTGTCAACCTTTGTTCAGGTTTCGGACACATCAGCCTATGATTTTATTTTTTTTGATTACGTGTTTAATCATCATGTTTTCAAGATATCCATCAAGAATAGAAATCCTGTTTCATTTCCGCCCTCTGGGGCCACTGTGTTAATAAAACAGCTTATCTCCCAAGTTTCACAACATGGGATGGTTTCCTTCCCAGAATTACCTTACTGGGTCACAGGACATCTAGATTACACAAGATTTCAAGGCATCTGGATGTTGGCATAGCTCACCCTTAACTCTGAGTAAAGCAAGTGGGCTCAATCTTAATTCTCTTCTAATTTTTAGTTTGAGTAGCTAAGCTTTGATATCCATTGTCAGGAAATTAGTGGGCTTCTTGGCGGGAAATGCTTTAATAATTTGTTTTTATCATCACCACAAGCCTGTGAGACACGTATTATTATGATTTCAGTTTTTGCAAATTGGAAATCCTTGACTCAGACTTGCCAAGGTCACCCAGTAAGAATTCTGGAATTTAAACCAAAGCTGGTCAGACTCCATTGTCCAGTGTCTTTTAATGACACGATACTTGAGTAATTGAAGTGAATGGCTCTCTTTAAGCCAATTTTCTTTGGCTAGAGTCTAAACTCTGTGGCATGAAATCTAGCTTATGGATCACTCTTGGCACTGAAAATAATGTAGTGAAAATATTATAGTGCATTTCTCAGAGGATGGACAAGTGTTATTTTGGACAAATTTTATTTCAATTCTACAGACGCACATGTGTTCACTTGTGCTGGAGAAAGTTCAACCTGGCTTGCCTTGTAAAATGCTTGTAATCACAGAAGGCCGTTAAGAATCTCATAAAGGAGACAGTGAGGTGGCTAAGCAGGTAAAAGTACCTGCTGCCACGCCAGATCACCTAACCTTAAGCCCTGAGACCTACAAGGTAGAGAGAATCAACACTTCTAAGCTATCTTCTGTCCTCCATATGAGCACAGGGATGTATTTGCATGTACTCACATATACATGCATCTGCAAAATAAATTATATATGTATGTACACACACACACACACACACAGAGAGAGAGAGAGAGAGAGAGAGAGAGACAGAGAGACAGAGAGACAGAGAGACAGAGAGACAGAGAGTACTGTAAGGGTCTGCTAGAGCAGGCCTGGGGTAAATTCATAAATTCAGGGTTAAACTAGGCTACAAAGAGTCCAGGGCCAGCTTGGGTAATGTAGGGAGCCCTTGTTATTAAAAGGTAAGTGTGTGGCAGGGGCAGTAGGGGATTGGGGGAGCTAGGAATGTAGCTCAGTGATAGAGTGCTTGTCTAGCAATCCCCAGTATAACAAAAAACAAAAAAAAAAAAAACAAAAAACAAAAAACAATCAAGAACAGAAGTCACCAAAGAGTCTTCATTCCTCATGGCTCTGGTTCAAACCCAGAAGACGCCTTAGACTCCTGAGTTTCTCAGGCTCAAGCTCATCTTCCCTGAGCCTTTGCACTCCTGTGTCCCTTCTAGTGCGCTGTGTCTCAGCAGAGGGGCTAGGACCTACCAAGATTATGAACAATGCCAGTCTCTTTCTCATAACAGCCTTTCTTAAGTACCTCATCTGTTTTCTGCAGCTCTATCAAGTTGTTCGAGGGATAAATCTTGAAACTGCCCTACTCCACTCTTCCTTGTTGCTGGAGGCAAGAATGTGTTCAATCTAAACCCATCGTCCATCAACACACCTGACATTCCCCCCCTTGGCCTTTCTTTCTCTGATCTGCCTTTTGAATGGCAACCATGTTCATCCCTTTAATATTCCCACTGCTGGAGAACTGACTCATCCTTGTCATTGTCTGGTAAGTATTAATACTACAGAGATTATGAGCATCCTAACACTGCAGAAGACCTTACCATTGATCTGTGTTAGAGCATGAGCTTTGCAGGAGGCGTCTAGGGCAATGTTCTGGTCGTAGGAAGGAAATGTTCCTATCTTTAGTTGGCTGGTAGAGAAATGCTTGTATGTAATTTGCACATGTTTACACATGTCAGGAATGTAGATGTTCTGTTTATAAGGAAAGGTGTGTGGTGAAATGTTTGGCTAGAGGTCCTCCTGGACCTTAGTATTTCATGATGCCTTTGTAATTCAGCTCTAGTTTTACTCCTCAGGGTCCTGTTTATATTTCAACTTCCTTTTCTTTTCAGTATTTTCTGCTTCCACTGTAGAAGGCCAGCATGTTTACTGCATGTGAAGATTTTTCTTTTTATTTCTAGATATTTCTGTGATGCATTTTTTTAAATTTCTCAGATGCATGAATGAGCAGACAGAGGTGTGAGTTGTGAGTGGTCCCAGGGTTTGTGTCTGTGAACGAAGCCTAAAGCCAATTATACCTACTTCTGGCTTTGAGAGTGCTACCTAGAGTGGTAGATTGGACCATCATACAAGTGCAAAATTCTTGCCCAAACTCTACTCACTCTTATAAAGCATGTTTCGAGGAAATTTTAAGATACTAGTACTATCTCTGACTATTAGATCAGCAGCGATGATCAGGCCTAAGTGTGTGTTCCCAATACTAACTCTGAGGACAGAAGGTTATATGTGAAAAGCTAGCCTCAGCTATACAAAGAGATCCTGCTTAGCACAAATAAACAAATAAAATGGCTTCATTAAAGGGTGCATTTGAAAAGAGAAGCAATGTGTTTTATAACTTCTTATATTCAGATTTTGTGCTCACATAGTGATTTTATTGTGCATTTCATTCACACAGATGAGCAGTAAATATCATCTACAAAGTACATTTATATCCAACTGCTAGATTATGAAATGAGTTATCAGTGCTTTTGAAACCTTCTCTTGACTACAGTTCTTTAGTGGGAATCTTTTGTTTTCTGTTAGGATTTCTGAGTGGTGTCTACAGGGGACACAGGAAACATTTTATCCCATTGGATGATTCTAGCCTATTTTTATTTTTGTAGTATGTTGGCTGTTTCCATTTTGTACATTTTTATATTTTAGAATTTTCTCCCTGGACATAATACACAATAATGTATATGCACACTACACATAAATTATATGTAGTATACATTGGATGATTAGATAAATGGTATCCTTTAAAATGTTACTTATTTTAAGTAAGTATTTCTTCAATTTTGACCTCCAATAGGCTTTTGAATATTGATGATATTACTTTTTTGTTAATAATAACAACTTACTTTTTCAGTTTGGGGACAATGGTAATATTTATGAAAATACATTATTTTTATTTCTTTTTCTTGTCTTATTATATAGGCAAAACCACTACTTAGTGAAGAACCATTGTCTTGTACTTTTCTCCCAATAAATGTATTTGACACTGTCTCTGCAAGTGTACATCAGTGCAGGTCAGAGGTTCTCAATCTTCCTAATGCTATGACAGTTTACTACAATTCCTCATGTTGTGGTGACCATAAAGTTATTTTCATTGCTGCTTCATAACTGTAATTTTGCTACTGTTACAAATTGTAATGGAAATATTCTTGTGTTTTCCGATAGTCTTAGGTAAGGTCATTTGATCCTCAAAGGGTTGTGACCCATGGCTTGAGAACCACTGGTGTAGGTATTTATAGATTCTCCATTTAAGTTTAGAAGTATCTCTGTAGTCCAAATTTTATTAAAACTTCCAATTAAATATTTATTTTTACTTTATTGAGCATTAAAAGTCTAATATATTTTTCTTTATTACTAAAAAGGTAAAATAATTAGTAGCTTTTAAAATACCAACCCAAATTTATACTTCTGGTATAAAACTTCATCAAACTATACTTCATGTTTAAGCTTGCTGGGACCAGCTTGAAAATGTTATTTAGAATATTTGAACCTGTGTTGTATTTACAGTATATTGGTGGGCATAGCTGTTTTCTAGAATATTTGAGTGTTTGTTTGATGACAATGGTACATAATTTTTATTTACATATTTTTACGTCTGAATTTGACATTAGCAAATTCATTGTAAAAAAAAAGCTAGAGAACAGGGGCATATCCTTCAATTTTCCGTTCTCTTAAATTTTTGGGGGGGATTTTATTCATTTTTAATGTGTGTGTGTGTGTGTGTGTGTGTGTAGTGATTGTGTGTGTTGCCTGCAAGTATGTCTGTGTACTAGATACATGCCTATAGAGACCAGGAAAGGGCATCAGATCTCCTGGACAGAGGTTATTAGCTATCATTCGGGTACTGGGAATCGAACCTGGGTCCTATGAAAGAACACCCAGTTCTCTTAACTGCTGAGCCATCTTTTTCTGTTCTCTTAAACAGTCTATAGAATTATCTCATTGATTCTTAAGGGTTTGTTAGGAACTCACTTTTAGACCACCTGTTTGAGCTTGTGGAAAAATGTAAAGCTAATGGACTAATTAATGACTCAGTTTCTGTGAATTAGCTTTTTTTTTTAATTTGGAGAAAATGCATAAATACTCAAGAAATAGAACAAAACCAAGAAAAAGTTCATTTCTGAGACTGTATAATCAGGTCATAGGAGGGACACTATGAGTAATTTCAAATACAACTGGAACTTCGGTATTCTCAGATATTTTAGAACATACATTGCCACATATAGGGGACCAAATGAGGTCAATGCTGAGTGTGTGTTGCAGTCATGACTTATGCCACACACTGCATCATATCTAACATCCGACGATGATGCAGAATCCCTGTGCATTGACCGTTCTGATGACATAAGGACACTGGGAGTATGACATAAAGAAGTGGAAAAATCTCCAGTGTCAGTAGGTATTCACTCAATGTAACAAATCTTTCCTTTCTATTCTCCCTTGAGAATGTATAATTCAATTACCTGACAATCAGCGAAATCATAGAATTAAGTTGACTTGGTCCTTGTTTAGCCTTAAAACACCTTCTCTTTCTTCTGTCAGCTAAAGGCCAGCAGCCCTTTTCTTCTTCATTGTCTGATTAAATTCCACTTACCTTTAAGACTTGACTTCAACCATCATCTTCTGGGACAACTTTTGGTTGCTCCCCCTGTACTGTTAAAATCAACCTGATCCATAAGAATGAAAAACCGTCTCATAGCAACAGTTACTCTGAGTTTTTGAGTCATCCTCCCTACATGGTCATGAACTCCTTGAGAGAGGGTCACGTCCTAATCACCTTGGTGTATCCTGTACCTCGAGCAGTGTTTACACATAGCAATTGTTTTACAGTAATGTTTAATAATAAAAAAGTAAATTGTGTTTATGGTCACCGACTATTTCCTTGGTTCTTTCAGACCTTACCCTGTTGGTAATCTGAGACCCTTGTTGGAGATGAAATGGAGTGTGAAATCTTAGTGGATCTTTTGTCTTCTGCTCTCTGGAGCTCTCATCAAATTCTAATGGGAAGCTGATGGGTGAGGAGATGTGGGAACTGGGGGTCGGGGTTGGCTTTAACATCCCTCCTGTTTTCATTCTGAGCAGGGTCTTGCTTGTTCTTGTCTGGTCTGATGCTGTTGGATTTGATCCCCGCTGGCCTCCTGTAACCAGGCCTGTGGTGTAACCTTACACCTAATTAGACAATCATGCAGCAAGCCCTGGCCCCTGCTACGTGATGGATGATTTATTTTTCTATGCTGTGCTCAGGAAAGTAGAGACTGCAAAGTCACTTTAGGGGTCAAGCTGCTGCTTCCCTTGCCCCCCGGTGAAGTCCCTACTCCTGTGCCTTCTGTAGCCCCTGGGTAGGGGTGTACTTCTGCAGAGCTGAGTGCAGGGTGGTCTTTGTTTGGCACTCAGTGGCAGATGGGGTTATTCCTGTGTCTTTCTCCGTGCCTGCTTGACATGGGTTTGAAGGCATTGCTCCCTCACTTGGAGTCTTCAGCTCCAAAAGTGACCACTTCAATATCCCGTGCCTGCATTTCTCTAACGTGGCCATTCAATGTATGCATTTGTGACAAAGAATGAAAAAGCACATAGTTCTTCTAGCACACACCACCAGTTTCCAGTTCTACCCTAAGCATATGGTCCTAGAACGCCTGTTCTGTGCACCCCTTTCATTGCTAGTCTCTTTTATCAGGGACTTGGCTCTTTATGACTCCTTAAACATTTCTTTGTGTCTCTTCCTGGAAGCCTTTCATGAATCTCCCAGCCTGGAATAATGCATGTATCGTAGCTTTATTGCTTATTGGTGATTGACAGGTTATACCTTCCTACTAGACTGTTGGAAACTAAAGTAAAACCTCTGTCAAAGTACCTAGCAAGTTCTTGGCATACAGGTCCCAGGAAAATATGCCAGTTAAATAAATTAGTCAAACAGGAGTTTCAGGGAGCCCAGATATTGTGTAACACACAGAAATGGAGCTGGACAGAGGTCAAGATGGCCATGAGGTACTGGGCAGAAAGAGAGGTATGCAGTTCTGAAGTCAACTTGGGTGTGATTTGAAAGAGGGCCAAAATGGTCTTATAGGAAAGTGGTTGAAACAGTTGTGGCTAGTGTAGTTGAAATGTCATCTGTCACTCAAACCACAAAGCCATCCTTTCCTTCCACTCAACTTTTTCTGTTTTGTTTTTAAGTAGTCTCAGTGTGGCCTGTTGTCCTTCCAGTCAAAGAGCCCTGGCTGGGAATAAAAGCATGAGATGAAGTGGAAGGGTGTCAGATGAAGGCGTAAGAGTGGGCAAGGTCTGGAGTGCTAGTAATCAAATTTGATGAAAATTTGAGACACACAAGGTGTGTTTCTGTAAAACAGAGGGGCAGAGGAAAGAGGCCACAAACAGATGAAGAGGAGGGTGGCTATGGTTCTTAGAACATCAGTACGACCATGAAGGTATTCTTATCAGAGAGGAAGGTCTGGGATAAGCTCGCAACACTGGGCTTTAGGTCATTTCTGGGGTCCTTTTTTTGGACTATCCTCAGGCTGGCATGTGGTATTTAATGCACCAGGCCTTGGTGATAAAATTTTTTTGTGGGTCAGTTCATTTAAATTTTTACGTCCTTCAAGGTGTGTCTTACTATAATTTCTATTTTATAGATGATAAAGCCGAAATTTAGGTAAGTCCAGCCACCTGTTCCAAATCTCATTCTCATGACAACTGCAGCAAAGCCAGCACTGATGGTAGCTCTCTCTAAACTCAGGCTGGGAAGTATGACCCTTCCCTTCATTCACACAGGGATATCATTGTACTTTGTCCCAAGCCTGTTTGTTGACTCTCTTGCTCTCAAGTGACTGCTTAAAAAAACAAAAAAAACCAAAAAACCAAAAAGTATCCCTGATGGGAGATGTTATTCTGTACATATGTTTCTCATACCAGTTAATAAAGTTCTGTGGCCATTGGAAACAAAATAGGCGGGGCTAGGAGACCAGGAGGAGGAAATAGGAAGTAGTAGGGAGGAGTCGAGATGGAGCCCAGGGAAGAAGCAGGACGCCTGCTGCGGCTCCCTGATAAGACGACCATGTGGAAATACTTAGATAAGTAGAAATGGGTTAATAATTAAGACATAGCTAGCCCATTAACAATAATGGTAATTGGCCAACAGGATTGTATCAACTACAGAGTCTCTGAGTGTTATTTGGGGCTGGCGCGGCTGTGGGCCCAGACTGGCGGGTTGGCGGGCTGGCAGGCTGGCGGAAACATACAGGCTACACATCCCATAGTTTCCCATGTTGTTCTCATCTTGCCACAGCCAGGTCATGCCAGATGCTTGAGGTGCGTGTTGGCTGCTTGCAACAAGCCCAGCCAAGGAATATTATTTGGGCTGGAGGTTGTGAAGCACAAGGGCATTCTATTTGTTCCTCTGGATATGTGTCTGGATTACATGAGAGTCACCTGTGAGGAACAGGATTGGAGGTGAATTCTGCCTAGGGGAATACAGTGGATGCCAGGTCCAGGAAAGACATCTGGATGTAATGAGCAGCAACATTATTGGAAGGTGCATGACAATCTGGGGCAGGGGATGGACTGTCATCATGACACCTTCCCTCAAGCCTTAACTTTCTACATGGAGGGTCTCCCGGTAGACATCATTCAGGCTTCACTTCCGTTTCTGAGAGAAGACAGGCTCTTCTAGTGCCTTCTTGGGAACAATGTCTTGTTCTCTCTTGGTCATGCCCATCAGTCAGCCCTTTGTGACAGGGTGTGAGGTTAATCCAGGCCAAAGTGTTGACTTCCCATACCCGCTCCCACCAATCCAATTATTTAAAGCTATGACCTTTAGCCTTGTTTATTTTTAAGGGTCTTATTATGTAGACTAGGCTAGATTTGAACTCAGAATCCAATCTACCTTTTATCAGTCCCCAAACTGATTACTTTTAATCTATATATGGTTCCCATATATGTGTTGCTTGGTTCTTAATTTGTAACAATAAGAAAGGTACATCATTTGTTGGTCTTTTAAAGCCCCAACACATTGAATCAACCATGAAGTAATACCTAATGCCTGTGATGGGTGTTGGAGTTATTCTTTGGAGTAGCTAGCAGAGGTGGTAGTCTAGCCAATTCTTTCATTTGTATATATCCCTCAATTGAACACATGATGTATGCAGGTGTTTGGGAGACTATAGTCTCCTACAGACATATTTTCCCTGTTAAGTATTTTTTCTCTTTGTATTGAGAACATTAATAAGAATTGCATGGCATATTGAACATTTTGGCAAGCATGGATGTATATGAGTGGTAGGCATATTTGCTATCTGTTGGCATAATAAAGATATGTTACAAACAACCACAGAATCTTAATGCACACAACCAGACCACATATACTGCAAGGAGTTATCTAGGATCATCTGGGAGCCTGTGTTGAGCTTGTAACTCACATGTAAGTGTTGGCTGGCACACCATGGCTTCAGCGTAGGTTGCTGGGAGAGTCTGCTTCACTCTGTATGTCTCTCATTCTTTGGAAATCTGACTGGTGCATGATCTTGGGTTAATGTATAGTTATACAAGAGGTAGCATGTGGGACCTCTCACAGTCCAGGCTCTGATTTGGCTAAGTCATCACACAACTGCCCTGGCAGGAACAAAGATCTCCTTAAGAAATACTTGTGACTCTACCTTCTGTTATAAGACTGAGATAATAAGCCCCTCCCTACCAAGAAATCATAATTTCTTCAGGAGTCTCATACTTGGAGAAGGAGAACCCTAGGACCCTGGCGGCAGCCAGAAGAGATTTGGCAGAGTTGTGACAGCTTGTCAGACTACCTTGTTGGAGACTGGAACTGAGACAATGATGACAGGCAGGGTCACATCGCGACCAGGCCAGTTTAGTTATTTATTCATACCTTTTGACCTCTATTTAAACATAAATCTCATTCAGGACCCTGAAGATGGACTTGTAGGGGTTGGAGCAGGCCATTAGGTCTCTGTTTCCTTTACCAATGTGCCTCATTGAACACGTTTGCTTTTTCTGCTTTTCACGACACTTGTTTAATTGGCCCCTTGGGGATAGGTGGCTGAGCCTGACCTGCTAGAGCTTCCAGCTCTGACCCTAATGATTTTGGTTATTCTTCTGGCATTTCCATGGCAGAAACTCCAAAGCCCAAAATGTGTGGATACCCAGGGTTTTCTCAGGGCAGTCTTCCACTCAGACAGGCACCTGAATAAAAGGTGTCTATAACCAACCCCCACCCCTTACCCCTGCCTGGTCTGCTGTCAGTCACCCTGGGTAGTTGGGCCCACTGATGTGTTTGGCTGGTGTGTATTTTGACGGGGCAGTGCCTGGGCTACTTGTCAAATTTCATGAATGTCATCCCTGTCTATATCCATTTCACTCACTGAATTCTCAGGTTTTTAATTCTTGAAGATTTTTAGCAATTACTCTCTCCCCATCTAGAGCCTCTGGCTCACTTTCCTAGCACGGTTGTATGGAGACCTGCGATACTTCCTATGACCAGAGTTAGCTGCCTTTTCCAAGTACCCCACCCCTGCCTTGTCTTCTACTGATACACTGATTTCTATACTATGTCACTTGCCCACATCTTTGGTCGACTGGACTAATTGCATCCAATTGTTTCAAAGAAGTTTGGGGCCTGGTATGATGGCTCAACAGATAAAGACACTTGTCCTCAAGCCTGATGACCTGAGTTCTATCCTTGGAACCAACATAGTAGAAGAAAACCAACTTCACCATGGAGTCCTCTGATGTCTACCTGCACACCCAGGCATGAATGCACACAGGAATAAATGATGTAGATTAAAAACAATAAATGAACATTGAAGAGTTTTAGCTTAAAGATAATGTTACCTTATTAACTGTCTATAGGGTGGAGTTAAAACCAGTCAACCTACCTCACCCACCTACCTCTCCTCCTCTTCATCTCCCCCCCCCCCCCCCCCCCCGGGCAGTTGAGAATCTGTGTACTTGGTGTGTAAGTCTAAAGCTGCCAACCTTTAATATGGTCCCTCATGTTATGGTGACCCCAACCATAACATTATCTTCACTTGTATCTCACAACTTTAATGTTGCTTCTGTTATGCATTGCAATGTAAATATCTGATATGCAGGACATCTGATATGCAACCCTGTGGGGTCACTGATTTCTAGCAAAACACAAACTATTCTTGCATTGTCCTGTTCTCCCCACTTCCTGTTCCTAGTCAGATTCCTCAGAAACACACCCGGACCCAAAGGGTTCACCAAGGGGGCTGAGTGAAGTAGTTGGAAGCTGTTGCTTTGATGTTTTTATTTCAGGAAGCTACTTGAACAGAGGGCAATTTTTGCTGTTAATAGCTATGATCTCCCCATAATCTGGTTACATGTCCTATTTCATTTTAACATCAGAGGAGCTGCCTCTAAACAAGTCTGGGCCAGGCACTGGGGGCAGGGTTTCCTGAAACATAGTCCTTGGTCTAATTACTTCACTGCTGAGGCCTGTCTGAGAAGGAAGCCAAGGATGATGGCCAGGATGGGGTTGCTTCCCCCACCACGAGTCTTTAGACCACAGAACTTTCTGCTGTTTTTCAATAGTAACTCCCCTGTGCTGGTGTAAGAAAGGCAGATGGGGTTTCAGATCTCACCATCTCTGCTGCAACTCCACAGCCAACCAAAGCACTCCAGACACAAGACCACAGCTCTGAGGGAGAAGCTTTGCTTTCCTGTCTCTCCTGGCCATTGACAGCTTGGGAGATCAACAGCCATATCAGTGCTTTACAGCCTCTCAGATCTCCTTCCCTACCTAAAACTTGCTTTACAGGAGGAAATGAGGTCTCTTCAGATGGTTTCACTTTAAATCAAAACAAGGTTCAATGCCTTGCGTCTTTGCTAAACACTTACTGTGCCTGTAGCGGCTGGCTGGCTAGCTCACATTTGCGCATGCCCTGAAAGATTTTCTTGGTCTGGGGTCTTTTAAAGCTGTCAGACCTAGGCCCAATCCCTTCTCGGCCACCCACTAGGCTCCATGGCCACCAAAGGAAGACTTGAGTGGTTAACATGAGTACCTGGTAAGGCAACCAAGGTCACATAGGCAGCAATTGACAGTTGCTGCCCTTTCCTTGGTGGCCTTAGTGGGAGAATTTCAGCATCTCGGCCTCGCATTAACTACACCTGGGCTGAAAATTTAATGTCAACAATCCAGCGGGGTGAGAATAATAACCTTTTACAAACAATGGACTTCAACTAAGGCACATCTCTCCCAAATCACAAAGACTCCAAGGTCACCTGCTGGACACTGGCTCTGCTCACATGGGAGGGAAAAAGATACCTCTGGCACTTTCTCTGTAGTGTCAACCTACCTAACAGCTGTTTCCAATACACTGGTGATTTAGGAAAACAGTCAAAAATAGTACCTTGGGAATCTAGGTCTCACAGCTATGAAAAGACTTGCAGGAGGGGAGAGATTGTGTTTAATCAGGTCATTTCATTTGATACCTGGTGGGTTTTATCTTATTTTGAAAATGAAATAAACCTTAAGAAAAATTATTGTTCGACTCACATTTTTAAATACACTTTTTAGCTTAGAAAGGGCTTGGCTTGGTTCCGTAGCCCTAGAAAACATAAAATATATAAAACAACACAAATAGAAGCAATGATGGCCACCTTGCACATGCTTTTTTTTTTTACAACTAAAAGTGTTCTCAGGAACTATTGTGGCCTTTCTAAGCCTTGTGAGGTGGTTTGGGCAGATGTGGAGAACACCTTTCTTTTCCCTCACAACCTTGTTAAAAGCCAACTTAACATATACTTATTTACCCCAAGTCTGTCCCCTCATTGTGAGGTGTTATAAAATAATGGATATAAACCAAAAAGCTTTGGAATCAAAGTTGAAAACTCTATAGATTCCCAGGGTTATAGAGATGGCAATTAATTATTCCCCCCTGTTGGAAAATAAATACACAAGATGCAGATGAATGAAACAAAAGTTCTAGCTTCATTACTGGTAGCAATGTCTTGAAAGGACCTGAGGTCAAGTCAACTTCCTATTCATTTTCAGGAGTTTGGATACTCATTTGGGGAAGGGAGATGGTAAGAATCTGAAGAATGAACAAATTCTTACACAGTGAAATGTAGGAAAAACTATTGTTCCTCAGTCATCTGGCTTAATGGCAAAGGCCAATGGTCAGAATTCTCAACTTCATTTAGCTTGGAAACATGAACTGATGAAAGTCAGACTCATTGCTCAGCTATAAAATGAATTATTCTTTCTTTGTCATAAGGTATTGAGTATTGTGTAGAGATGATTAGATATAAGTTGACTTAAAGTTAGGGCATCTCCTTAGAAAACACATGGAGAGAATATAAGAATACATAATATTGGGCATTGCTATGGTTTAAAAGTTGGGAAGTTAAGGTTTATATAAAGTTTGAGTGTGTATGCCAACAGCTCATAGGTTGGTAGTTTGGCCCCCAGTGTGGCAGTATGAGAGGTGGGGACTTAGTGGGGAATAAGCAGATTAACTGATTGCTTAGAAGGGGTCAACACAGTCATCTCAGGACCCCAGTTAGTTATTATACCAAGAAAGTGAGTTTTTATGAAGATAATTTCTCTGACTTCTTGTCTCACCATTGACAAACCATCTTTTGCTAAATGTACCCAGTTAGCATTAGACTATGATTGGATTATAAGATGTTGGTGAACTTGTATTGGAAAGATACAAGTATCTTATCAGCAAAACAAACAAACAAACAAACAAAAAGTTCAAAGGGAACAAACTGTTTGTCTTTTGACAGTGTGAACATACTACCATATCATGCCATCTGCCATGTTGCCAACGAGACTTCACCAGAGAACTAACAGATATTGCCAACTTTCCTTGGACTTGTGTCCCTAAAACTGTGGGATAAATAAATCTTTTCTTTAAATATTATAAAGGTTCAGGTGTTTGCTGTACTAGTGGTATTTGGTGGTAGGCCTTGGTACTGGGTCATGAGAACTTCTCTTCAGAGATATATTAATCTACTTGTAGATGAGTGAATGACTTTTTTTTTTTAAAGCAAGCTCTCGCTATTATGTGTTTCCTATATTGCCACATGGTGCCTTCTATTATGATGCATCAAGAAGATCCCTAGCAGATGCTGAGCCAACAGTATGGTTTCACTTCCTGGGCTCCAGACCAGAGCTGAATAAATGTCACTTTATGTAAAAAACAACCAAGTCTATAGAATTATGCTATATTGTCAGAAAACAGACTAAGCAGACTGTTGTTCCCTTTTAAACTTTCTTTTGCTTATTTTATTGATAAGATACATGTATCTTTCCAAAACTAGTTCACCAGCATTTTATAATCCCATCATAGCCTAATGCTAACTACTCACATTTAGCATTAGATTTCACAGATTTAAGGACTAACCCTCACAAGATTGCCTTCAGTTTAGATGATAAAACTCAAGCACTTCTATTAAAAGAGGGGCAAAAGGCAAGGCACATGGTGAAAGTGGCCTCTCTGGGTATTTCAGCATCATGGGGCATGCATGTGTTTATCACCGTGGAGGCACTCCAATTCTTGTTCCAGAGTATCTATTTAGTTTTCATTATGTAAGCATGATTGATGAAGTCATTGACCACTGTTGGGTGAAATCAGTATCTGGCTCCAAAGGTTAGGGAGGAAGGGGCTAAAAGTTGAATTCCAAGTCTCATAACTATATCATCTACATCTGTCTGTATCTACACATCAATCATCTATGCTTCTATCATTTGTCTATGTAATATCCATAGTACCATAGCAAGGAATGTAGATTTCATTTTAAATGTTAGTTGGGTTAGGAAATGATAAACATTCATGAATATTAATTATCATCTTCCTATTGACTTGTCAAATTTGGGTGTTCTACACCTTCAGGGTCTAAGTTTGCATCAATAAGGATTTCATTTAATGAAATCCAACAATATAATTTGTGCTTTGAAAAACTTTTGCTTGTCATCTGGACAAATTGAAGATGAGGAAAACCGTACACATAAAGCTTTATAAACATAAGCATAAGTAGAATAGATAATCTTATGTCTGTCAACATAAGACCATTAAATTGACAGCTTTTCAATTAAAATCGAAGACTCTTCCTATCATTGTGGTTTCCTCTCTAAGAAATGAATGTTATGTTATGAATCAAAAATTGTTCAAAGCAGAACAAAGTTATAGGGATGTGTTAACATCAGAAGTCTCTGTGTCTGCAGTGAAGAGAAGTTGGTAAACATAGGAAATAAATACTTTTTAAATAAAAATAGGAAAGAGTCAATGTGTGCCAGTTGGGAAACTTAGGAACCAGAAAATTAACTTAGAAATATGTAACAATTTATGAATTAAAATGATGACTGTTTTGATAGAAATCTGAAGACCTGGTTAAGAATCTTTAAGAATCCTCCTAACATTTACTATGTACTTAATTATTTAACAAATATTCAATGAGTACTTTCCCGTGCATCTTGCTCTCATGGAGTATTGGTCCTGTGATTCAAAATGATGATAACACATTGATACTGATCATGGCAAAGGTCTACTAAATGTTAGTTTTGCTGGGTTGAACCACATATTTTATTTTATCTGATAACTTTATTTATTCTTCAGAGTGCCTCATAACATTGGTTCTGTTTTAATCAAAATCTAAGGGCCAGAACAGTCCCATTATACACCAAAGTCACATTGTTGTTATGAGGTGACAGAAATTAGATTAGTCCTCAGGTTTGCTAATCAAAACTTTTAGCTCCTACTTCTAGGACAAGCTTTCATGTTTTCATTTTTTCCATACCCACTTCTAAAGTGGAGAGCTTTAAAACATAGAATTTTCCTTCTCTGTAGCAACTAATTTAAAAATTAGCAGATAAAATAATGATGGCCAGATTTGGCCCAGCGAGTTGGAAAATGCCAGGTGTTTCTAGTGCTCCTGTTGGCAAGGCATCAGAGTGTTGGCACTGACATAGCTATCCCTGAGATGCCGAAGCTAGCCACCCAAAGGCAGCTGCAACAGACACTTTCAAGTACCAAATGTTGACAGGAGGGATGAAAGAGGAACCAGGGATACAGTGTTCGGAGAAGCAGCCCCTGGAGCCCTTGGTTGAAGGAGAGAAAACCCTTCTCTGGAGGTGGAGCCAGGATTTTTTGTTTTCTGCCCGTTAAAAAAATGGAGGAATTTTTGTAAATAGCTGAGCAGGAGACAAAATTAACCCACCTGCGTGGTTTTTCAAAACAGACCTCCAAGCAAACTCTAGAGTGGGGTCAGGGGAGCACTTGAGTGTACATGTGCTTGGAGTCTGGGGCAGCCGTTGCCCTTGGCTGCACTTAGCTTAACAAATACTAGCAAAGGTTTCTTCTCTCATGTAGACTTGCGTTTGGTTTGCTGTAAAACAAGATGAGAAATGGTTGGGGTGGGGGTGGGAGGCAGGAAGGGAGGTGGGTCGGTATAATTTCATTCTGCCACTCTCTTTGAACTGCCAGCCACTGGTTTCATGCATTCCTCCCCTCGGGGTGATGGAAATAAAATTACCTGCTGGAGAATTCCAGGGTGAAAAATCAACTCACAGTCTGAATGCCAAGACACAAACATTCAATGGGAAATAAAGAGAGGACTCCAGGGAAAGAAGCTATGATGGACTAAGTGAAATCTGCATTTGAGAGTTGAGAAATGTGTGTCCCAGTTCTGAGCAGGCCATGCCCAATCCCAGAGCCTTGATACATTCATGTTCAAGACAAGAGCAAGAAAGACTTGAAATTATTTTGTATTTTGCCCTTGGGAACTAGGCGATTCCAGACCCTGGCAAAGCTGGGAAGCACTCTTTGTGAAGGGAACCTAAGCTGAGGGGCAAACCTGGCAGAGGAACAAACAGTCCCATTTCCTTTTAACCTGGGTGAAGGGCTGGGCTGAGCAGGGACTGCAGAGTGGAGGATATTAAGTCACACATAGGCAGGTGCCAGCCCTCCTGGGCAGAAGGAGAAGTTGGGCGCTGCCTTTGATTACTGGGGTTCTCCATAAGGGGAGCTGTTGAGACATCAAACTCTTTAAATCGCCTTGATCTGTCTTCTCCTGTCTCCTCTACAACATCAGAAAAATAACAAGGGAGTCACAAGCGTAATCTTGAGTGTATTTCCTCTCCACTCCCTTCCTCTCCCCTTCCCTTTTCTTCAACACCACCCATCCTCCAAACCACAAGGAGCACTGATCTTGCTTTTAGTATGCAGCCTTTGCAGATGCTCTGGCATTTAAGCCATTGAAGCATCTTGTTCACCGAGGCTCCTGTCCTGCCAAGATGACTGAGAGGGCCATGGGGTCATGGCAGAGGACAGGCCTGAGCACTCCAGATTCTGGGTCCTCTCTTGAGACTATTTGTTAAAGGTGTTCACTCTGTACTAGGCCAACACAGTTAGGAAATTCAATAAAAATGAATTACTGCAGAAATAAAGCGAAGGGGTGAAAAGACAAACTGCAAATCCCCATCGTTTATTAGTAAATTCAACAGCTGTAAAATTTCCCTGCCTGCTTGGTGCAGCTTCTCAATGCTGAGTCTCAGCTCTGAGGACTGACTCTGAATAACATGGACATATGGTTCCTCCTTTCTCCCAACCAAACACCCTAGAGAGGCAGCTCAGTGGAGCATGGGGCACATGCAGAGTTGACATGCCCTATGCTGCCTATGCCCTATGTGGCTGGTGGGAGCTTGTACCGGAATTCAGGGCTCCATGTCTCTGATGGGCACATCCTTCCATTCTGAAGACAGGACACTGGACTTTCAGGTTTGTTTGGGGGAGTAAATGTGACAGAATTTTGTAAAACATAGTTTAAGGCTAGTGAGATGGCTCAGCCAGGGAAGGATGCTTGCCATCAAGCCTGATGACCTAAGTTTGGTCCTGGGGACCCACAGGATGGGAGGAGAGAACGGACTCCTCTAAGATGTCCTCTCTACATCACACATGTGTTGTGGCATGTGCATATACACACATATACAGTCACATCATAAAATAAATAAATAAATATACCCAATAAAATAAAATAATTTATTCAGAGCCCAAAATGAACGATCATGATTTGGCCCATGGATTCAAGTTGCTTTGAATGACATACTACATCATGGAATGTGTTTTCATAAGCTTTATATATTTACAGAACAAGAGAAAGTCATAAATTAATACATTTACCAAAAAAATCACTGGTGGGGATATGAGGCAAGAAGTCTTTGCAGTAGGTTTCAGATGCTCTGATGACATTCTGAGCTTTTGAGTTGATGGAAGCTGAGGGTAAGCTGAGGGTGACACATTATAAGAGTTTTGCCTGTTTGTTGAAAGGATGTTAGATAAAATACAGAGGGAGGTGGTAAAATAGGCTGCTGTGGGAACTAAAGATGGCAGGGGATAATTTGGATTCTGATCTGCAGCATTCCAACTCCCTAGAATCACTGTGTCATCAACATTAATGTGGCATCTTCAAACAATTTGAGTTCATGATTCATAAGGACACTGCAGTCATCTCACTTGTGGAGAAGGGAGCCATATATCATGTCCTCTTCTTTCTTATTTTTTTTTTTTTTTGGTCTCCCACCCCACTGGCCAGTTACTTCTCAATACTTTCTCCCTGATGCCTAGAGTAGAATGCATGCTCTCACCTTCCATTGGATTCTTTCTTTTCTTGAACACAGACAATTTCAGGATGGAAAGATGTATGCATCTAGAGTGTTTTCATGCTCTCATTTGACACATAGCATCTTCCTTACTCCCACCACCCTTGGAAATATATCCCAAGACCCCCAGTGGGTGCCTGGAGCTGCAGATGGTACTGAGCCATAGCCCTCTACTAGGTGGCTTCTTATTCTTTCATATCAGTGTTAAAGTCTAATTTATTGGTTAAAGAAAGAAAACAATGACTAATAATAAGACAGAGCAATTGAAACAATATATTGGCATAAAAGTTATTTTTCAATTTGGGAATTATTTGTTTTTGGAATTTTTTTCATTTGATATTTTTTTAGGCTGCAGTTGGCCATGGGTAACTGAATCTGGGGGAATGAAGGGCCACACAGATGGAGGTAAGGGAATGATACACGTAAATCTCAGCAAACAGATTGAGTGAGGGGCTCCAAATGACACAGCTGGGTGGTTCTGGGGGCCAGAGAGAGAGGCGCACGCTCTTCAGACCCAGCTCTCCTCTGGGCCATGTGGAGAGGCTGCTTGTGATGATAAACAAAGGAAATGTTCATGTAGCAAATGCAGACTTCCTTTGGAAGTTCTCATCAGTCTGAGAGCATCAGCACTCGATTGTCCTTGAGAAAATAGAAACCAATTAAAAACAAGCAAACTAATAAACAAAACAGTAACTTGGTTTTGTCAGAGCATGGATCCTTCAGATTTTGGAAGTTATCATAATTGGATGGGGACATTTTTGCTGAGACTATTCTAAGGTGCCAGGAGTCCAGGAGTGACCAGCGAGAGGCTGAGGCCTGGACTTAGCTGGGCACTCTTAGCTATAAACATCCTGGAAACGGCAAGGGTCTCCTCTTTTCCTCTCTGCCTGTATACTCACCGCAGGGACTATACAAGCAGAGTTCTACATACCAGGGCCTGGAGAGTGACTAAGCAAGGGCAGGGGCTGTTGTGGGAGGGGCATGGGGAGGACCTGGGGAGGGCCTGCGGAGGGTACTGTCTATATTACTTTTGCCTACAATAGAAGAGTTGAATAATTGTTTGAAAGAGCCTTGTACTCATTACTCATCACTTTCTATGAAATACTTGTGGATTCCTCTCTTAAGTGAATTATTTTTGAACACACAAAAGGTTGTTTGCTTAGGCTCATAAAAGTCTTTGAACATGAACATACATTTTATAGGGTATTAGCTGTTGAGAAGCAAGCATCAGTCACAGTACTTTCTTCACAGACCTGGGGAGATGAGTTACTTCAAGCACTGTGCTTAGAACAGTGGCCGCGAGTGCTCTAGGTGACACTATGGTCTCCACAGCCCTTGCTGAAATGGGCCTACACTACTTCCCTTAAAGCTTTTCAACACAGTGCTTCTTTTGGAGAGGGCAATTAGGGAGCAGGCCAGTGGGGGGTTGGGGAGAACCCTGGACCTGAGAGGTCTCTTTGATGGTGTAGAAGACACTCATGGGTTTCTTTCTGGTCCACTCATGTATATGCTTCTCCTTTTTAGAGGATGTCTTTAAGGCTCTGGGAAATGTAAATTTCCATTTACCTTATAAGGAACACTCTGTGCTACTCAGGAATCTGAAAGAAGCCTGGGCAGGGAGCCCAAGCTTGAGTTCTAGGCCTGGTATTCTAATTAGTCACATGACATTGGGCAAATGGCCTATGTTTATAATATTTCCAGTTCATCCTCAGTTGTCTGGTGAGGCTGAACTCCACTCTTCTAGATGGTTGGGATAATCTTTTCTCCTCCATGATCCTCTGTCACTTTGTAAAGGGCATCTTCAATGATTACATCTGCATCTTCAAAAGTCATCATTGGATCTTCATTTTGCATGTCTGTCTCAGCCTCTCTGAGACCTGGCTTCTGAGCAGGTTAGCAACTGTAGACTGTGACTAGACTCTGGACATAGGTAAGGCATGTATTATGTTGTTGGAATCTGAGGGATTAACTCTACCACCACCACAGCAGACTATGCCCCAAGGACCCTTCACTCTTGAAACTGTGCCCAGAAATCTAACTTCTTTGGAAACTCAAACTCTGGAAGCACTTAGCCTTCTTTTCTCTCCATCCAAATGTCTGTATAGTGGCCTGGCATGGTGCAAACACTTCCAGCAAGTGGCTGGGGTTTTCACTTGTGCCAGGGGGCTGCTTGCCCAAGGTTGCTTGGCAATTCTTAATCCCCTATGTAACCACCTCCCACACATCTACTCTTTCAACTTCCAGTCTTTTAAAGAACACTTGTAAGTAGATTCATGTTTCATCTTTCAACTAAGCATGCCATTCACTCCTCTTCGAAGGATCAAGGAACTGAGGCCCAGAGAGGTGAAGCAACGTGTCCAAGGTCTCATAGCAATGCTTCCCGATTCTGGGTTCTTTCTTCTACTATCCAAATATTTTCAAATGGTGTTTTGTCTTAAAGTTCCCACACCTGGCCTTAACTCCACATGAAATGGCCATGTGTAAAGTCAGCACTGTGGAGGGAAGTTGGTGGGAAAGAAATCTCAAGTTCGTGGGCTTTGATGCTAGACTGGGCTAATGTTTTTTTCCCTCTTTGAACCAGGGGGGAAAGTCTACAGACTAAACCTCTGCAGAGAAAAAGAAAATAATTTTTTACTTATTTTTCTTTTAAAATAAATTGTGCTGTACTACTAGGATAGTCACTTCTAACATATTAATTTCAAGGGATACAAAGACTGTTGACATGAGAACTTCTACATGGATATGAGAAAAAAAAAACATGTTATTGAGAGGTTCCAAAAGCTTGGGATACTTTCTTCTCTTACTCAAGGCCTTGGTTTCTCTTTCCAAGTGAGGAGATGGGTGTGATGCTTAGTTCAAACTAAGTTTGGCTGCAGTAATAACCAATGCTCAAATGTTAATGTCTTGAAACAACTAAGACTTATTTCTTCCTGTCTTGGGTGGGCCATGGACATTCTCCAGTGCCTTTTTCATGGGTGAGAGTGGAAAGAGCACTACCTCTCCAGGATATGTCATCGCATGGCAGAGAAGGGCAAAGAGCAGCCCTTTGCTTTGTCTAGAATAATTTCTACAAGAAAAAGATAGATATTTTCCTTCATATTTTGATTTTACAAGTCATCATGAGGACACAGAGTAAAGATTGTTTTCTTCCACAGGTCAAATAGGGTAGAGTGTTTTAGGAAGGAAGAACTTAAACCTTGGCAATAATGCTGTTAACAAAATGGGATGTAGCTACTTCCCAAACCTTTATATTTGCGCATTTTACATAAGTCAGTATATCTGTTATGGTGTCAAGGTGTCTATCCAAGACAGTTCTTAGTTTACATGTGCGGAAAGCCGACACTTAAAATGGGGTGATTATGTTGTAAGGAGTCATTATTACACAGGGTGGGCCTGCTCTAAAAGCGAGAGTGTCCTGTTCCTGTTTTCTCTTGCCCTGTCCCTTATACCGTGGGGTGATGCTGCATGTTGGCCCTCATCAAATGATAGTGTCACCTCTCAGTCTCCAGGACTCTGAGGCAAGGAGAATATGCCTGTTTATAAATTACCCAGTCTGTGATATTCTGTTACACTAATACAAAATGGAATGAATGATGTGCCAAACCGAGTTCAGCTCCTCTGCTCCTCAAATGTACCCCTCTGTATATATCTCTTTGTTATAGGAACTGGAACTACTATGGCTACCAGATCTGAGGAATGGGCCTTGATCTTTCTCCTTGATCTTACTGCCCATGCGAAGCTGCCAGCTAAGTTCTTGAATTCTGCTTCACCTCTACTCTCAAATCTCCTCTCTACTCTTTGTCATCATCATCATCATCGTCATCCTCATTATCATCATCATTATCATCATCATCACTCATCATCATCCAGATCAGGGCCGGATCTACCAAAGTAGTTCTCATGGACTCCATCACCAGAGTTGGGTATGGAATTGGGGGGGGGTTGTCAGGAAGACATGGTGCAGACTCCAAGCTATTAAAACTCCAGTAAATTATTCCTGTGTAAAGGAAACCACCCCCTTCTCAGATGGAAGAGACGAGTCAAATAAATTTAAGGAGAGTTGACATCTTTTCTTACCCACATCAGAGACTTCTTTGGTGCTTCTTTTAAAGATCACAGGCAAGGATGATGGGAAAGGAGAATCTCTCAGACAGTGGCCAGACATTTGCAGGCTCTGTGTTATATAGCCTTGCCCGTTTGATGGGAGAAATGTGGATTAGTTTCCCTTGCTGCTGATTTCCCTGACATCTGCTCCCTGGCCATCCAGGCGCCAGCATCTCTAAGGAAAGAGATGCAAGAGGATGGACAGGCAGCAGTTGGCCTTGGGTAGATATGCCGAGCCTCACGCAACTCTAGCTACCTCTCCAGGTCTCCAGGTGGTGACGAGAGCTTAGAGAGACAAAAGGCTGAGTCTAGACCCTGTACTTAAAGGTAAACATTCCAAACGTCTAAGAAGAAAAGTGCCCTGCTTAAGTTCACCCAGTAAAACTGTGGCCTGCACCCAGGTCACCTGCATTACAGAGCGGTGTTCTTACAGTAATACCCTCTGTGGTACAGAGCATGCTCCAGGGAGACTTGGTGTTTCTGATTTGTTTATACATTTATCTCATTTTATTTATAATTGACTTTATCACTAGTTAGTGTATTTGTAAAACACTATAAGTACTCCTAGAACTCTCTGGCATCTGGAACCTGACTTCAGAGTCAGAGGGACCCACATTGTTGGGAGTGAGCTATCCAGCTCATTTTAAAAGACTTGGAGCCAAACCCAGCTCTTAAGCTCACTTAAGTATGACCTTAGGCTACTGCTTCTTCAGCTGAGCCTCAGTCTTCCCATCTCAATAGTGGGTGTAATAATAACGTATAAATCTCAGGCCGTTTGTTTCCTATAATAATTAAGATGTGAGTGGAGTTACTGGCACTGATTTGATCTGTCAGGCCTTCACAGTTCTATGGAGGCACCTGTTCAATGTGAGGAACCAAAGACATCCAACAAGAGCTGGCCAGGAAATTCACTTGTGGATGTCTTCCCTGCTCACCAGTCAATATTTGCAAAATGACAAAATGCAGCTAGAGAAAACTGTATAGAGGAAAGAAAGTTAGAAAGGGGACAAGTGGTAGATTCTCTCCAGGTAGTCACAGGAGACGCTCCAGAGGAGGCAGTATTGGAGAATACGTTTCAAAAGATGAAGCCAAACTCTCTAGGTGAGAAGTTAGAGTAATTTTAGAGAAACATAATGCCAGGAGTATATGCAGGAAGGTGTGAACATGCACAGATGTGGGGAAACTAAAGTGAGTGATTTTATGCAGCTATCACACACAAGTGAATCAGGGATGGGGAATGGTCAGAGTGAGGGATGAACAAGCAGGATTTGGCCCAGGCTAGATCAGTACAGGCACGAGAGATCTGAGAGCAGAAATTTACCCTGAGCCAGATCTCAGGGGCTGCTGGCTTAATGGTACTTGGAAGATGGATGTGACCTGACTGATGTGGGGCCTTAATTTAGGCGTGGCATGCACTCTCCATCTCCAGTGCAACATTCTGCTGTCTTCCCAACCTTGCCACTACCCTGCTACTTCCCTGTCTGTTCTTTGCCTGCATTTGGAAGGCATTTGAGTCTGAGAAGTCTGGCTCAGAGCTCTGACAAAGCTGGATTTGAGGTTCAGGCTGATGGGAGTGAATGCACCCACAGGTTAGAGCAGTGACATGGCAGATGAGAATCCTATAAAGGGGGCAGTTGTAGCAATCAAGATCCTGGTCTGAGGTAGAGGACATGGAGACATGGACAGAACTGAGAATCCCTGCTGGTGCAGAGTCCCCAGGACTCAGGAGGAAACTGGGTCAGAGGGAAAGAGAGAGGAGAACCAGACAAAGAGTTTGGGAGACAAACTGTCTCATGACTACTGTCGCGTGAGGCCTTTCCAGTGCTTGACACAACACGGAGCCTCAATAAACAATTCCTGAATAGCTAAGTGAATGCGAGAGGAAGTTCAGATGGTTTCCAGGATGCCAATCTTAAAGAGAAAGCAGACGAGATATTCCTTAGCTCTGTCTTGAATGTGAGCAGCACACTCCTAATGATAATGAAGTTTGACTCCTATTTTCAAGTCACACCCAGCCTTGGTGATCCAAACAGTCCATGGAAACCTAGAGCAGGAACTTGGCTGGCTCCTGAGATGCATAAATTAGAGGTACTTGCTAAGGAGGATGCTGTCTGCCATTTCCCTTCAGAGACCTGGACCAGAGAAGTGAAAACAGTGAGTTCCTTAACTTTGGGAGATAAAAGTTAGAGGCTGTCCAAATCTCAAGCTTCTAGAAGGTCGGTGCCTCCAGGCTCAACCTTCTCATCACTGAAGGAATAACAAAGATATTACCGACAAAATAAATAAGTGCTCTGTGGATTGAAGAGATAATAATTTTGCTGGCCAAATATGAAAATATCAAAGGTCCAGGAAAGGATACAGTTGTGGGCCTTTGATGTAGAATCATAAAGGCCCATTTTATGCTCCAGCCTGGAGTATTTCAGGGCAAAGATGGAATGATATTTTATGCTACCTCTGAGGCATAAAGGACACTTTATGAGTGAAAGGAAGCCAGCTTCTCAGATGGCTGCAGACTGGCAGGTCCCTGGTTTGAAATCTAAACACCAACTCAGATTCCAAAACAAAATTGCTCCCAGTGTCCCTTGCCCAGTTGAGATCTGTTCAGATTGTCAGAGTCAATAGAGTAGGAGATCTGCCCCAGGGCAAGGCACACAAACCCCAGTAGTTCCAGTCACAGCAGGGCCCAGGTGCTCCACAGCTTCTGAAGGGCCCATATTTGCCAAGGTCTGAGGGGCAGGGAAGGCATTAGTTTGAAAAATTGGGAAGAAAACGATGGAGGTATGAGGTTCTCCAAAACTGCTTACTGGGTGAACAGCAATTTGGGGGAATTTTTTCTCCTCTTCAGATCTAAGCTCAGAAGTTTCTTCCTGGGGGAGATGCTCATTCTATGGCCCTTCACTGTTTCAATTTGTCTTCATTGCTATGATACCAAGGATGCAATCAAGCACACTGTGTATGTCCCTATCATCTCACTTTTAGATGAACAGTTCTATGTGGACACAGTCATGGAATTTTCTTTGTAGTAGAACATTGTCTGGTACACAGAAGGGGCCTTATAAACAGCTGTTGAATGAATTGATAAAGTCTCTTTCCTTTCGTTGCTCTTTTATGCTACTGGAAGTTGAACCCAGGGCCTTGTGCATGTTAGGCAAAACCTCTACTGCTTAGCCATTTTTCCAGCCCTGTGCAGGCTCCTAAACTGAGCTATGACTCAGGGATGCCCTTCAACTTCCAAGGCTCATATGGTAGTGGGCGAGATGATTAACACCAACATAAGACAATATGCAGAATGTGACAGGGCAACAAGCAAGTGCTTAAGCACGCCTGCTGGAAGAGGACAGGAGATGCCCCAATCAAAATGATGCTATCGTTAAGTTCTAGAGGATTTATAGGGTTTAAACAGAAAAAGACACGGGGAGAGAATTATCATCTGGACACATCACTTACATGAAGTCATAGCGCAGACCATGACTGAGTCAGGATAAGTCAAATGAATAAAGTTGTTAGATTACACAATAATTTATTTTTCTGATCATTGGCTCAAAAAGCCTGCTTAAAATACCTTCTAGACTTGCACGATGGCTCAGTGGGTCAAGGCACTTGCCACCCAAGCCTGACAACCAGAGTTTGATCCATAGATCCCACATAAAAGTATGTGGGAAGAACCGATTGTACAAAGTTGTACTCTGACTTCCACACACACACATCATGATACATGTGTCCCTGCATGATACACATATGCACACAATAATAAACATTAATTTTGAAGGTGCCTTCCAATGAATGAATTACACATGAGCCTGTTGTTGTTTGTAAGAAAACATAAATATTTTGGGGGATATGAGTAGGTTGACATATAGACTTGGAGCAAACAAAACAAAACAACATACACACACACACACACACACACACACACTCTCATAGAGTTGCTTCCTACTGTGAACACACATGTGGCTGTTTAGAAAGGATTTTATGTATCTCCTTTCAGGGTGTGTTGAAGACACCCAGAGTTGGAAGTAGGAAGGATAAGGACTCAAGTATTGTATCAACTGTTATCAGGTAACCTTATGCCTTTCAGTTGTAATTTCTGAGCTGTGAGAACCAATGAAATACCCTATGAACAACAACAAAAACCCAAACAAACAAACAATAAAACCAACAAACAATGAACATGAAAGGATTGTTTCCTATCTCCCACTCAATTTCTTCTCTCCACCTATTTGCTGTAAGCGGGCAGTAGATCCTCCTCGTCAGGGCACAGTCCCAGGTTCATCCCTGTGCACCTATCTGAGTCAATAGTGACAGCATTCCAAAACTCTCCCTCAGTGTTGCCTGAGTCATTCCTTCTTACCACCCCTCATTCCTATTCCTGACAGCCTGATTATCCTCCGTTAGTACAGAGCCATCTCTCTACGAGCAGAGAATGGCTGATCAAGGAAGTCCTACAGTAGGCGGCCTTATTGACACTGCCTTCTTTTTCTCAGTATAACATCTACAACATGCATTGAAGTTGTTACACATGCCAATTCCTTTTTATTGACAAATTCTATTCTACTGTATGGCTGCAACATGCCTTAGATTTTCCTTGTTAAAGGGTATGTGGGTTATGCCTATTTTTGAGTGACTGTGGCTGGACTGACTAAACATTGTATGCTGGCTTTTTACAGATTTAAGTTTTCATTTCTCCAGGGTAGATTGCTAGCATAGCCTACCATAAGCATATGGGTAACTTGGTAACAAATGTCAAATTGTTTTACAGACTAGAGGTACCCTTTTCATTTTCAGGAGTTTAATTTAGTTTTGAATAGAAAGATTGTAAAGTCCAGAGAACTGAAGCGGCTTCAACATGGTCACAAAGCAAACGAGGCAATGTGTGAAAGAGACCTAGACTATCTGTTGGGTTTGGTCCCTTTCCTTCTATCTAGTCTTCAACACAACTCTTTGAGGAGGTACCTAGCTGCATGTTTGTTGACATTTTATAGGTTGAAGACAGGTGGGGAGATGGGATTCTGAGGGGATGGCACTGCCTCACCTCAGGCTCAGGGCGCTGGGTGGAATCTGTTCCCAGCTTAGTGCACATTTCCTCTGGGTTCCTGAGAGTTAGAGCAGGAATTGCATGCAAAGGAATTGACATTTCAGGCTTTGTGGTCATGCTGCATTACAGGGGAAACTTTCCATGCTTTCACAGTGTGAATTGTATGTTTATTAAAAGCTATCCTTCAATTGCTTCAATTTTCACGTTATTAAAGAGCTTGGCTCACTGGTGTATTATGCTCTCTGCTTGGAATGAATCTTTTTCTTCCCTATTTGCTTTTAGTTAGGGCTGGGGCCAAGGAGTGAAAAGAAGGCTTTAGGTCTATTGCCCACCATGCTTGCCAGACAGTTCCTGCTGGCCTGTCAGGAGGGAGCCAACACCTTTCCTGGGGAAAAGAGACAATTAGAGAAGGCAGGAGACCCCTCTAATTCCAGTGTTCCAGGAGGACCCCAGCTCTAGGTGTTTTTTTTTTTTTTTTTTTTTGTAAAAGGTGTTGGAGATGATTTCAGTCTCAAAATTGTCTGGGTTGGGAGAGGAATATAGAAAGATGGATTACTTTCAGATTTCTGCTTGTCTAAGGGGCTCTGAGTTTCTAGCGGACAAAAGTATCCTGTGCCCCCCCCCCACTCCCAACTCTGCTGACAAGTAGGAAATGGTGGAAAGCAAGGTAGGAAAGGAAGAAGAACAGCAAAGGATGGAGCACAGAGAGGGAGAATAAAAGAAGAAGAGAGAGAAATGAGATGGTGTGTGTGGAGGGAGCGGGGGGGGGGGGGGCAGGGTGTCTGTGGAGTGAAATGAGAGGAAAAGCCCAGGCTTGAAACTAGGTAGTTTATTTGCTTAGCTGGTGTTTGTTATAGATTAGCCTTGACTAGCTGGAAGGGGCCTGGGTAATTGGACCATGCTAATTAGATCTTCATTTGATTTTGCCTCTGTTTGTTTGACTGCTTAGTTTATGACTTGGCAGAGAGCTTTATCGTACACACTCTGCTAACTGGTTTATCTGAACTGAGATTGAGCGTGCACAGAATTGACATTGGATTTGCTGCTTCAGACCACACAGATGAGGGGAGAAACTCTCAAATGTAAACATCGTCATCAAGGTACAGTAGCAGACATGGCAGTGAAGCATGGCAGACCTCTTGGAGTCCCAGGGACAGAGGGGTTGATGCACACTATCTGGGTTGAGTCCATGTAGATGACACTCCTGACATAGCAGGGTGCCTGGCTGGTGTTTGGTGTCTGCAGCTGGATGGATATGAATTTAGTTCCTCCCGAAGGGACTAGCCCCCTGCTTTAGCAGCCATGACAGGCTACAGAAAAGACATGTAGGCCTCTGACTCAGCACATGTCTGACCTTGCCCCTCCTGTCCTGGTCACTAGGAGGTCAGATACCCTCCTTGTGGCAAGGAACCAATGACAAGTTAGCTGGAGGGGCTTTATGGTACAAGTGCACAACAGTGATGTGCAGAGCATAGCAACCACCCGGGGAGGGCCCATAGGCCATAACAACCAATTGACCAATCAACACAAGTGTTTGCTCACTCTGAAAGTGTCCTTAGGTAAGAGGAGAGCCCTTTATTGGAGGAGAGAATCTCCCCCATAGGACAGGACATGGGCAGGACTTTTTGAGCCAAATGCCAGGTATATCCTTTGTGTCTATTCAAAATGTCTCTGTATTTCTATAAATTCCTTGCAGGGGGTACTGCTGCCTCCAGTTGGGACTCTCTCAATCTCTCCATGCAGACTGAGCAAAAGAGGACCCCAAAAATGCCAAAGCCAGCCCCCAAACCAAATTTCTTGACTGGTGTTTTCTGTTAATGTTTTATCATCCAATGTTTGTTTTCTCTTGCCTTGAATTTTAATATCAATTTTATTACATAAGCCCTTTGCTAAAGAAAACCCACCCTCTGCATCTGATTTTCTAACCTGTAAGCCATTATCTTATATGAGAACCATGGGGAAAGTTTTCCCAATTATCTCCCGGGCAGAAACCCAGGGGCTTCGATGCTGTTGAAATCCAGAATTCTGATTGAGAAGTTGACACACCCCATTTCCTCCACCTGGATTGTTTCCTGAGATCCTTTAGACCAGACGGGCTGAGTCAATAATCTGAAGAACCCCACAATGCCTGTGCTCTCCTTCTCTTGGCTGAATTTATCAGATTTATTGATAGAAATGAAAGGTTGCAGACATACAGCCCCATCTCTGTGACTGGGTTTGGTGTGGAGAAACTGCTCGCAGACACCTCAGAGTGCAAGACAAGCCAGGTGGTATTTAGTTCTCCTTTGTCAGTGGAAGGATCATGCAAGAAAGACTCTGCATTAGCAGATGGGAACCTGCCTAAGCGTCTGCTCTATGATTAGCTTAGTGTGCTCTCTGTCAGATGCGATTCTCTTGTTGGAGAAGCTCACTGTGTGGAACTCATTCGGCCATTGACAGACAGCTTCAGACATTACTGAGGGAGTTCCTGCCCGTTTCTTTCTCATAAACTACTTACTTTGGAGTAAGGGTGCCACTGTGTAGTCAAGGCTGACCATGAACTTGTGATCTTCTTGCTTCAACATGACCAACTTAATCCTTTGCCTTTTTTATAACAGCATACTGTGGCTGGCAACATGAGAACTTACTAAAAATATGGTTTCCTTAAACCTCATTCTAGGCCCCTTGTACTTGGTGTGAAACATGGTGGAGGAGGTAGAAGTTTTGTGTTTGTTCTCAGTTGTACACCTTGTCCTTTCCTTAATGGCTGCCGCTGTGTGGATACATGTCCCACACGATAGGCAACTTGAATCACTTTTGAAAAGGCTTCCTGTTGACCATTTGATTGGACTATGATGTGACCAAGAAGTCTCCAATCTCAATGGCTTAGTGCTAAGGATGTTTTGTTACAGGCACTGTGTTAGCCCAATACAAACGTTAACACCAGGCGGGCTATGAGAACCGCAAATGGATGAGCACGTCTTTCTTCTCCAGCCTTCTGTTACTACTCACCTGTTTCAGAAGGAAGCCCCAGGACTTAAAGACAACTGTTTGGGCTTCTTTCTCAAATGTGGTTTGATTCTGGAATCTATATCTTGTCCTAGCACCGTGTTTAAGAGGCAAACTACCCAATGACTAGATGCTACATCTGGAACTTACCCGTGTGGTCTTGAGAAGGTCATCTAGAAGATGTAGGAGGCTGACTGAAGGAAAGTGGAGCTGACAGGAGGGACCTGTGCTGTGGGACCCTTGTGGCAATTAAATGAGACCATTGGCACATAGCAGCGGGCTCAGCTAATGTCAGGCCCAGCATTCTTTCTCCTAGAAGAACTGAGGCTTTAATTGCCTTCCAAAGCAGCACAGAGCTTGAAGAATAGTGGCTGGGGGCCTGGGCAAAGGCACACAGGCACTTATCAGTCTCTTCAGCCTAGATTGCAGCTGAGGTGCAATGTCACCTTTCTGAGCTCCCCAGACTGAAGGAAGGAAGCCTTGTTTTCCAGTCTTCGTTCCTCAGACAGAATCCTGATCCTCTTCCCTGGGTCTGGTTTCTCCTCAGAATGGTGGAGCAGGCCTGTATGGCCCCCAGCAGCCCTGTAGCTCTGCCAGAGTAGAATTCCAAGTTAACACGAGAAGAGTCAACTGTTGAGAAAAACCCTGCAAGAGTGGGCGGGCGGGAGGGGGGAAGGGGTAGTTTGGAATGGAGGCTCTGCTGGCTGTATCATGTAACCTGTCTGTCCCAAAGGATGTAAGCCACATGTCAAGGTCATATGGAAAAGATTTACAGCCCCGGGTCCATAAATAACCCCTGAATGGCAGAGGCCTTCAAATACCAATGACATTGCAGCCTACAATAGGGGGGAAGACCTGTTCTTAGAAACTCTGTTTATTGTGCATGTTGGCCAGGTTGGCTCACACTTGCTTTTTACTCTTCTATTGCTCCTATCCCCATCCTGGCCTCCTTCCTGCTTTTCTGCCTTCTCCTTTTCTCTCTTCTTTTCTTCCTGCTGCTTCTCCCTCCTCCCCTCTACTTCCTCCTCTTTCTCCCTTCTCTTTATCTTCCATCTCCTCCTCTGTGCCCCCCCTACTTCCTGGATTTCCTCCACCACCCCTTTCCAATTCTCTTCTCTTTCAGTCTGGATTTGCTGCTGGCAGCAAATCACCTTCTCAGTTTGAAGGTTCTTCCATATCTTTTCAACAATGTGTGTGTTGTATCCTAACCTCCTGACACATTTACGGATGCATTTCCAGTTGTTATTAAATGGACATCAGCCCATACTAGGGCAATGAACTGTGGCACTCTTTAAGTAAGTAATCCTAGGGACCTAGTCTCTGTGCTAATAACTGACTAGTTTATAGATTCAGTAGGGGGCCAGGCACCATAATTTTAGCTACTATCAAATACACTGGAAGTTATTGCAGAAAGGGGTTATCATAGAGCGCAATTTGAGAAAATTTGGGGGAAAAACTGAAGTTAAAGACAACTAGGTTCTTTTCAACACTGTTTATGTAGTATTTAGGATAATTACCAATTTGACGTTTTCAGGTACAAAAATCATTAACTCCGACATTCCAATCAACCTTGGAATTAACTCCAATCTGAATGCTCAGCTACTGAGCAGACATTTTTTGATATGTAGTCATGTGTTCTTTTTCTTGGAGTAGAAAATTAAGGGCACACTTTGGAATCATATGGAGAGTGTTAGCATAGCATTTCATTCTCAAACTGGCTTTAATTGTAATTACAGGGGCACAATTACAGGGGCAGATGGAAACCCCCCTGCATTGGGCTCATTTTCTTTCCATCTCTGTATTATGTGTAGTTTTACTATGTTTTGGCTAGAAATCATGACACCACAAATTCTTAGCACAATGCAGGTAAATATCAAGTAAGTCCCACGTACTCAGCTGCTCACACTCTACAGGGGTGTGGGTACCAGTGCCTCTCTACAGGGATGTGAGTACCAATGCCTCTCTACAGGGATGTGGGTACCAGTGCCTCTCTACAGGGATGTGGATACCAGTGCCTCTCTACAGGGATGTGGGTACCAGTGTCTCTCTACAGGGATGTGGGTACCAGTGCCTCTCTACAAGGGTGTGGATACCAGTGCCTCTCTACAGGGGTGTGGGTACCAGTGCCTCTCTACAGGGATGTGGGTACCAGTGCCTCTCTACAAGGGTGTGGGTACCAGTGCCTCTCTACAGGGGTGTGGGTACCAGTGCCTCTCTACAGGGATGTGGGTACCTCACAGATGAGGACTCACTGCCCTTATTTGGGTATCAGTGTCTCTTTTGTAGATGAGATGACAGGAGTTTGGGGCTTCATAGGGATAAGACCAGAGATTTGGTTCCTGTCCTTCATTCCCGAACTCTATTGTTTGTTCCTGTGCCCCCAAATTCTTTCTACTTACAAATGCATTGGTTGTTGGAAACAGACCCCAGTATCTTTCTTTTTTGGTGAAACGTAAAAATGTAAAGGGAATAAACCTTTGCTTTGGGTAGGGAATATAAAAAGCTTCCATTTAGAAAGAAATTTCATAGCTTTATTCCCCAGTCTTAATCAGTTGTCATTTTTTGATGTTGTGTTTGATTTTTCTTTTCTGAGGCTCCCATTTGTGATTGTTGAGGAGAGGATAGCTTCTTTTGATGCTCCCAGTCCAGTGGAGAGTCTAATATTTGACACTGATGGGCGTGCAGACTCCGAGGCCCTCCCAGGCTGTCGTTATTCTCTGACCAGTTTAAGCCAGGTGCCACCGCCCATTTTCCTGAAGATGCTATCATTTCATTCTTTATGGCTGAGTAAAACTCCATGGTGTGCATACAGTACATTTTCCTCATTTCTTCATCCATTCATTGCTCATGGTTGTTCAGGATGCTGTGTATTTCAGCTATCATGAGCAGTGTTGTAGGATACATGGATGCTCATCTCTGGAGTTGCTAATTTAGATTTCCCTCAGTTATTTCCAAGATGGGTGATAGCATAGTTCTATTTTAGTTTTGTGAGGAGCCTCCACATTGATTTCTATAGTAGTTGCACCATTTTACACCGCCATGAGCACTTCCGGGGCACAGAGACCTGTGGTGTGTAAGGGATCATTTTTCCCTGATATTGGCTCTTTCTTGATGATAACCATTCCAAATGAGGTGATATGTAATCTCTATGTAGTTTCAGTTAGCATCCCCTGATGTGCTGAGCACCTTTTACTGTAATTATTGATCACATGTTTGCTTACTGCTTCTTTGAAATAGTCTTGTGTAGCCCAGGCTGGCCTGGAGTCCCTATGTAGCTGATGCTGGTTTTGAAACACTTATTTTCCCACTTGCACTTTCTGAGTGCTGAGTTGATAGATTTGAGTTATCCATATATTTGGCCCTTTATAACTTCCTTTGAGAAATGTATGTTCAACTCACTTTCCTATTTATTGAGTAGATTTGGGGGGGGTATTTAAAGTTGTGTGTTCTTTATAGATGCTAGAATTTTTGAGAAACATTGCACAATCAAGAAAAGCATTAGATGAGAAATAAACCTGTAGTGTGCTTTAAAAATGAAAATACCAGGAAGAGTACAAAAAACAAAGCAAAACAAACAAACAAAAAATCTTGTCCCTGCTGGGGATTCTCTTTGTAGGAGTCACTGTCCCCTCAGAACCTCTCATTGGACTCAAGGTTTGTGAAAACTCTTGGCCTGTACTGCAGGCAAGATTGTTAGTCTTTATTAGGGACATCCAGCTTATGTTTTGGATGAATCTTCTGATTCCTGTCCCCCACCTGGGAGCCACACTGTTGGAGCACAGCACAGTACAGTTTGCAGTGTTTTACTAGGTTATCCTTCTGTCTCTCCACACTTTACAGCTGTGCTGCCCTCTTCTGAGATTTCTGATACTCTTCTACCCTCCCTTTCTCCCTTTAGGAGAGAGTCTGTATGTATACTCTCTTCATCCAGTTTCCTTCAGTCAAACACATAGAACCTTCTCACCAAGACACTTAACAGAAGAATGTTGGGCTGTGTAATTGTGGTTTGTGGTTAACATGGATGTCCTTGGAACCTGCTTCTGAAACCATGATTTATCTAGCCTAATGAGATGTCTCAGTAGTTAAGAGCACATATTACTTCTGCAGAGGACCTGGGTTCAGTTCCCACTACTATGTTAGGTGGCTCACACACCTGTACTTCCAGCTACAGGGAATCTGACACTTTCTTCTGGGCTTTGTAGTCTCCTGTATTTAGGTGTACAGTTCACCAGCCCACCCCATATCATATGCATATTTAAATTTTAAAAGGGACCATTGGAGAAATAGCTCAGTAGTTAAGAACACTGGTTGTTCTTCTAGAGGACCAGAGTTTGGTTCCCAGCACCCACATGGCAGATTGCAACCCTCTGTTACTTCAGTTACAGGGGCATGACGCCCTCTTCTGGCGTCACAAAAATGTGCATGACAGGTGAAGCTTCAGGTTTGCATTCCTGTACGAATGTGTACCTCAGCAAATTGATGAGTGAAATATAAATATTCCTGAATGAAAACTATGTAAAAATACTCACACTCACTGATTTTGTCACTAATGCCTGTAGCATGTGACTTAGGTAAACCCCACAACTGAGCACTTTGGAAGAGAGGTATAGCTAGTCAATGGCCTTTTTCAACAGCTTCCCAAGCATTTCTTACCAAAGATTTCTCCTGTCTTTTCTCCACCATTTCTATTTTAAAATAATTTTATATATCTTCACTGTTGATTGTACAAAAAAAAATGAAAATTGATGGCAGAGGGCAGTAGTCTTCAGGGTTGAACCAATGTCACTTGTAAGCACTTGATGTGTTGGTAAGGATGTGGCAATCAGGAAACGGCAGAAAAACCTTCTTGTGTCTAAGGAGCAATGACTTTTGAGAAACCCCCATGAAATATTTTTGCTCATTTATGTGTTTCCCCCAGAGGGCTGCACTCTTCTGGGAGAGCCATTTCGTCTATTGCTCCCTATTGATTCCTTTCACACAGGCATAGCACTCTCTTTAGCTGATCTGAGGTCAACATGTTTCACACAAAGCAGTTGCTTTCATGTGACAGTGGACAGTTTATTGAATGGAAAAATGATCATGACATATTGTTTATAGAAAACGTATATAGAGTATGAATCAGTATTTACTATAATTTTTGCAATACGTGTTTAATACTGAGATATCCTACTAATAGATTTTTATTTCCTAGAATGCCAAAAATATGTGTGTGTATAATTTGGGTTTTAATTAACCTCTCTCTTTTTTTAAAAAGGTTTGTTTATTTTTAAGTGTGTAAATGCACACATTTGCGCGTGCACACATGCCCATAAGTGAAGGTGTCTGTTGATTCTATAAGAGAGCATTGGATCCTCCAGAGCTGGAGTTGCAGGTGACATGAATTGCCTGACATGGGTGCTGGGAACCAAAGCCCAATCCTCTTGGGGAGCAGTATACACTCTTAACCATTGAGCCATCTCCAACCCTAACATCCTTCCTTCCTTCCTTCCTTTCTTTTTTTCTTTTTATTACCATCCATCTTAAACCTTTACTTTGATGAATTCTTACAAATGTATGTACCCATGTAACCATCTTATAGTCAAGAGAACTCTAACAAAGCACTTGAGAGGTGCCCTCATTTCCATCCAAAACAACTTTCCATAAAGATTGCCACAGTACTGGGTTCTCTCAACACTGAGTAGCATAGGTGCTTGTATAATTCATTAAAATGGGATAGCATGGTTGTAACTCACTTCTTTGTCTTATATCATGGAACTGGAGGCATGCATGAGGCAGAACAATAGTGTAATGTTTCCTCAGTGTTGTACAGTATCCATTCTATGTGTATAGTGGTATTTGGGGGCATCTCCAGATTATGGTTATTAAGGATAAAGTTATATATGTAACATATATAAAGGATATGTTATCTAGATAGATACTGAGCTGTTTTGGTCATTGTGTAGTTTGAAGGTAATTGCCCCCATAGACTCAAAGGAAGTGACACTATTAGGAGGTGTGGCTTTGTTGAAAGAAGTGTGTCACTGTGGAGGCAGGCTTTGAGGTCTCACATATGCTCAAGCCACACCCAATGTCTCAGACCACTTCCTGTTGCCTGCAGATCATGATGTAGGACCCCCAGCTCCTTCTCCAGCATTATGTCTGCTTGTATACCACCATGTCTCATCATGGTGATAATGGACTGAAACTCTGAAAGTGTAAATGACCCTGATTAAATGTTTTCCTTTGTAAGAGTTGTCATGGTCATGGTGTCTTTTCACAGCAATAGAAGTCCTAACCGAGACAGTCATGGTCTCTGCATACTTTAGCTTTAACAGATGCTTCCAGTTTTCCAGAATTACATCGGTTTACATCAGTATCAGTGGTGCAGAAGCCTTGGCTCCTCTACACATGCTGCAATGCTTAGGATTGTCAGGTTCTTTATTTCTCTTTGGTTTTCATGCACTAATTCTGGTGGATATGTAGTGACATCTCATTGTGGTTTTAACATGTATTTCCTGATGTTAGACACATGATTGCTGCAGATCTGGGCCTATTGTGAAATACTTCCTTAAGTATTTTGACAATTAAAAATCCCATTATGTGTAGCAATCTTAATGATTTCTGGGAATTCAGATGTTTTAATGAATATATATATGTATATATATATATATGTGTGTGTGTGTGTGTGTGTGTGTGTGTGTGTGTGTATGTGGTGAATTCATACTTGTTTGTAACTGTAGTTTGTAAGTGTAAGTATGTGTGTGAGTGTGTGTGTGGATACTGTGAGTGTGTGTGTGTGTGTATGTGTGTGTGTATACTGGGGATTAATGCCAGTTTTTTCTGTCTCTCTCTATATCTATCTATCTATCTATCTATCTATCTATCTATCTATCTATCTATTATCTAGGGTCTCTCATGAAAGCCGGAGCTTACCCAGATGGCCAATCTGACTGCCAATGAGCCCTAGGGAATCCACCTGAATTTCCTTCTGTTTACGGGTTCATGCTATCATTTTTGTCTTTTTATGAGTGTTGAGAACCTGAACTAAGGCCCTCATGCTTTTTATCAAGTGCTTTACTGACTGAACCATCTCCCTGGCTCCACTTCTTTAAAATTTTCATTCTGACTTTGATTTTATTTTATATGTGTGGGTATTTTGCCTGCATATATGTCTGTGTAGCACCTGTGTGTCTGCTGCCTGGGGAGGTGTCAGATCCCTTGGAGTTGAGGTTATAGACAGTTGTGATGCTACCTGGGGAGGTGTCAGATCCCTTGGAGTTGAGGTTATAGACAGTTGTGAGCACTATGTGATACTGGGAATTGAAGCTGGATCCTCTGGGGAAAAAAAGCCAGTGCTCCAGCCACTGCTGAACCAATTCTCCAGCCTAAGGCACTCTTTCAATGAGCACATTATTTTAATGTAACCATGAAAAGGAGATCCATTTATTAACAGAGTGAACACGGAACTGGTCTGCAGGGCACCAGGGATGGCTTCAGATATGCTCTCTGATTAGGACAAGTGCTTCTATTTACAAAATATACTTCTCAGCCATACGGAGGCCCATATATCTGTCTATGTGCAGAGGTATTCGCATATAGAACATATAAATAGTTTCAGGGAATTGATATGAAATGGGAACCTACTGTCTTTGGAATCCTGAAGCACACACACTGCTCAGCCAGTGCAGGAGGATTTGGTTTGGGATGTGTCTCATGTGGCACTGCTGATGCCACTAAAAGTATTCCCTGAAATGAAAACATACCTCCATATGCATGAGAGGAAAGCTGCAGGATTTTTGTGGGTCCTTAGCCTTAAAATACAGATAAATTTACTGAGGTGGATAGGGATAGCTTCCTGTTCCTTAGGAAATAACTCGGTCACTTCCTGCTTACCGGAAGTAGCTTGTGCTTCTGCGGTGAACCTGTCCTATGTGAAGGGACAGATTTATGCAGCAATCCTGTGGACATCCATGCAAGCAGCTGGTCCTCACCTGCACGTCAGATTTTCTCCATGGCTCTGCTGTCACCAGATTTGTGTTCTTCTAACTAGGGATTCGGTATCTGTGATGGAGAGATCTGGTCCAGCCATCTCTCAAGGCATCAGTTACATTATCATAAGAGTGGGCTAAAAAGAACTGTTACTAATTAGCAAAATGTGGAGTAAAGAGTAGAAAAACATCCGCGTGTGATGGCACCACTTCTGAACTTCATGCCCTACCATATGTGTGTTTTTCCATATTATCTTTTTCTAACACAAATCTCACTGCAATGCTGTTCAGATCCAGGTCATCTGCTAAGGACAGACACAAGCCATGAGAAGATAAAAGTGTCCACAGCAGTGCCCAGGTTCTGTGATTTGTAGACAAATGAAAAGAGTGCATTTGTACATTTCCCAGTTTTATTCCTGTTAGTATAAACTTCTAATGTTACTAAAGTTGAATGTGTGTTTTGCTTAAGAAACACATGCTTACCCTAGGTTTACATGTTCTTATTTACTTCTTTACCTGCTACATTCAAACCTATGGGATTCAACAGGAATTGAATTTTATGTATATTGGAATTTAAGTTTCATTGCCCCTATGCTAATAGTCAACCAATTCAGCACTAATTCTCTCTACTGTATCGTGATTTTTTTCATGTGTGTATCTATGCTTGGAATTTTATTTATTCTGTTGTTTAGTTGTCTGCCTCCACTCCAACAATATGCTCACTCTACTTAATGTGTATTTATAAATAATATAACTACTTAACTTCTTGAACTCTATTCTCTCTTCAGTTTTCACTTGTTGGATCAGGGCATTGTACTTCCATGGAAAGTTTAGAATTACTGATTTTATATAGTGAGGACCTGTATTCTTTACTGTTTGTGTGCTCCCTACTCCTGCCTTTACTTTCCTCAGGGGGTCCTCTGAGCTCTGTAGCCTATGATTCCTGTAGTTCAACTCTAGCTGTGACATATTGCATGGTAAAAAATAACCTTAGTTATGCTGAACATAAACTTTACATGTTGCTTAAAATTTGATATAAACTTGTGGAAGGTATGTAATATATTTATTGTCATCTCTGAAATCTATATATATATGTATGCTGTTGTTATGTATATGGTATATAACAAAACCTATGTAATTATTATTTAGTATATGTATTATACATCTCACATACATACACACCATACACACATATATGCTATACCATTATATACCAACCAGAGACTAGATATGAGGTATTTTTATGATTTAATTTTGACAATGTTATCTTTTTTAAAAGTTGATTAGTGTGTGCACATGATATGTACACAGATACATAATTAGAGGTCAGAGGATTAAATCATCTCCTTCCACCTTTATATGGGATCCAGGAAGCAAATTCAAATTCACATTCTTAGGCTTGCAAGGCAGGCAGGCATCTTTAATCTCTGAAAAAGCCTTGGATCAGTCTGGCTCCCAACAAACAATGAAGGACTTCATGTGGAAGAGGTATTACATTAGAGAATTGTGTGTGTGTGTGTGTGTGTGTGTGTGTGTGTGTGTGTGTGTGTGTGTGTGTGTCATGTGTGTATGCTTGTGTGTGTGCATAAGACATCCATCATACCTGCTCTAATAGCTTCTGAGAAAGTCATTGAACCAAAATGACAAAACAATAAATAATATCAGAGTGAACTTGCAAGTCACTTAACTGAGTTCATCAGAGTCGAGCAATTGATAGGAGCCCACAGGAATAAGTGTCTCAAATGGCAAGGAGTTGATGGGGACAGCCGGGAATGAGAAATAAAGAAAGCAAAAGCAAAAGCTGGGACAAGGAGGTCTTGCATAAGCTGATGGTTTATGTCAAGCAAGTTTGATAAGAAGTACAGCATCATGCATACTATTTGCAGCAAGGAAATGGGCAACAATAAGCAGAAAATGAAATCAAACAATGTTGGCCAAGAGAGCAAAGGATACCTCAGACAGAATTGCCTTTAGGACTGAAACCACAGCCCTTCATGGGAAAAAGTCAGGTTCCCAGGAACTTAAAACATCTCTTCTGAGGCCCTGTCCCCAGCCCCAGCCCCAACCTTGCCAAGTCTGCCCTAGGCAAGAACACAGGTCAACAATTCCTTTGTCCTTTCATCGAGGACATAGACTCCTAACTGATACAAGAGAGATCACTGCATTGTTACCTGACCTGTGGGGCACAAAGCCTGCATTTACTTATTCATTTAGCTATGTGGAAAAAACCACATTTATTTGAGAACATGCTATCTACCAGAACTTGCATTAGTTTTCTTCCATCTTATATTTTCTTTAATTCTTTTATACATATTATATATATACATATATATATATATATTTGTGTGTGTATATGCATATATATATACACACACACACAATAATAATTAAGAAGAGGTCAATAATTTGAAAGGAAGGTGGGGAAATGGGCAGAACTGGAGGGGAGAAGGAGGGGTTAGAATGATGTAAATATAGTACTCACATATAAAATTCTCAAAATATTAAATTAGCAACAACAAAAGATTCCAAGAAACAAAACTGATGCTTCACAAAGTATAATTGAGATGAAAAGAAAGAATGCATTATGGGGCAGACCTGATGGGGGCGTGGCCACTGTGTGGGGAGATCTGAAGGGCTGATGTGCTTGTCCGGAGAGGAATATTATTGTGTAGAACTTGAGTTGGAAGCTCCTGGTTTAGGGTAAAAGCTGGAATACATTTCCAGCGAGAGCTGTCCAACAGCATGGCAGCATGGCAGCTTTGGAGTGCAGAGAGCTACACCCTGTACTTCAGCACAGCCAGCACTAAGGCAGAGCCTGTTTCTCAGGAGCGCACACAGTGTGCACTGGAAATAGCACATTGTCCCAGCCACACATTCTTGTTTGTGCGCTTGAGAAAGAAGTTCAAGGTGACATGGGTGTGGAAACAGAAGTTTCTGGCTACTTCTCTCTTGAACCTTTTGGAGGAACCTGGATGAGAGGGATCTCCCGTGAAGAGAAGAGGAAAAGAGCCTTCTAGACTAATGTGAAGCAGCCCAATGTTTACAAGTGCCTGCTCAGACTGTTAGTCACATACTTGGGCTAGTGAGTAAGGTATTCTGAAGTCATAACTTGGAAATGGTAAGGGTCAGAACACAAACCACCTGAGTATCCTCAAACTCAGCTGTGCTCTGAGGTCTACAGGGTGAAGCCCTGTGCTGAGGCTTGCCCAGAGCCCCCAGTCCATCCCCTGCCTGCCTCACAGTCCCAGTATGAAACATGTGTTAATTGACAATGACATGCCTTCTGTTCTCCGGGCTTGTACAGGCTTCCTGGGAATACTTGGTACGAAGAAGGTCTGCCAGTCTCTGCCAGCATCTCTATGATATCACCACAGCTCTTGCTACCGTTCCTAGCAGTTTCATATCTCCTAAGAATATGACTTTGTATTTAATATTGCTTGAACAGTGTTTTTTAGAGGAGATCTCATTTTAATTATCAAATCAACCCCATAAGAAACATGTCCTAATTAGATTTCTTTTGCTTTGATAAAACACTAAAAGTAACTCAGGGAGAATGGGGTTTGTTTCATCTAACAGCTTATAGTCCATCATTGAAGGAATTCAGGAAAGAAACTAAAGCAAGAACTTAAAGCAGAAACTCTGAACAAACACTGCTTGATAGGTTCCTCATAGGCTCATGCTTATCTAGCTTCTTTCTTATATAGCTCAAAATCACCTGCCTAGGGAATGATGTCGCCCAGGGCAGGCTGTGCCCTCCTACATCAATTACAATCAAGGCTCATAGGCTTGCTCACAGGCCAATCTGATCGAGACAGTTTCCTTCTCGGATGATTATAGGCTATGTCAAATTAATAGCTAAAGTTAATTATGACAGGATATCATACTACTACTGCCATTTACAGAGAACTACAAGAAATTTGATCAACAAGAGAACTCTCCATTGTGCCTCAGTTGGAACTGATACAGACTGGTTTTGAGTCCAAACATCCAGGCTCCATGGAGTACACTGTTAGGTCAGGGGAGTTCTAGAGCCTAAGAGAGCACCAACTCTTCTTTTAAATAAAGTTCATCTGTTACCATCTCCAGTGAGAAGTTTTTCTGATTCACTGGAGCTGAAGATACCATTTCCTTATGTAGGCTCCTACAATCTTGCATTCCTTAGCTCTGCCAATGTAGAACAGTTGTCTGTTTCATGCCTATTTGCACACTAAAGGACAATAAGAGAAGGGTATATGTTTCCTTCATTGGCTGTAAGATACTGGACACACAGCATGCTTCATACTTGGGGAATGAAGAATGGCTGAAACATTTGGACATACAGCATTTAACTCAAGCCTATGTGTGTGCATTAGAAAAAGAAAGGCCATCTTATCACTCCTGGAGATGTTGTTTACATACAGAAATTTACTGGAAGTCTATGATGATCTGGGCATTGTTTTAGGCCCAGGGTAAGGATAATGCTACTGCCCTCTTTGAGCATATATTCTAGTTATTGATTATTACTTTAATAAACACAGAATTAGTTTATGAGTGAGGAAATAGAGGAATGCCAGTCACCATCTGAAGAAGTGTTCTATGAGTGCCATGAAGACAAGCAGGGACAAAGTAGACAGAGGGAGCAGGGGCCACTGTGGTAGTCAACATGAAGGAGAGCATTGATTGAGGGTCTGGAGGAGTCAGTTTAGGTAGATAAGTCCCAAGAGCAAGATCTTGAGACAGACCAAGCTTAGCGTGCCATTAGCCTGAGCATGTCTGCTGAGAGCAATGGATCAGAGCAGTTGGACACCCAAGGGCTTCATGTAATAGCCCTTGGGATGTGAGTTCATTTCCAGAGTAATGGAGAAGCACTGCCATTTCTAACCAGGATAGAAACATCATTTGCTTTGTAGCATGAAGATACTTTTCCTATCTGTTTTGTGTAGAGCATATTATTAGGACCCTTGTTAACTTGCCCCCAGTATGCATAAATGTTTAGCTATAAGTCAGGACATAATAATGATAAAAATATTATATAATAATTCAATTCTGTGTTTTTATATTCTTGATCACATACTGTATGCCAGTCCTTGAGTCAGATTCTCTCTCTGTTCTCTCTGTAGGGGAGTAATGAGAATCAAATAATGGCCCCTTTTTCAGTTGGGAGGTGGAGATGGTAAGATCTGGATAGGTGAAATGGTTTCCCTACAGAAAGGACAAGTGGAGTTATGATTTGCATGTCAGACTGTCTGTCCCATCTACTTGCATTCCTTGTCTCTTGACTCACCACTTCTTACTGTCTAAACATCAGCCTCTAGGGCTTTGCTAATACCACATGGAGGTATCCATGTAGAAGCCATGTGGTATAGTTCTTTGTTAATATCCTAATGTTTTATGTATGGATACTGAGGATAGAAGTGACTTACATGGATCTCATATGCAGGGCAGGAACCCAGCTCTGTTTAACTATAGGCCCCTACCCCCCATAATAGCACTATCCAGTAGAAGATTTTAGAGTGAGGGGAACAGGTCCTATAGGTGTTTTTACAATCCAGTGGACACTAGCAACCCATAGGTTCACGAGCACATGATTGTGGTTAGTTGAAAGGAGAAATGTTTAATTTTATGTGATTTTAATTAACTTAAAGGTAAATAGCCCTTAGTTTCCAGTGGATGTCCCAGAGAATAGTTTAATGCCTATTATGAAAATTAATTAGGACAGGGAATCATATACATTTCTATCTCCTTCTCTTCTGCTAAGTCCTCCCCAATTCTTACTTTGACTTCTTACTGAGATCTAGCCATTATAAAGCAGTGAATGGAATGGGGATGGTGATTCAAAGATAACCAGACCCTGTGTGGTGTCTGCTCTGGCATCTGTTCAGGGTGGAGAAATAGACGTGTGCATAAATAACTAAGGAAATAAGGTTGAGATTTGATGTTCTAAGTACCATATGAGAGTAGCAGATAAGGGGTAGGAGGATAATAAGGTTTTCCCTGTTTCTTTGTAGGGCTGTTGGTATGACTGATGTGAATATGCATTCCTAGTAATATGCTCTGTAGATTTACAAGCACTCTGTAGACATGAGACATCAAAGACAACCTAGCCTAACTCAAGAGACTTAATAGTATTCTGAGGGCTCACCTCTGTGGCCTCTGATCTTCCTGAGCCCATTCTGCAGCATGCACAAGCCCAGAACCTTTCTGAAATATAGAAAAGGCATATTTAAAAGGAATAGTCGCCAGTCGAAGAACAACCTGCTGTGCTGGAGTCTGGTGTGTACCCACAGGTTTCCTGACTACAGAATATGTGATCTTATCACAACAGAGGATACAGCAGAGTAAGGTCAATAATGAGGGTATTCTGGTATGACCAGAGGTGAACCTGGATTCTACAGCTCTACAGAGTACCCAGTGAGCAGGCTCACAAGGGGTTCAGCATCACATTTGCCATCCTCATACACAAGAGTGAGGTAGTTTGTAGTCAGAAGGTCTCCTGAGCACCTCTATTCATTCACCCATCTTCTCCCTGTGATGGATGATGAGTAAGGCCCGTAGAAGCCCAGAGTCAGTCAACTCTTTCTTTCCCTGGACAACAGTTCTTGTCTATTGTCCCAAACCATGTCTCCAATTAAACCAATGTAGGCCTTTCCAGGTTTTGCTTTAAACATTAAATACTGAGCTCTGTGTACTCAAGAAATTATATAATTCCACTTGTTGAAATTGTCAGGAGAAGCATGACTGATGATGGTCTTTGGACATGAGAGTTTTGGAGCCAGTTAAAAACCTGGGCTCGCTCTCAAGCTTCCCACCTTACACATGAGGAAACCAAACCTTTATTATGTGTTTAGGCCATATAGAAAAGTAGTACATCAATTTAAAGGTTTGTGCCAAGTCCTGGGACTTTGTAACCTAAAATACTTTCAGGGAAGGGTCACTCATCAGCACAGGGTCTCTTGTAGGTGGGATGACACATACCATCATTGTCACCTCATTGTGAATTCTGAGTCCACTTACATGCTGGTACAGTTCAACTTTCCCTTTAGGACCCAGTTTTAACTGTGCTTCTACCAGGAGGATGTTCCCAAACTTCTAGCTCACAGGAGCCTCTATCCGCATATTTTTCACACCTTCATTGTCTCTCCCACACCACCTTGACTTTTGCCATTCTGTAACTCCAATAGACAGGAAGGCAGCTGGTCTTTAGCGCATGTAGTTATCTCATTTAAGTTCCTCAGCAACCCAAGAAGAGGATACCATTATCATTGTTTTAGAAGACAGGGTGATAACTGGAGATAAGTGGAGATGTAGCTGGCTCAAGAGAACACAGTGGCTCACTAATTTAGCCAATGTAATTCTGTGACACCCCTGCCATGAGCTCGGTGCTACTATAGGTCAAATGAAGCATGTTATCCCAAAGAGCTACAGTAAGAAAGGCAGTTTAATAGGGAGTGGTCAGTTCCTGGAGAAAGTAGAGGACTGGAGATGTTACTGCAGCCAGTTTGGAAAATAGGACTACCATCGGTCCTGACGCAGGCACCTAGGTTTGCAGTGTGGGTTAGAGATAAGAAAAATCGAAGGTGGCTGTAGATTAGAGTCTGTTTAGTGGAGGAGACAGGCCAAGAAATGTAGCAAGAGAGAGTCAGAGTTTTGCAGTTGGAGTATCCAAAGGAGATATGGGTATAATTGGGGTTTATTAGAGGTTGTATTAGAGGTTGACTCCTGCCAACGGGAGTAGGCAAAGCTAGTATTAGGGACATGGGAAAGTAGAATTGTGACAAGGTCTGATGGCTTCAGCCAACCCAGCGGGTGATGTGGAGTGAATTTGCCCATTAGAGTCCCTGATTAGGTTGAAATGACTAGATCATTGTGTACTAGCTTGAAATTCTACTCTGTGATCTTGAGCCAGGTAGGTCTGTATAGCTAAGGCAGAAACTGAGTGAGCTGTCTGCTCTGCCCTCACATGAGGCATAGGATTTCTTGGAATGGGATCTGTACGGTACACCTCTGTGTCTACCACAAGAGGGAAGACTTCCCAGTTCTTTCACACTCTTAGTGTCCTTCCCTGTAAATTCTCCACAGTGCTCTTCTGTGCTTACCCTCTATTAAATTCAGTGGATTTCCATGTCTTGTAACCCAGTACCCTAGCCCAAGGCTGCAGGTCTCTTGACCTGTAAAGCGAGAGATTGGATGGGCTTCCCCATTTTGAAATCCAATGATTCTTATCATTCTTCCCACAGCCAGCAATGCAGAAAATGGAACACAGTTCGGCTGTTGCTGGGAGTCTCTTATCAGATACAGACCCAGACAGGCATAGTCTGGCTTCACTGCGCTTGTGATTTATTCACCTATTTCACAAGAAAGCACCAGGTGACATCTGAGCTGTGGCGGCAGCCAGCTGGCTCTCAGCATGCATCAGGCACAAGCATAGTTCACAGGGAACACTGAGCTCAAATAATTCATGGTTCAGACTCCAGGAGCCCCCAGAATACTGGGAAAATACTGAAAAACACAGTTTTGACCTGAAAGTTTCAGCTTCTCATATTTCATGGTAGAAGGGTGCTTTGGAAGCATTGGTGATGGTACCTGGGTCAGGTATCCAGGGAAGTTCCTGCCACTGGATTCTTGGGTATTGTACAGTGTTGGAGCCTAGACTTAACTTCTCTCTGTGCTAATAACTTAACCCTAGTCTCCCCAAATAGGGTTCTCTATCTTCAGCGTACATAGAAGGGGCATGAGGATGGCTCAGTGGATGAAAGCACTTGCTCTGCAGGTGTGGAGATCTGAGTTTGGATCCCCAGCACCAATGCAACAATCTGGGCTTGGCTGCACACACATGTAATACTGCAGTGGAGGATGTTAGAAGCAGATTCTGGGAGCACTCTGGCTAGTTAGCCTAGCTAAAACAGCTAGCCTCTAGTTTAGTGAGATGCTGTCTTAAGACAACCAAGCACAGAGTGATGGGGAAGACATCCAACATCCTCCTCTGGTCTCCACAGGCACTGATACCCCGAAGCATGGACCACACACATATACAGCATACTACACCACACACAAATACAAAGGGTATCTAAAACGTATCTTTTAGAATAATTTTGAACAGTAAAAAATAATGCAAAATACAGCATATATCCTGATGCCAACCACATACTTGAATGGTTATTATTAGTGTCAAAGAGGAACATGATCTTCCAATTATTAAAAGCTCTGCCTGTTCCAGGCATTGGGACAAGTGTTAGGAAAACAAATATGCTCTTGACCTCAAAGAATTTCAGCCTAATAGGAAAGATAAATTGTTGTTCTACTCCAAATCTTGTCACATCCTTGCTAAGTGGCCTTGGTTAAACCATTCTAGGCTGTAGGTCTCCATTTCCTATAAATAGAGAATTAATCTAATTCATAGTATTGGATACCCAGCAGATATGTGGTCGACAAATTGCTAGACACAAGGCTAACCTGGTATCTTTGCCTTTGGATTCTTCTCCGTTTCTTGGCAGAGTGGATGTACAACACCTTGGAACTCCAAGGCGCTCACCTCAGCCTCACCAGCCATTTGACCTCATATCTTATTCTGTGGGACATGTTAAGACAGAAATGCTAATTTATGATGGATCAGAAACCCCAAAACCCTAAGTTCAAGCCCATGTTTCCACTTGTTGAGCTCAAAAAAGTTAAAGTTCTGGGAAGTTAAAATTTGGGGTGAAGACAGAAGTTTCTTCCTTCCTGGTCTCACAGTCCTTTAGTCCCAAATAAACACACTGATTCTTATATTAATTATAAACTGTTTGGCCAATGGCTCGGGCTTCTTATTGGCTAGCTCTCTATCAATTATTAACCCAGTTCTATTAATCTATGTATCTCCATGTAGTCTTGGCTTACTGGAGAATGCCTAGATCTGTTACTCCTTCGGCAGCTACATAGTGCCTCCCTAGTGACTTTGGGTGTGTGTCCTCTTCCCAGCATTCATAGTCTGGCAGTCCTGCTTATACTTCCTACCTGGCTACTCGCCAATCAGCCAACCAATAAGGGAAACATATATTCACAGCACACAGAAGGATATGCCCTGTCATTGGGGGGCAAAAATTTCACTGTGGGGCTGAACAGCTTCCAGTCTGCACTCTACTCTTGCATGGATGAGCCTCAGTTGAGGTCCCAGTTTTCTCATTTGTGCCCAATGCTATCCTGTCTTCACAGGAACACGGTAGTATCCATCAAGAGAACACTCATAAGATATTTTGTACAGAGACTAGAATGGAAGGGCATCCTTACTGAATAATTTATAATTTAAGATCAACCTATGAGATACGGAATAGAACTGGAGGCAGGCCAGCGCTCACATATTAACTACTTTGATTATGATATGTCTGCATGTGATCTCTGAATGTGACATGTATAAAGTGCCAATGTCTGTCTGTCTTCATTGCTTTGGATCAAAGGCACTCATAGCCTTACTCCAGACTTAGAGACAATTCTTTATTCTTATGTTTTTAACTTCATTATTGACCTGTGCATAAAGCTTGAATTATCTTCTTGAGGGGGAAACTTATTTTTCCCGACTGGAAAAAGTCCGGGCAAGATATTTCTGAGTCACAAGGCAAGTAAGTAAGCTTGATGACTAATGATGTTGAATCAGGTCTCTAGATCTAAGGCCCTAACCTCTCTTGGTTATGTGATAGATCATGGTAATGGTTGTTGAAAAAAACAGTGAGTTCTTCATTCTTGCACACTTGTGCTAGCTCCTCATGACTCAATGTCTTCTGCTCACGAAGACCAGTCACCACAGATAGATGGAGGGCTATGGGATAGGGGTTCTAGAGAAGTCCATCACTCAGCTCCCAAAGGGACTGTAGAGGCATAGTGACTTGCTAACCCAAACTACAGAGAGGGAACACAATGGCCACCTTGCATCTTTGAAGCTATGGAGTCTGATGATAAGTTACATTTCTGGGCTTTCAAAAAATTACAAAATCATCTAAATCTAGATGGGGCTCTCTTCAGGGATCAGTCTACTCAGATAGATGTCAATGCATTATGAGAACCAGGGCCAAAATCATAACTCATCAAACTGAATTCCCAAGCTGCAGGGTCTCAGAGACCCTCTGGCTGCAGCTCCAGTTATTTGCAGGGTGATTTCTCAGCTAGACTTAGAGTTTAATCAGCCCCCACTGCTGAATAGGTGCTAGCACTTTCCAGTGCCCCTCTTGTTCTCCACCGCCTTCCCTTATGCTCAAGTTAACCCCTCCAAACCTGCATGAGATGGATGCCCTTGTTCTCTCTACACATGTAATCTACCAGGCACACACATCCATGTAAGTGGTGCTCCAGGATCCTGCAACGGCAGAGCCAGGAAGTGGAGCCTTTCCCCCTGATTCCAGTCTTTCCCCTTCACTGCACCACACCTAGGGAAAGGGTCCAGATCCTCCTTAGTCCCCATTATTCCTGTGCCCCTCTGGGTTTTATTTGGTTAGGATTCCTGCAATATTGAGCTTCAGTAACATAACCTAGTTTCTGGGAACCATGGATCCAATAGTACAACTTATTGGAAAGGAAGGACCATGGGGTGAATGGGGCACTGGGCAGAACTCGGGTTTTATTTCTAATACAATGGTGCTGGTGATGAGATCTTTTGGTCTTACTGCTAAATACTCAATCCAGGCTATGAATTGGAATGCCCTGAGAGATTTCCCAAGACTTACACAGGGGAGTATCTTTCTAGAGATTTGGGCTTCTCTGAGGAGGGGTGCAGGCATAGTGTTCTCTCTCTCTCTCTCCCTCCCTCCCTCCCACACTGGTGGCCATAGAGTTCAGATAAAGATACTGTCATCTCCAGTTTAGGAGTAGTTTGATAGAGTGACTTTGGCATGGCATATTTCCAGCAAATAGCATTAGTTTGGGATTAGGCTTATGACCCAAGTGGCTTAACAAGACTTAAGTAGGAACATATTTTCTTTCTGTCTTGCTGGGTACAAGCAAGGAAAAGTATAGCTCAGATTGCCTCTGGCAACCATGTTTTGACCATGAGGGAAAAAGCTTTATGGTGACATGAATAGGAACACATGAGTACACACACACACACACACACACACACACACACACACACACACACACACCACACCACACACACAATACACCTTACATGTAAAACTAGCTATACAGTGTCTTACATATATTAGATTTACAATAAATATGAATGCCTCATTACTTGACTGGAATCAATTCAGTTTGGTCTCTTTAGAACATTTGTTTCTGAAAAGGCTTAGTTTAGGCTTTATGGACATCATAGTCTTTGCTGCAATTCAGTTTTGTGGTGATAGAAAAAATTAACTATAAACAATATTCAAATAAATTATAAGAGCTGTGTTTCAATAAAACTTTATTTATGAAAATAGACAAGAGGCCCGATTTGTCCCTTGGGTTGTGTTTTGCTGACCTTTGATATAAAGGGGGAGCAAGGTGTTAGAAGCATTGGACTAGATTAAAATTAACAATTTCTGGTACACTTGCAAGCTCCCTGGCTTCCTTGGCAGACATAACTAATTAATCATGGCCCTTTTCATGCTGAGCTACATTTGGTCCCCCACACTTCAACCTAGCACCCTCAACTGATCAGTCAGAGATTATGTACCTCTTTGCCATCTCTTAGTTCTTTACAGAAGCTGTGGTTGGGAGCTTGCAGGCTTTGGAGTTTCAGCTGTACACTGTGTGACATTATCTCAGCCACTTTTTGTCTTTGTCTTAGATAACTAATGTTGGGAATTTTGCTGACAGAAACATGAGAAATTACCCTGGTAAAGATTCCATCAAAAGCTCCTGCCTGCTTTGCTTCTCCCCACGTTTGTAATGTGGTCATTTAAGCAAGGGATAATAATTTAAGCCAGTTGTGATAACAGGGTTAGAGCTGGGCTTCTGTTTACCCCTTACCGCCGTATGAGTTATTGAGAGCTTCCCATGATTCTAGTGGCAGAAAACTGACATACCATTCCAGATGCCACCTTTTCACCCATTGTGCCGCCTGTCAAGCTTTCCAAATGTGCCCCTTTCACCTTCCACCCCAACGTTACTTTCCTTTTGAGGCTCCTGACATGTTTAATTCCTTGGCTAAGTTCTCTCCCCGTCGAAATGTCGCCACCCTTGTCATAGCATTTACTTTCTACACACATATATTGGAGCCCGGACATTTTCTCTAAGGTGAACTCTTGAGCAATTGCCTTCAGAGCAGCCATCCATCATGCTGGCAATAATTCTCCAACAGTAAATCCTATTTCATTTGCTTAGCACTACCCATTCTAGATCAGATTTCACTGAAGGCAGCTTGTGTCAGCAGAAAAGCACCTCTTCCCTGGCTTTGTGTCTGTCCTATCAATCAATCAGGGAAGGAGAAAAAGAAATAATGGCGAGACATTGGCTGTGTGCTGGTCATGTGCTGAGTGTGTTCACACTCAGTTCACCTTCAAAGTGAGGGTGATTGATTTTACTCTGCTGTGGGGAAATGGCTAAATGAAAAGTGAGTGGATGCTTGAATAGATTTTCTGAATTCTGGTTGTATCAGTCAGGGTTCTCCAGCACGTGGACCTATGTGTCCATGAATGTGTGCACATATGGAAACATGCATATTCTATTCTTTTTATGTGTCTGTCTGTCTGTCTATCTATCTATCTATCTATCTATCTATCTATCTATCTATATCTATATCTATCTACCTTCTATCCATACATTTATCTAGCTGTCTTCTATCTGCTATCATCTATCCATATCTATTATCTACTTGTCTATCTGTAAAGCTTGCTTTAGAGAATTGGATCATGTCATTGCCAATGCTGGCAAGTCTGTGGGCTCACTGGAAAATCAGGGAAGAATTACAGCATATACATGGATCTCAAATCTGCAAGTCAAGACAGCAGGCTGGAAACCCAGATGAACTTTGTATGTTAAAGTATCATGGCAGAATTCTCTGTCTGGGAAGAACCATGAGCTCTATGCTAAGGCCTTTAACTGATAGAAGGAGGCCCACTCACACTATGTAGGAGATCTGCATTGCTAAAATTACCTGAGAAAACATTTTATAAATAGTAATCCCTTCTAAAAGACATTTTACCTCTGTGTTTTCGCTCTTTGTTCTTGCTTGACCCTTCCTCTCCTCTGCCAATTATCATAGGAGTATATCCAAGGTTACCTATCCCTTCATCACCATTTTCTCTAGAACATCCCCAAGTCTGCATTGTGAGTCTGGTCTTCATGTGTTGACCCTGGTGCCTATTGTACTGACTGTCCAATCTCTAAGTTTAAGCAGCCTGGGCTGATCTCTCATTTCCTTGTACCCAGGATTTGGGGCACAACTACATGGTGGACCTTTAATAAATATTTATTCAACATTAAGTAAAGAGAAGAATGCTACTCTTAATATTCTTTGTCATTCTTCCAGAACAATTGAAGTTGTTTTTCTTTTTCCATTCAAGTAAATTACTCTCTGCGCAGGAGTCCCTCCAAGTGCTTGTCATTATATCATGAATGTTCTCATGAAGAACAATTAAGAGCCAAGTGGTGACTCTCATCAGTGGAATCTCATCAGTCAAGCACACAATTTGCCCTCTTCTTAGGAACAGAATCAAGTGAGCTGTCCACTGCCCTTCATGTGAAGAATGGGTTTGCCATACAGCCATTGCTCCGTGGACTCACCTTGAGTCTGCTCCAGGAAGAGTGACAGTGAGATGACAGGTATGAACGTTAACGACTTCAAGGTGGTCTCAGTCTCTTTTACTGTCCCCAGGAGCCCACTGCAGAGTTTGTGCGGATGTGATGCAGTGTGTGTGGAGACAGTGATGTATATGTGTTTAGTCTGAACTGTCCAGCATGGCAGCAGCCCTCTGGGGGCAGCTGCCTGAAGATGGAGGAAGAGGTAGGTGTGAGTCATCGTGGCAGGCCACTTCTTCTATCCTCAGCTGCCAAGAACACAACTCAGATCACCATGTAATGGAATTTCTAATTTTCTCTATTCAAAAATAAATGAGATCTGTCCTCTGCACTAGGGAACCATAAAGGATTCAGTTCAAGTCCATTTAGCTCAACGTTGTCATGATACTTATTTTAATTTCTTTGAAAATATTTATTCAGGTTCTGAGCCACATAATAGGATGCAATTATGAAAAAGGAGCCATAGACCCTACCCTCAGGGAGCTTACAGTCTAATGAGGGAGCTTCTTAAAGAAGAAAGTGCAGAACTAGGGACCCCCACACAGCAGCTACTGCCACATACACAGCATTGACCCCATGCTGGGGACACACAGTCAGGTTTTCTACATTTGTCACCATCATCTCATCTTATCATAACAGTATTATAGACAGTATTATGGTCTACAAAGTGAGGAAACAGCCCTAGACTCCTTTAGGAGACTTTGTTCAAAAACTTTTGGTCAGGGGCAAGAGATTTCAACTAAAGCTAAGTGTCCTTGAAGTCAGATCAATTTCTCATTACTCCATCTGGATTCTATGTAGTATCTACACAGTGGACCTGGCTGTGAGCTCATTTGTCTAAGTGCTGTAATTGAAGCACAAGGAAGACGCAGAAGAGGCCCAGAGAATGGAGCCTTGAGTCCAGATTTCAAAGACTGTGTAGAAGTTCACCATGCAGAAGGCTTAGGATGGTGGGCACTGTGCTGTGTTGTAATATGTAAAGGTCTAGGGTCACAGGGTAGTGGGGAAGAGGAGAGATGGAGAAAGAGGATTCCAATGGGGACAAGGAGCCAGACCAGCAAGAGAAGTCCTCACTGTGTCTCAGGGGACAGAATCATTGAGTGTGTTATGCATTGGACAATGAGATAACAAATCCAAGAAACAAAATATAGAATTAGCCAGTAGGTTGGATGTCACTGTGGGGCCTTAAAAGGAAAATAGAAGGGTAAAAGGGAGATGTGTGAAGAGAGGAAAGGGAGGAGAAAAAAGGAGAAGGGATAAGAGGGGAGAGGAAGGAGAAGGAGAGAGAAGAGAGCTGATGGGTGGGTAGAGGTGGAGAGTAGAGAAGAGGAGAGCAGAGGGAGTAGGGAGAGCAGGAGGCAGACTGCTATTTTCTTCTCTAGGAAAATAACAATGGCAACTTCCCTACTTATGGGGCAGCCTGTTATTGGTGGATTTGAACCTGTAAGGACAGTATGTTTATTATATGTAGCAATATATGTGGCTTGATGAGAGGGCTCTCAGTTCACTCTGAGACAGAGCTGTGAGGAGCCCTGGAGGGTGTTAACAGTGTCACAGGGCCAAGAGGACTCTCATCTCATGCTGAGTGAGCAATTGAAAGAAAGTGGGGTATCTGGGGATGTGAAGCTCCTGTTGGTGATCAGGTGATGCACGCCCTGGAAAGCACTTGGGAGCTTAAGCTCTGCAGCTGCTTTGCAAAAAAGAAGCAGAGTCACTGCATGCAATTTGTTATTTTTTAGGACATAGTGGCTAGCAGTTCTGAAAACACTGGTTGTGCTCCACAGCTCATCAAACAGCACAGCTCCAAGGAACAAAGGAGGAAGTCCAGATGTACTGGAGTGCAGCTGAGGCGCAGGTGCTGTGTTTCCTCTCCTAAGGACCTGGGGCAGTTTCCACCAGTAGGAGCCTCTTGCATCAATAGCAGCCTCAAGCTTCCTGAATGGTGTTCAGGTTTGATCAGACCCCAGGGGAGGGAGTCCTGATTGTCTGGTACTGATAGGCCATGGAAGTTCATGGACTGGGGCAGTCCAGAGACTTGACCTTGACCTGTCTTCTTCCTTGCTGTGGCCTTGGGATGCCACACCGGTGCTACGGCCCTGGATGAGGCTCGGAGGTTTCAGTTCACAGGCTCTGGGATTGCAGGCACCTTTGTCTTCACTCCTGCAGCTTTAGTGTCACCAGGAGGCACTCAGTTCCCTCCTGCTGCATAGTTCTGTGAGACTGTCATGCTACCTATGTTCCTCTGAAACAAGTCACTGCCACTGTCCTGACTGTGGGGCCAGAGGTTAGAAGGTCACACGGAGTAAAGTCCTTCCTTGTCATGCACAGCCTAACTGGCACCCATCACATGGCCTGCTGGTCCTTTATTTGAGCAGACATGTGAAAACAGGACTGCAGAGGTCCTGGCCATGGCCATGTTCACACTTGCCAGCCTTCACAGCTGTTAGAACTTGGCAAGCTTCCTGGGATGGTCCACTCCTGGGCATGTCTATAGAACATGATCCTCTTTCTATTTCACAGGGCTATCAGAGGGTTCAAAGAACTCGAAGACATTTGACCAAAGCTGGAGGCTGTACACATTTGAAGGCTGTTATGATGCTGAGAGGACCCTAAACCAGAAAATAGAGAGGCTGGGAGCCTAAGAAGAATTTCTTGTTCCATTTCTCCTCCCTCTCTCCCAGCTCCTTCTCCCTTGCTTCCTTTAGGGTCACCTGTGTTTTGGCACTGCCTTCAGCCTAGAAAAACATGGAGGGATAAGAGAGAGATGACATTAAAATATATTCTTTTAAATAGTCAAAGCAAACAAATGGAATGTCTTCTGTGGCAGTTTGCATTTAATTTGCCCTCATAATCTCATAGGGAGTGGCACTATTAGGAGGTGTGGCCTTGTTGGAGGAAGTGTGTCACTGTGGAGGCAGGCTTTGAGATCTCATATATGCTCAAGCCACACCCAGTATCTCAGACCACTTTTTGTTGTCTGAAGGATCAAGATGTAGCCAGCACCATGTCTGTCTGCAGGCCACCATATCCAGCCCTGATGATAACAGACTAAACCTCTGAACTGTAAACCACCCCAATGAAATGTTTTCCTTTATAAGAATTTCTGTGGTCATAGTGTCTCTTCACAGCAATAGAAACCCTAAGGAAGACACCTTCTAGTATAGGAAGAGTGAGGAGGAGGAGGAGGGGCTGCAGCATGAAGTGGGACAGATGGTCGCAGCAACTCTGCCTCCAGTGGGGGCTACTTGCCTCGTGTCTGATGACTGGGATCCTCAGTGCTTGCTCCTTGCCTCTCTGTTCCCTCCTCTATCACTTGGCATGGCTGTGTCCATTTCTATGGGTGCTTGTGAGGAATCAATCAAACCTGCCTCATGAATTCCTTGGATGTGACCATCTCTGGAGTGGCAGTTAGATACCCTCAACCTCAAGTACCTGCTGTGGTGTCCCAGTGAGGAAGACGAGCCCTGGGACTTGAATGGCAAGGCAAGCAGTCTTCTCTACAGGTCCAGGGTTCATACACATCAGGGAAAACTTGTTTAAGTTCTTGGCATAGCCTCTAGACCTTTCCCCAGCCCAACAGTATTGCTTGGGCTGTGCTAGAGCTCTGTCTGTGTTGTCTTCCAACTAGTTTCCTGCTCCAGATGTAGTCAGAAACTGAAGACATGGGCCAGCAGTCAGCTGTTTCTTCTCTCTGGGCCTGCTGCCATCTGTAGAAGGGCTTGGACTAGATAAACATGGTTCCTGTCTTCTGGTGTGAACACCCTCTGATTTTGTTTTACAGACAGTTTTCTGTATGAATGCTTTGTCTCTCCAGTTAATGAGCTCCATTTATATACCTCTCTATGAACCAAAGGCTCTGAGACAAATTTTGGTTCACTTGTATATCTCAGCCCCTTGCAAGTGCCCATGGTATCCACAAATTATGGAAACACAGGGCTGCCTTGAGAATTTGGGAGTATCAGTTGGACAAGAAGAATTAGGTCAGATGAAATAGGCTATGTTGTATTTTGGAGCCACGGGACTGATGGGTACTTGCGACCAAATGTCTCTGTGTGCACACATGCGTGCACATGCGCAAGTGCATACATGAATGTCTTCACTCTGGAATCCAGGTGAAAGTCTAAGGGTTTATTTGGAATTTTACCATGTATGCATCTCACCACTTTCCTTTTTCTCCTTCAGAGTTGAGAATTTTCTTTCCTTTTTGCTTTTATTTTGTATTCATCATATATTTACTAGTTACACATCTGTGGATCCCTAGCTGCATATAAGTAATTGGCAACCCTGAAAATAGGCTTGAATATGGTTAAATAAACTAGTGTTTAGAGAGGGTCAGTACCTTACAGTGGGGCAATGGTTTTCCACGATCTGAGCTGATGTCTAATGCCAAAGCTAGTAGGTCTTCCTGTAATTGCCCGTGTGAAGTGGATTTTTACATGAGGGCGAGCTAATAAACAGGCTCTTGGAGCCAGTAATTTGATTTACAGGGTCTCCCTATCAAGTACATGGGAGAGCTTGTCACCAGATTCCTATCACATAGTTTTCCAAATGTTGGCATGATCACTGCACTTAGTTTCTCTTATCTGACATTCAGTGATTCTGCAATATTTTAGGAGACATGTGACCTGAAACCACATATTGTGAAGCAAAGCATTCTTAGGTGTTGGAGGTTAAATTCCCAGATTTAATTTTCCTGCCCTTCTGGGGAACCATATACATCCATGGCAAAACAGAACATGAAACAACAAATTTTTAAATCACTGAACAAGCTCTGAAAACCTCACCACAGAATAGGGGTCATGGTTGTTGTATCATGGGTCTGGATTTGAGACTGTGAGCTCAGCTTCATGGAGGAACATGCTTGGATTGGTGAAGCAGAACCCAAGTTTCCCTAAACAACTGCAAGAAAAAGGATGGCTGCTTGAGTCTTTATGCCAGACAAGTCACCTGGAAGAGTAATTGATGGATGCCTCTCACCAGATGCCTGTTGCAGGGAGTCAGGAAATGGGCAACAGGAAGTGCTCTGTAGGCAGATGTGTGGTGGGTAAGAGTAGAGAGAGAAAGAGAGAGAGAGGGGGGGAGAAGAGAAAAACATAGCTCTTCACCATGGTTCAGGAAATAGACTAGGTTGTATTCAGCTTTGTGCCACACTTCTAAGAAGTCTCTAACGATCTAGCTTCCAGGACTGTCCCGAGTCTGTCTAACTAGGTGGACAGTTGCTTCTCTTCTTCTGTGTGGGTGAAGCCACTGAGGACAAGTCTATACCTTTAGACATTTATTCATTGGTCAAGGTTGAGGTGTGGGATGGCCAATGGTGGAGACTTACTCTTCCTCATAGTTTGTAGAGCATCAACAGCACAGCAGATTCTGCATTAGCAGAAGACTGAGTTTCTAATTTCCTGGGGGCAGCATCACCCATTCTATCAATGTATAAGAGAACTTACCTCACCAAGGTAATGAGCTAGTGAACAGTGCTGACCTGGCTGCCCTTTGTCCCTCACAGAGCTGACATCTAGTTGGGGATGTAGTCAGAAAATAGCAATTAAAGTGGTACCTAGAGAAAACAGTGGAGAATTTCAGTTAGAGAGTTAACAAGTTAGGGACAGAATAATAACGAGGGGAGGACCAATCCATATAAGATGGTCAAGGAGAGTCTTCTCACACACAGACAAAACTTAGATTACAATACAGTGTTAACATATTATGGGAGCAGAGGGAAGAAATGACTTCATTGGCTGGAAAATGTAAGTCAGTTGAAGTGACTTTACTCACAGTCATCCAGCGGGTCACTGGCAAGCCCAGACTAGAATCTGAAGCTAGAAATGTTTGTTCCACTTGAGGCTCTTTATCTTGCTCCTTTTATTTCTAGGGTCTTGAATCACTTCTTTTGGATTAGATGGCACAGTGGTGGTGGTGGGAGCTGTCTTCAAAGACAGCTTATGTTTTGAAAGAAGCATCAGAGGCCTTGGGAAATAAAACACATGCCATGCAAAAAGTCTCGTTTAAAAAGACAATGAAAAATTAAATTACACAGTGAGTTTAAGCTTCAAGTACTTCCCCTTCCTTGGTACATTTGGTTACTCCACAAGTGTGTGTGAGGAAAGAACAGATGGACAATGCCCAATGTTTCAGAGATCAGAAAGCAACAGATACATGCTAGAAGTGACTAGATACCTGACATATGTGTCACACACACACACACACACACACACACACACACACACACACACACACCAGGTGGGCTGAACAGTAATCTTTACTCTATTGCCTTTAGAAAGCCCCTATGCCCACTCCCTTTTCTGTGGGAATTGGAAACAAAAGTGGCTTGGTTCCGAGGTGGTGAGGGCTCCCACAATATGCTCTCTTCTCATCTGCCTTTTATCTCTTCCAGGGACAGTCAGCTGCCAGAAATGTGTCACTTCAAGCAGTCCTGCACATTTCATGAAACATCTTATTTGGATAAAACTTAAATTATTACCACACCAGTCTCTGCACACTCCCCACAAGCCTTGCTCTTTTCCAAGAATAGCCGTAACCAAGCTTGACAAACTACTGATTTCACCAAGGCAATTCCAATGCCTGTTAGACATCAGAGGAAAGTAGACAAGGAGGACTGAAAACACTGGGGTGCTTTAGAGAGACATTTCTGGGCCTGGGGCACACAGAAACCTTTCTTCAGGCAGTCTCCTGGAATCAGCTAGCAGATCAATAAACGACACCCAGACAAAGCATAGGAAGCACATAGGATTTCCCTCTCATTTTACTCTTTGCTTATTCTCCTCAGCCAATGTCAGTGACAAGGCAGAGGTCTGGCCATTGGAATCTTATGACCACCACAGAGTTTCTAGGCATAGACACACACAACTCAACGACTAGTGATGGTATATGGGGTTAGAGGGGATACAAAGTGAAATATTGAGGCACTTACCAACAGAGGAGAGAAGGGGAGATGCTACTCACTGGAGGAGAATGGAAAGGATCTTATCACAGGACCGTGGACCAGGTGACATGTGAGCTGATCTTCTAAAGACAGAGAAAACCATGGAACAGACCCTTAGCTGAGCAGAGAAGCATTTTTCTTACCAAGAAAAAATTGTGGTTGGTACATTCCAGGTTCAGAAAAAGCAGAAATGGAGGGATAAAGAAGAGTCTTGAGGGGCATGGAAGTACCTGGCTGCCTGGCACACACAGTGCAAGACAGAGACAGCTGGTGATGATAAAAATGGGGAAGATGGTCTGATGCAGTGAGAACCTGGATTCGAAATGAGTCCCCTTTCCCCCATTTATTGTATAATCTTGAGCATTTCTGTTCACCCTTCTGAGTTCTTGTGCTCCCCATTAGCCATGACAGCAAAAAGCCTTGCCATTCAGCATGGTTAGTGCACTCATTGATACATTGATACACTGGAGGTGTGAGTAGGGTGCTGGGCTCAAAGTAACTGCTCAGAACATTTGGAAGCCTTGTCTGGCTCTCATGAAAAATGCTAGAAGATGTTAGGATGGGAGTTAAGGAAGGCTGATCTTAGCTGGCCTTGTTATCACCATTTGGACCATATGCCTTAGCATTTCCACTGTCTTCTTAAGCATGGATGCTAGTCTCTCTGAGCTTCCATTTTCTTGTCTGGATTTGAATATTGCTCATCAGAAATAGACTTTACCCACTGTTCTCCCATAGCCCAACTTTGATGCTTAAGGGGAAGAGTCTGCCTTCTACTCTCTTCCCAGGGCCCAGTGGACCATTCGCAGACTCCGTCTCAGTCTCTGCTAGACCGCTCAGGAGCAGAAAGGAAATCTCTGATGTAATGTTCAGCTGAGGATAACAATTCCATCCTTCTTTCTGTATCCCAGCTTCCTCATCTACATCAGGGCAGCCAGCTGCTGGTTTGGCCAGAACATCTCATGGAGAGCATATGTCATGCCACGTTCTCATGGAACCAAGAGCCATGTTCTCTGGAAGAGTTAGCTCACCATTCTGTATTTTAATGTGATACATTGACAAACTGGCCACAGTTTCTTTTTCACATTCTATTGAGGCATGGGCTTGATTATTCTTCTATTCTCATCTAGGTTGGTCTTGTGACTTTGTTTTGTGAAAAAAAAAAAGACGTAATTTAATGAATCCAGTACCTAAGCCTTGAAATATTTCAACTTCCCCTCCCCTTTCTTGAACAGGTCATATTAACCTTTCAAATGAAGAGAGATCACATGGAGAGAGGTTTCAGACGTTCACCAGCTGGACCAAGGCCATCAGTCCAGCCCCTAAATGACCCAGAAGTTGATGCTCAATCTACTTTGGCAGAAGCTGGCTGCCTTGTTAATTATAAGTGTTTTAACGCCCTTCCTTAAGTTGTGTGGTAACAAAACTATCTGATATGGGGACAGCACAACTTTTAAAGTAATGCCAGCACTACTGTAGCAGAAGCAGGGAGATCTCTAGGAGTTTGAAGCCAGCCAGGTACATACCCTGAGACTCTATCTCAAAGAAAGAAAGAAGAGAAGAGAATATTCTGACCTACAGGAAGCATGACTTCCTCATGAGGATACCATCAGTCTTTAGACTTCCAGGACCTGGGTACCGTGGCACCTGTGTAACACTTGGGAGGCAGAAGCAGGACCAACAAGGTCATTGTTAGTTACTGACTACAAATGAGTCATGGCTAAATGAGACCTCTCACCACCCCCTAAAAAAATAAGGCTACCAAGAATGGCCACCTGATTTGTGAGTATCCCTGTCCTAGGAGGTTTATTTAAGTTAAGTGTAACACTCTGATTTGCACAACACAGGTGGTCTGTGCAAATATGGGAAGTCTTGGTATAAAGTTGGTGCAAACTAAGCGTTTATTTTTATAACAACGTCTTGTATTGAAATATTTTCTTTCATCTTATTTTATGACTATTAATACTTAATTATCAAATAAGCTTCCATTTTCCCCTCAGAGAAGTGCTCTGGGGGTGGCGATGGTGGTGGTGTTGGGCCAGGCGATCTTCAGGGTTTTCTAGCATGGCTCTCTATGATTCATGAAGTAACACAAATCTATTCCCAATGAAGACACAGAAACACATGGCTCCTTTGGTGCATGAAGGGCAAGGTCCCAGAAATACAGCATGGCAGGCCATCTGTCAGGCAGCCATGTCAACAGTCTGAGAAGCAGTCCATAAAGCTGCCAAAGCCTCCCTTTGCTCTGCCACAATTAAACAGGAGACAGAGGCAAGGCCCTTGGGCCTGGATAGTGCATAGCAGAACGCTGCTTGTGTTATGAACAGGAACTAAAGAGTTCATGTCCCACGGAGGCTACAAAGAAACCTTTTGGTTTAAGATCAAACACTAGCAGCATAGGGACTAAAAAGTCCATGAGATGCCTTCCCCTGCCCACTCCCACCTCTTTACCACACTGAGCACTGAGCTCTGAAACATTTACGGTTGACTCAAGCTTCCAGGACTAGGTTTCTAGCAGAGTGTTGCCTGTTTTACTGGTAGCTTTGGACAGGGCTCTGGGGCTGAGTTCCAGGAGGAGCTTTACTATTTAGTAGGCATGTGACCATGGAGCTGATGGCTTAGCCTCACCCTAGAAACTGATATAAGTAGTCCAGACTTTGGCGTGACAGTGATTCTCCAGCATAGTCACAGATGACCACCACGAACCTAAACTATTCTAGCTTGGGTCCCTGTCTGCAAAGTGATGATAAGATTCACTCCTTGGTGTTGCTAGGAGAACCAGTTAAGATAGGGAATAGCTGTAAAAGAGAAACTATTTCCATGGGACACAGCTTTGCCTGGAATGGCCTTCTGTCTTACACACAGATCTCAAAGACCAGCTGTGTTGATTTTAACCAACCATCTTCAGTGCCAGGAATCTGTCCTGGCTCTGCTTCATGGGTCTGTGTGCGTAGACTCAAGGAAGACTAAGGATGAAGTGTATGGTTTTTGGATCACCCTCAGACATCCAGGATGCTGATAACATTTGCTTCTACATTCTCTGTTTGAGTGTTATCTCAGTGGTGCTTAGAAGCAATTAGTACTGTGTTACCACTGAAATAATGAAGTGGGATCTTTGCCTCACCCAGTTGCTGGTGTAGTGGGCGCAAGGGGTACATGTTTATGTAGCATGTATATGTTGATTTATTTGGGCATGTCAGCCTGGTTGGCAAGCACCTTCATGTTGCTGACTCTATGCTGGATGCTGACAACATTCTTGCATTTGGACCATCCAGTACCCCAAGGAGACAAATTCATGGTTAATAGTACTGTTAAAGGGCCAAGGACAACTACCCACATTAGTGACCACTACTCTCAATGTAGTGGTCACTAAGCATGTAGTGGCAAGCTGTTTAGAGAAGCATCATATTGGCACAAGTGAAGAAACTTGGGGAAAAGTTCTTGGTAGATCTGGTAGGCTCTATTACCTATAAGCCCCTAGTTTATATCTTTTTCATTTCTTATTTGGCATATATTTTAACTACTCTATTTCAAGGCAGGCATTCTCAGAACTCCTTGAGCCCTCTATCCTGAGCCTTCACGTCCCTCTATATTCCTTCCTGCACTTCAGCTTAACCCACATGGAACTGTTTGACATCGTCTGGACACACCATGTTCTTTCACATCTATCTGTCTTGGACAAGTTCACATACTTTCCTTCCCACGACCCCCTTCTCCTCATTTTCTTTCCACAACCAACTATTTGCTGTCTTCCCAGTGTTCCCTTTTATGTCTCCAAACAGATGATTTCCTTTGCTGGGGATAATTCTTCTCCTGCCTTTTGTCTGCCCAGGGCGGTAACTTCTGATCTTTTCTAACCCTGCCCCTCCCCCTGATTCCTACCAATAACTATAGATTTCTCCTCTGATCACCTACCCACTGCACATCTGAGTGTCTCTCGCTCAGTTATGGCACAGTATGGGTGATGATGCAGACAGAAATAAAGGGGAGACTTTGCTACCCTGTGAAGCCTTGGGATTTTAATTTCACTTCCGTAGAGAGACTTCTTTGGAGGGCATCAGCCAGTGCCTTGAAACTGGAAGGAATTTATCTTCATATTGTTCTCGTCTGTCCATGCTTTGCTGTTTAGCTCTTTCTCGGAATCAGATTTCAATTCTAGGTAAAGTCAAGAAAGAAAATATTTTGCAGTTATCTGCCTGACTTTGCAATGTTTTACGTAATTTATGAGTTAAAAGGTTTGCAAACCAAGGTATCAAACACACATCAGGCAAATCAACAGAAGTTCAGGATCAGAGCCAAGGGTGGACCAAGAGTGAGCCCTTGGACTCTGAATTTAGGTCAGAAAACTGGCTTTGAATTTTATTATTCATCCCACTCCTAAGGCACAAGAAATGTTCTGATTTCTGTTATGTTTCTCTTAATTATATGAGCAAGAATGTCCATATTTGGATAACACTGCTTATTATTTTGCTATTACCCTTGCAATCTCAAATCCAATGCCCTGGAAAGAGCCCCATGTTCTACTTATTAAAGACAAATGGAGATCTGTTCTCTAAACTTGCCTCCTAAACTTCTCACTAAAGGGATTACACAGTGTCTTCAAGATCTCTGCTAACTAAAACATTTTGATTCATTTCTTTGCTATGTGTGTTATCTTGCAGCAAAATCTAGCATAGAGTCCATATTTTTTTCTACTAAGCTCCAACCATAGGTCTGTGTTGTCTTCCTTTCTCTCTATTATGCACCAGTTAGCATTATCCAGGCTTGCTTAGTCCAACAAAATTTATATGATTTGATGCAGCATTTAAAGTTTTCTGTAACTCATTCTCAAGGGACGCTTTCTACATCCTGTGTGTGTATTTGTTTTTGTTACCTGTTTTTATTACTACAATGAATACCTGTGAAAAAGAGCGTCTTATTTAACTCTCAGGTTTGGAAGTTCATGGGGATAGAGTTGACACTGGGTCATCTCTAAAGAGAACATCACAGTTAAAGGCTTGGGAGTACTTATGGAAGAAGATGGTTTTGGATTTATACATGAAATCAGAGAACAAAAGAGACACGGAGATCAGCTCTGGCTTGGTAACAATGCGCTCCCATAGAACCCACTCAAGGGACTAGGATTCCCTTCCAAAGGAAGCAACTCCATTGGCCAAGACCCTACCATCAGGTCTCGCCACTTTTCACACTTGTGTGTGTGTGTGTGTGTGTGTGTGTGTGTGTGTGTGTGTGTGTGTTTATTCGAAATTATGTGTATGTGTGCATGTCAGTGCAAGTACCTATAGAAGGCTCAGCTGTTACATCCTCTGGAGCTGGAGTTATAGGCAGCTGTGAACTGCCTGAGGTGGGAAACAAACTCTGGTCCTGTGTATGAGTAGTGTGTGCTCTAAATCATGGAGTCTTCTCTCTAGCTTCCATGCCCTACTTTCTTAAGCACGCCCAGTGTCACCACTTTGAGGACCAAGCCGCTAACACACAAGCTTATCAGAGGACATGCAACAGTAAAGCCATAACAAAGGGCTTTCTTCAGTCTAAGGTTCCAATGACTATTTGCTATTGCCTCAATGTCTATTGATCATGTATGTGCAGACTTTACATTTTGGTTCACATTATATACTTCTGAAGTTAGCATTTGACAAATTCTGTATATATCACCCCTAGTTACAAAGCCAAAAGGACTTTCTTGTTTGATGTTCTTGCATTCTGTCCCTATTATCTCTTCTGCTTATCCCCTGCTGCCATGACCCCCTTTTCAAAATGTGTAAACTGCTCATTTTTGTAGTGGGATATTCACTGTGTCTGCTTCTATGGCACTGACCACACCCATTGAGGGGTGGAGCCAGGGGCGGAAGTGACCTGTGGGGCTTGGTCTCGGATGGAGGCGGAGAACGCCTTTTCTGGCCGGACATGGAGAGAGGAGCATCCAGTTTTAACTGCTGTGTTCATCTGTCTGTGTTGTGAGTTGTTTCTCCCTTAATAAACATCTATTCGGCCTATTTGTTTATCCTGACCCTTATTAAACCGCAATACATTTTTCTATGATTAACCTTAGATCTTATTATTTTTCATTATTTGTTTGTGTGTGTGGCTGCTTGATGCACAGTTATAAAGGGCAGAATCCCATAGAGTCCAAAAGAGAGCATCAATGCCTTTAAGGTGGAGTTCTAGGTAGTTGTGAGCTGCCTGATATCAAGCCATCTCTCCAACCCTCAGGGTTTTTTTTTTGGGGGGGGGAGTTGAGACATGGTTTCTCTGTGCAACAGTTCTGGCTGTTATGGAACTCCCTCTGTAGATCAGGCTGTCCCTGAATAGGTGTAAATGGAATTTTCTGTCCCACCTGATCCCAAAGCCTTTTAGTCTCAAATAAACACACAGAAGCTTATATTAACATAAACTGTTTGGCAGATGGCTCAGGCTTCTTATTGGCTAGCCCCCTCTTAATTATTAACCCATTTCTAATATGTGTATCTCTATGTAGTTTTGGCTTGCCAGTGATGCCCAGGTGTCCTTCATGGTAGCTACATGGCATCTTTATGGCATATTTAGTAACCATCATCCAATCAAACCTAAGCCTGGAAATCCTTGCTTACTCCTTTCCTTATTCAGAGAGACCTGGCCTCAAGGAAGCCACCTTGGCCCATGTAGCTGATCTCCCTACAGCAATCTGCAGGGGAACGAATACCAATCCCGGTCTGTCCCTAGTATCTCTTATTTCTGGACCCTTCCTTCTTGGCCTTTCTCCTGAAGCCACTTACTGTATGCACCTCAGCTGCCTCAGCTCTGGATGGTTGGTATATGAAGAGCCTAGAGTAACTTGGAAAGCTCTATAAGTTGTAACTACTGATATTATATTTACTATTTGTGGTTATTATTATTATTTTGTGTGCAGACATGATTTACATTGAATTTCTTTTTCAAAATATTATTTTGTATCCGGGCATTGGTGGTGCATGCCTTTAATCCCAGCACTTGGGAGGCAGAGGTCACCTAGTCTACAGAGCTAGTTCCAGGACAGACTCTAAAACAATACAGAGAAATCCTGTCTCAAAAATTAAAAAAAAATTACTATTTTGTATATTTCTGTGCATGATGTATGTGGGGACACAACTATGCCATGGTAAGCATGGAGATGATAGGGGGACAACTTTGTGAGATGTGTTCTCTCTTTCCAGCTTTATGTACATTCTAGGGATAGAACTTTATTCATCAGTCTCGTATAGCAAATCCTTTATATATACTGAGCTATTTGTCTGACTCCATGTTTAATTTCAAGATAAACAATGTGCTCTTTTGCAGACACTGAGGATCCACTAACCTTTTAGCTTCTCAATATGGCCCTGTGAACATCATTACCACAGGTTGAGACCCTTCCTTCAGTAGACCTCAAACATCTCAGCCCCAGAAGTGTTCCTGAGAGACAGAGCAGAAGTGTAAAACACTAAACACTTACCCGGAGAGCATTCACCTAGAGAGAGATTGTGTGGTGCCCCTGTCACATGGAAAGAGCTAGAGAAGAAATACAGTGCAGTCTCATGGACTGTGAAATTTACTCGGAAAATATAAATAATTGTTAAGAAATATCAAAATAACCCAAAATCTTGCAGAGCCAAAGGTGATGTTGTCATAACTCTTAGGTAAGCCATTTGCCCTAAAGTCCAGGGACTCCCGACTATTTTCTTCTGTTTTTAAGGGCCACTGGGGGAGAAATGTTTGAGAACCTTCTAGCCATGTCCTTTGAGGAGAGACTAAAGAAGATGGCAGAGTTTGAATAAGGCCCTGGAGAGTGGACAGGAGTCCTTTGTGCCACTGGAGTGGGCCATTACTTTCTGAGAACAATAAAAACAGTCAGGAAGATTTCTTGAAGTTCATGGCAGCAGACTGTAATGACTGAAAACAATTTAAAAGATGAGTCAGACAAAGCATGGTAAAGGCGTCTGAAGTCACCAGGCAAGGTGTCAAGGATGTCAACGGATCCTAGGAATGGCCTCGTGAGACTAGAAGTACAAGCTAGAGGGAGAAAACAGAGCACAAGGAGTGAGGCATCATGGGTATTTGGCCACATTTTTATGTAATTTGCTCATGCTTTTTGGGCAGTCTTAGTCCCCATCTCCTATATGCTTCAATGCTGTGTGAAAGCCCAAATTCATGGCCTGATGGTCCCTCAGCTTTCACAGTAATGTGAACACTGTTAAGAATCAAGTTACAAGCCAGAGAGGTGGAGATGGAGAGGAGGAGAGAAGTGAAAGAATTATTTGACAGAAGTAGAGACGAGCTAACAGGTACTGTCCCAAGATAGATGATGCTCAAAAGAATAGTAAAATTATAGAATTATAATCTTGTAAGGGATAATAAAACACATTAATATATGCTGAGTGTGGAGTGAATATTACAGAAAACATTTAAGTTGTTCAGAAAACGGTTGGAGACAGGATGCGATAGTCAGAGCAACCTGCTAGTGGGCATTCCACTTGGTCTGTGACCAGTCTTGAAGGAACGGAAGAGGGATGTACAACAGCCATTGAGGGAAAGGACATTAAGCCTAAAATCCTGAAAACAATGCAACTTTGCTCTTGAGTTTGATTTATGGTGCAGGAATTCACCCAAGGCCATCGGCCAACTGGAAGAAATCAAAGGTCAAGGGCTGCGCATTTTTTCATAGCATTTCTCATTTATTTGAGCTTAAATGAAGCTGAATTCTTCAGGGAAATGAGCAAATGTTAAGCATCTCCAAAACCAAGAGATTTCATGGCCAGAAACTATGTTGGTCCAATAGTAATACAAATGACTAATACAATCCTTCTAGGTCTCCTGTGGTCTGAGTCCCAGGAATTTGAGCCAGCAGCACACAAATAGATGATAGCTCCAAGTGAAGGCAATTATGCAAGAGATACCCAAGTGTGACTATCCCTATGAAAATGGTGAGAGGTGCTCTCACTGCAATGGCCTCATCCACGTTTTGATCTGACCTATGAGATGGTTGTGAATTAATTACCAAGTATGGTTAGTCAGGGCTATATCTTAATGACAGATCTTTAACTCCATCTATACAACCCCTTTGCTGGTTCTCTAAGAACCTTGCTTTACCTTTTGATCTGCCTTTTCTGGGTCCAGACTCAAGACAAGTCATTTTGTATGGATTCTGTTGACACTTTAAGGACTTATCCTGTCCTCCACAGCATCTGACAATGTATCATTGTCACAGTTGGGACCTTGCAAATAAACATGAACAGACACTTTTTCCTCTTCATCCTAATAGATTTTTCAAAGGGATAACTGAGTTTGCAGATAAGATTATCTAGGCTTCTAACACTGGGCCTTCTTGGTTAAAGGATGATTGGTCTATCATGGTAGGGAAAGCAAAGTGGCAGGAACTTGAAGAAGCTGGTTACATTGTTTCCACAGTAATGGATGCTGATGAGCAATCTAGCTTTCTCATTTTTATCCAGTCTGAGACTACAGCCCATGGAAGTGTCTTCCTAACCAATTGAACTAATCTAGATAACAATCCCTTATAAGCATGCCCAGAAGTGTGGATCCTAGGTGATTCTAGATCTTGTCAGGTTGACAATATTAATTGTTACACCACAAAACACAAGCTCCTGGATGTCTTCAAAAATGACTTCCTTGTTTATTTTTCTCCTGTATGTTTTCCTTACAGGTGCAATATTAGAAGGAACAAAAGTTACAGTTAAACTGATATGGATTCAAGTCTAAGGTCTACCAGTTGGTTTGTTCTCAGCTCACGACTTCATTAAGATAACATCTTCATTTACAAACTTCAATGATAATATTCGCTTCAGGGGTTTATTGTAAGGACTTAGGAATCCAGTATACATAAAACTAGCACAGCTTGAGGTTTTGAGAGTTATTATGTGCCAATCTGACACTGGTACACATGAAGGATTCCCTCCAAATTATTTTGAAAGTCAGGGATAAACAGAGGCATAACTCTTTCCTCATGGTGAGATAATCAGAGAAGAAGAGCCTTACAGAAGGCTGGGCCATGCTGGTCCTGATCTGGGCTTGTATCTGTCCATCTTAGAGCCAAACAAAACAAAATCCAAAAGACCAAAAAGCATCTTTGTAGAGAGGTGGGTTCTCAAAGGCCATGGCAACAGTTCAGCTGTGTTTGCCAAGTGAGACTTTGGTTTGTTCCAGACAAAGTTGTGATAGTCTGCTACCTAGAAAGGCCCCTTCATTAATTCTGTTTGGAGCTCTCCCAGAGGAACCAACTGTATGATGCCAATGATAGCTGTGGACATGACACTCAGCTGATGTCTGCTTGCTCACTGAATCTTTAGGCAACCCCCAGTAACAACATGGTCTTTATTCAACATGAGGGATAATTGGAGTCAGCAAATCTCTGCTTTTAGTTTTCTTCAATTGTTTTGTTCTCTGAAACATGGAATTCTTCCTCTGATACCACACAATGGGAAGACCTATATTTTTTTTTCTGGATAAAGACACTGATAATCATAATTATAAAATTAAAGTAATAAGTATTTAACATTAATTTTGCTATTATTAGGCATTTTGTAGGCAGAGGTTCTCATGAGAAGTTACTTTGCCTCCAGGAAACATTTACATTTGGTAGGGTCTTGCTATAAAATCTGTTGGATTACAGGACAGAAATGCTGCTAAATGGCCTATAATATAAAGAACAGTCTCCCACAAAAAAGGGACTTGTGAGGTTCATCATGTCAGTCATGTGGACATCAGGAAGCCCTCGGGTGAATGCACTCAGTGTCTTTTAATTCTTAGGAAACCCCAGCAGACTCAGTCCCGTAGGGCAGGGAATCTGAAACCCAGAAAAGTTGGGTTGCTTCTTAAAAGTTAATGCTAGGAGTAGGTGATGCAAGAAATCCACACCCATAATCTACAAAGTCAGTACTTCCAACCAGAGCAACGTCAATATTTCACTTGGTGTATTTACAGAAGTAGAGGTTGTTTGGGAAGAGGATCTTCTTGGAAGAAATCCTAGAGTAAAGCCAAGTTCTTCTAAGGTCCCATTGTGTATGAGGCAGGTACTAGGGTCCTACTCTAGGCTCCAGAAACCTCATCCAGGAACTACCAGCATTATGTCATATTCAAATGTGAAAACTAAAGTGGAAATGATTAGGGAAAGAAGTGAGGTAGAAACATAGAACAACTTTTTGTAGAAGACCATCTTAAAACCTTCAACATTCTCACATCTTTGGGACTTTGCTAAAGTGCAGTGCCACTGGTAGTGATAGGAGGAGTGTCTTTGAGTACCACCATCCTCACAATGATGTTCTTTCCAGCCCCCATGAGTAGTCATATATGGCTTTATGCTTATGTCTGACCATTCACAAAATGTGATCACATTTAAATGGCTCAAATGTAATTGCTAATTGGTTTACTAGAATGTGGTTTTGGACTGTCTTATTCTCTTTCACTCAGGCTTTTAAGTTGACAATAGCATTTAATTTGACAATTGTTTTCATTTTACATTGTAAAGGGGGTCTCTTCTGTGCTTCTCATAGCTAGTCCCTTAATTCGTGTACATAAAATTCTCATGATTCTTTGTTAATAGAGTTTAGAGGGCTCTAGAAACTGTTTGATGACACTTAAATATTTTAGGAACATGGTAATTGGGGTTCAGAGGAAAAGGAAATTACTTTGCTATTTTAATATAGTCATGGTAGGCAAGAATTATGATCATGACTCATATCTGTACATATAAAGCTTTAAAGTTGATGAATCATTTTTATTTAGTGTTTTCATTTGCTATGTAACATCACTGGGCAAGTAGGAGAGGGAATGTTCTCATGTTTCGTATGAGAAATACATGAGTTGATTGGCTTAGAAATTCACAGTTAAGGGAAGAATTAAAAGGAATTCTAGTCCCCACAGCTGTTCCTAACTCTTGGAGCAAACTTGGCTTGGCACTGTGGGACTCTGCTTGCAGTTTGGATAGCTACGAATTTAGCAAACCCAATTTCCTACCTTTATTGGTGGGTAATTTCCTGCTCATAGCCTAATGAAGAGTTGCTGCAGCTGGGAATATCCTTAGTGATTGAAGGCGAACTGCACACATCTTTTAAGCAAATAGAATGTTTCTTTACGATAACAAACATGACCCTCTCCAGTTTCACATGATGACTTCTTTAAGGCTGTTTTCCCACTGCAATGTCAGGCAGGGCTGGCTGTAGTATTTGTTCACTCGAGAACTTCCTCTCCTTGTAGCCCAATAAGAACCATCTACACTTCATGGTTATCATTTCCACAGTAGGCATTAGTACTAATAATGTGTGAACACCCACAGTGTAGTGTTCCCCACAGCCCCTTGTCACTGTGTGTTTCTTTTATGTCACTGAAAAGTTTTGTCCCCACTAAGAGATGTCACCCACATCTCTATTATCAGTCTAAATAGAAATCTAGCAGCCATCTTTAGACAACGTAAATGAGACCACTCTTGGCTCAGGGGCTTACGCTGAATTGTTTCCTTGATCTACTCCTTATTTGAAACTCTAACTCAATTACCTTGATTATGGCCAACTTCATTTTCCACATTGTGCCTAAACAGCCCTTCTAAGAATCTAAGAGTGCCTTCAGGAGTTCAGTACCATTAGACAATTGTGAAACTTTGCAGAGGCTGTACCATGAGGGTTCTCATCTGTTATGCTAAAGCATCACTGGCTTCTGCTTCACATCTTATTATTATTTTTCTTTTATTGAAAATATTTTTCCCATATAATACATTCTGATTGTTGTTTCCCCTCCCTAACTACACCTAGTTCCTCCCTATCTCCCCTTCCATCCAGATTCATGCCCTTTCTCTCTTTCAATGGAAAACAAACAGGCACCTTATAAGTACAAATAAAATAAGTTAAAATCCAAACAAATTGGGATAGGACAAAACAAACACAAGAAAAAGAGTCAACAAAAAGGTTTGAGAAATACATATAAATATAAACACAGACATACACACATTTGCACACACAGAAATCTCATAAGAAACCAAAATGGGAAGCCATAATATATACACAAGGGACCTATTGGGGTGGGAATGCTCTGACAAGACATTTTGAGGAAAAGGCCTCCAAAGATTCTGTTGAATTTGGTTTGTGTTAGCCGTCTCCTGCTGAACATGGGGCCTACCTGTAAGAGTGGTTTCTTTTCCCAGTGAGGCTCCCTTTGAGAAAAGGAACATAATCACAAAATGACCCCTAACAGCATTCTACTACATTCGTATATAGATCAGTGCCTTGCTCAGCCATCAGAGAAGCTGCATTCTGCAACAGATGGGAACAAACATGGAGACACACCCAGACAATGTGGAGAGAGTGATAGATGAGTCTTGGAAGACTCATCCCTAAAATGAATGTCTCTATAAAAATCCCTCACCTAGGGGCCTCAGGGAACTCTGAAGAAGAGGAAGCAGAAAGAGGCAGAGAGGATGGAGGACACCGAGGAAACAGGCCTTCTAAACACAACACAACCAAGATACATATGAACTCATAGAGACTGTGACAGCACACAATAGATGGTCTCCTAGAGCTCAGATGAGAAGTAGGCAGATGCTTCACCCCTGACCCAGAAGCTCTAATTCATAACAACTTGCAAATGGTTTCTATTTAGAAAAATAAAAATCACTCCTTGGAATGTGGATTGGAAGGTTTGATGGTGACTTGAGTGGGAGTGGAGGAGAGAGATCAGGCTAAGCGGTGTTGTCAAGGTTTTGCTGAAAGGTAACTAGATGGAGCATCTAGCTTGAGGAACTGCAAGAAGTGAGAGTTGTTAGGGGACAATGGTGTGTATATTAAGACAGAATCTGGGACAATGGCAAACACTCTGCTTTGAAATAGATGGAAACATCAGAAAAGGTAAAACTAGAGCAGATGAACTCTTCTTTCCAACACCTAAAGCACTATGGGGGAGAAATACATCAGCTGAACCAAGTTCTAATGTCTGAGGATGGCACAACAAAGAAGGCTGAGAGGTTGGGAGAGGTGGGTTTGAATTTGTTATAAATGGATATGGCCTCTAGAAAGACTGTCTTCTAGTACAATCCATCAGGAAAGTCCTTCGTTCACAGGTAGTTCTATTTTCTAGTTATGTAATATGAGGTAATCTCTGACGGACAAAAAGACGTCTTGAAGAGTAATAATTCTGGAGTTTTCTGAGGACCAGAGGCTAAAACTAAGACTGGATACATTGATGGCATCAAGACAGCACTAGGCAGGCAACTGGGTGGCCAGTGTTTGTGTCTCAGTCTGTGCCTGCTCACATTAAGCAGGTTGATTCCCCTACCCAGAGTCTAAATCCCATCACCACAGGTGGTGAGGAGTGGGAGTGAATGCTAAGGTAAGAAAGTCGAAAAGCAGTAAGCACATGATGATGGGAACCTTTGCTGAGGCTGAGCATCGTGCCCTGGGATTCCTGTGCATTGTGCCATTTAATCTTTACTGTTACACTGTGTGAGGTAGTCATCTGCCTACTCCATAGGTGAGGTGACCCCTTTGCTGTCCTGGAGCTGATCTTAATAGGGCTTTCTAGAGAAAGGGTCCACAAACCACTGATGAGGTCCCTGCCTTTTCTGTGGTTTGCCTCTTTTATTTTCCCTTATAGGGTGCTTTGAATAAAAATGCCCCCCATAAGCCCATAGGGAGTGGAAGTATTAGGAAGTGTGGCATTTTGGGAGTAGGTGTGGTATTGCTGGAGGAAGTTTGTTACTGGAGGCAGGCTTTGCAGCCTTGGATGCTCAAGCCTAGCCGGTGTCTCAGCTTCTCTTCCTTCTGCCTGCCATCCAGATGTAGCACTCTCATCTTCTCCAGCACCATATCTGCCTGCATGCCGCCATGTTTCCTGGCATGATGTTAATGAAACTGTAAACCAACCCCAATTGAATGTTTTCTTTTATAAGAGTTGCCACGGTCATGGTGTCTCTTCACAGCAATAGAAACACTGACCAAGACATCTGGCTTCTGAAAAAGACCACAAGATCCTGCTTCTTCCTCAGACTAGCCAGTACTTGAACTAAATAAAAACTGCAATTCTTAAAACTCTCTAATCTTGGTGAATGATACTATTTTAAACAAAAATAAGCACAAATAATCATGTTTCCTGCTTTTTCTCCCTTGAGGCCAGATACCAGGTGTGACTTACTTCTGTTTACTTAGTGGCTAAGGCAAGCCACATAGGTAGCACTGAAGTTCACTAAAGACGAGATTATCTAAGAACCAAGGGTGGATACTAATGGGAAGCAATGGGGAGGGGAGCTCTTAATGTAAAGAGATGGGAGGAGCCTATGAAGAAGACTATTAAAATAATAAATATCTAGGGTAAGTGTTCCAGAAACCAAGTGAAGAAAATACTTAACAAGGAAAAAGTATGTGCTGCTGACAGTTTAAGACAAGGTGTCGGGGACTAGAAGGTCACCGATAACACTAATGAGGGCTGGTTGGATGTGTTGTGAGTGAAATTTACACAAAATAATGTATATTGCATGTCTGCTTGATCTTACATTCATCCTATCCATTCTTTTCACTATACACTGCAAGAGCATGGTTTCTAACATCCCTTGCTAATTGGTCTCAGACCAGGTTGACTCAATGGGAGACCCTGGCAGTTGAAGGAGAAAAGGAAAAGATAAGCCCAGCATCCCCAGCTGTTTACCTTCTATAGTTCTTGCTACCTGCCGCAGCACAGTCCATCCTCTGTGGTCCAAGCTCTTCATAGGCAAGTGTGCTGGGCTTCTGACCTTCTAGAACCATGGAAATAGTTATCTCTTTCCTTAGTCTTTCTAGTTCTCTGAGATGTAATGGCTTTCTGCTGTAGTTAGTACTAGAGCTGCCTCACCCTCTGGCCACTTTTCATGTTTTCCCCAGGAAAAGTCCCTCCCAGAAACATCTGACTGTAGTCATCTCTCTGGGATCATCAGCATCCTGGGGTTCACGTTCTACACATTCAGGCATCTCTGTGGTTTCCAAGCAGTACTTTTGAGAAGGACATGGGGATCCTGGGCCCCAAGAACAAAAGAACCCCTGTGTGTCCTAGGGAAGGGCCCGTGGAGGTAGCTGATACACTTTCTGTGTATCTGAGTGGAGATACCTCTCCTATGGCATAATGCTTTCCTAGATGTGGTGGGCGGGCCCATTCATAGAAAAGGCTTAAGCAAACAAACCTGCTGCTATGGTTTCTAAGTGTTCCATCTGAAGAAGTGAAAAGGCAGCAGACAGAAATCAAGCCAGCATGCTTTGTGTGAGTGGGGACAAACACTTTAGGCTGCATAAGTGGCAGAGGGGGATGTTTCTAAACTCCATCAAATTACATTTCTCTTGGATTAATCATGAGTTTCTGATATTGTAAAATTTCAGGACTCTGAGCTTCCTAGCTGTTGAGTTTCTTGTGTTTACCCCAGTCTCCAGACATCACCTCTCTGCCAGTAATGATCCACAGTTTGCTGCTTATTTTCCTTGTCTATTTCTAACTTCTCTTTAGCACATCCTAGATTTCATGCACTCTGCCGCTGTCCTGTGTTCCTACTGGCAGTCAGTTGGTGCCTCTTTAATGGTGGAAGTTCTCACCCGGCTTGAATATACTTCCCTTTCTGCCTCCCACTTCCTTGTGTCCTGAACTGCACCACCATTGACTGACTGCTTTCTCCATCTGTGTGTCTCTGTACTACCTCCCTTCATCTAGTCCTCATTCAGCGAATCTTCTTCACATTGCTGTCTTTCCTACCATGCCCAAGATGACAGACCCAGATTCTTCTTGGAGTCCTGGGGGAAATCGGAAAGAATTCCAGCAAACTTTGCCCACTGCCACCTCTACACTGTTGATCACATCTGCTCCTTCAGATTCTTCCCACCCTTACCGAGTCTTATTTCAAAACCCACAGATGACTTCTCATTCCCACCGGGTTCTCTTTGATAGCCTTACGTCATGCCCTGTCATTGCTACCAATCTTCTGACATTTCCAACCTCAAAGGTGCTTGAGGCACCAAAGCAGATCCTGGAGCCTTGATCACAATGAAGCCATTCTGTCTCATTGGGGAGAAGTGTCCTCTTCAGGGTTTCAGGGCATAGCTGTCTCTATTGTCTCACAGAAAACCCCCCATGACAATAAAGTATGTCCCTTTAGCACTAAATTAAAAAAAGATAAGGAGTTCTTTTCAGTTTTTTTCCTTCAGAATTTAGAGCCCTCTAGTAGACTATGGATTTTCAAAAGGGAGAACTTGAACTTATGGGGTGTGGCATATTCCTGTGCCCTTTTCTATGGAATATATCCATCAGTGAACATGTGTAAGCATGGCCTGAGGTTAGGACAAGCTGGCTAACAGTGTCACTGCTTTTCAGTAGGGGTAGTGGGCTGTGTAATATTTTCACTACTTTGTTTACAATCAAGAAACAGTTTCTGTTTTTAACATTTTTATCCCAGAGTGACTGAATGGACTCAGACATTGTTTCTAGAACAGATGAATCAATCCCATGGGAAACATCTCTAGCTCTGTGTTCCACCAAACTAAAGCTTGAATCCTGACCCAGTCATCACATGACACTGGAAACCTCACCTTTAAGAGACTCAAGTTTTGAATTAGTAGAATGGAACTAATAGAGTCTAACAGCTGTGCTAACAAGTGAGGTGTCATCCCAGCATCTGGAGTATTTAATAAGCAGGCTTCTCCTTTGTTAGACAATATAATTCAGACACTCATCACCCCTTAGACGCATTACTTGATCTGTATTTCCAGGTCCTTCTCTAGCATGTACACTATGTGTGGAAACTGGAGAAACAGGTACAAGTTCGAATGTCTTAGGGAAGATGATATGGAGAAAATGAAACCTCTCCACAACATCAACAATGGCAGCAGTTGGGGTAACTTTGAATTCCTGACCTGAATCTTGACAGTACACTTTGAGGTAAAATCCATAAGGATTTCTTCATTTCTTATTCCAAATCTGGGAGGTATTTTCTCCTCTAATGCCAATTTATTTTTAATGTTGTTATACAATCTTTTTTTATAAAAATAACTCCCACTAAATCTCTCCACCCAAACATATCAGATATTTTCATTTTTTTCTGATGACTCTTAGATGTTGTGATACATATGGGTTGAGGCTTTGTCTTCAAATATTTTTGATTATATAATGCTAAATCAAATATTATTATGAAGATTAAAGTATGGCAATGTTTGAAAAAATTATGCATAATCATGTTTTTGCTCTTGGATAGTTTTGTGGTTTCTAATTCCTTTACCATTTTTCTGTCATGACAATCTTCATGCCTAAAGCTAGAAAGATATTTTGAGATACTAATTTTTCATATTTCTGACTTGCTATCCAAATACAGAGAGGTGGGGTCCTTTTCCCACTTGGAGATGGCTCAAGATTCAGCTAAAAACACAGGCATCTACAATGACTAAAGCTAAGAAGGCATTTATAAATAAAGTGTGGATTTGCTTAGACAAGGTTTATACTGTGTCTCCACCCTTGGTATTTAGTTTTCCCTTCTCTGATTTAGTTTTTCAAGAGACAGAGGTGGGAAGGTGGGTGGAGATGAACTAAAGGCAAAAAATGTTGTAACAGGGCTGGATAGATACACAGTCTCTTGAAAAAATCAGGGGTGGTATCATGGTTCTTTCTTTGTATTTGCTAATGTCTCCTCCACTGCCTTGGGTTCAGAGGGAAATGAGGAGGGAAAAAAATCAAGGTCAAGTGAGAACCTAAGTTCTTCTTCCTGGTAGGACAATTGTGAAGGTGGCAAAATCCTCCTGATATGGACTGTGTGGAATACGAGGTCCCAAGAAAAAAGATTCCTAGCCAAATTATTACCCCCTCTGCCTTATAGATGATAGAGACAATGGCACTATAAAAGGGGTATTGGGAATAGCAAAACACCATCCCCACTCAGTCCCATGAAGCTTCGGCATTTTGCATGATTCCAGGACTCTGTTATAACTCTGCATTCAAAAAAACATTAGTGACTGAGATTAAAATTTCCAGGACCATAGAAGATATATGGGTTTCAGATATACTGCGTTGAAGTACAGGAATAGGATTGATCTTTTACTTGAAGGAAGAAGCCCAAATTTTTATCTAATATACATGTAATTCTTTCTTTGTTCTTTCTAGTTTATGCTTGCTCAAGAATTTTTGACAGATTACTTGATTGATCATGAGGCATTTATGGATATATGTACACACACATATGTATTTTTGTCATACAGGTTGTTATTGTGTTTTTAGTTTTACTTTATGGGGATGGGTACTTTGCCTGCTCATATATATGAATACAAGTTGCATGCCCAGTGCCTGCAGATGCTAGTAAGAGGACATTAGAACCCCTGGGACTAGAGTTACAGGTGGTTGTAAGCTACCATGTAGGTGCTGGAAACTGAATCCAGGTCCTATTGATAAACAGTCAATGCTCTTAACCACTAAACAATTTCTCCAGCCCATAGATAAGTATAAATTAATTTCTTCATGAAGTCTTACTGGGTTAAGTTATATAAATGATTTTACATCTCATGCTTCATAGTTTCAGATAATTTTCCACAAGAATTGCTTTATTTTTTAACCTTGATATCCCAAATAATTACAGGTATTGACTTAAACATATATTCACTAACTTTAGCTACTAGTATTTTGAAAGAAAATATTGCTAATTGAGGGCTGGCAGACTTTATTTCAATTCAGCAGAGATTTCTTAAATTACTAGAAGGCTTGATCCTATGCCTGGGACTCATTTGTGAACTGAAGTTCTATGTGTATTTGGTTTTACTTCATGTGCAACAATTATCTTTGAATAGCACAAATCATCTTTACCTTTTTGCTTGTACACAGAGCATTTCGCTGAACAGCCAGCATGTATCCAGAATTTCCCCCCACCCGGATCCAGTCCTTAACATCTCACCACTGAAATATATGTCTTTCATCAAGTCAGTTCATACATAACCACCTGAAAGGCCAAGTTCTCCCTTCTTGGCTGAGATGGACAGGTTCTAGTTAGGCAGCACCATGATTATAGGGAAGTTATTCACTTAAGATATGCAGAGGAATGTGGCGGGCGTAAGGCAACCCATCACCATCACATTACAGTAATAGTTGTGGGCACTTGAACGCCAACTTAATATCGTTGGCTACACATTTTTTAAAGGAAATAACTCAAATGACAAAAATACCTTGGGTAGAGACAAACAAGATGAGCATTGTCTAAGCAAATCCATGTTTTATTTATAAAAATGAACCTAAAAAATTGTAACCCCAGAAACCTTTCTTAGAGTACTTTTTTCCACTCAAATTTAGGCAAATCTGAGAAGGCCTAGAGGAGAAATTGAAAAGAGCCCTGGCTGGGGAAGGATGTCCTATTTTTCTGCATCCTGCATCTGTCCTTCTTGCTGGCATTAACACTACTTATCTTTTAAGAGGCCTAGTACAGGTGTGATTTCTGCCTCTGAGAACCTCATGGCATAGCCATGACCCTGGTCTGTGCTTTGGGTTCTATGCTCTTTGGCTGTTTTGGGGATGCCTCTTGTTTTTTTTTTTTTTTTTTTTTTTTGTGTGTGTGTGTGTGTCTTCCACTTCTCCCCGTTGATTGGACTATATTATTATTATTATCATCATCATCATCATCATCATCATCATCAAGCAAACATTGTGTCTTCTAGTTCATAAAGGACTCTTCTCCATAATTGATACTTTTCCTTCCTGGCCTTAGCCATTAGGCTGTTTTTGCAACCATGATCTATGCTTTTTCTATTTCTTTTTTACACTCTTTCCAACACTCTGTCACGTGGGCCAACCTTACAATTTCACCAGAGTAACTCTTATTATAGTCTACTAGATTCAAACATGGTGCAAAACCCACTAAGTATCTTCGCATTCTCATTGTACTGGACTTCGTGGTTGAATTTACATATTGACTTCCAGTCTTCTGTCTTGGTTTATTCTCATTTCCACTCATATTCACATTCACTTGGTTCTTTTATTATCTTTCTAGTTGCCGTTCTGGAATATTCTTTGCAAGATGCTTATCTTTGACTTTTTAAAATTTTATTTCTTTTCTTTGTTATGTTTTTTAAGACAGAGTTTCTCTGTGTAGCCTTGGTTGTCCTGGAACTCGCTCTGTAATTCAGGCTGGCCTCGAACTCAGAGATCCACTTGTTCCTGCCTCCCAATTTCTGGGATTAAAGGCTCATGCCACCACTGCCAGCATTTTGACCTGAGTTTTAAATGTTGGCCTTACACTCTTTGCTCATCGTCTCTACTTCCCTGGTCTTATCTATCAATAATGTGAGTGTCAATGCCTGCTACATTCCTATCTCAGCTCTGCATATCACGTTTGATGTCAATTTGTATATATACACCATCAACTTGGCCCTTCTTCAAAGACCATTACTTATGGCCTAATGAGTTCATCACACTGTCCCCAGTCTGCTTCCTTTTTTCAATTGGTAATATTCTCCTGAATGTTTTGGGCTGCTCTATTGTTCTTTCTAGTTCCGGTTTACTTGCTTAAAGGTTTATTGATCAATTGATTGGCTGAAATTACATTATATTTTTACACCAGTCAAGAAGGAAGTCTTGCACTTCATTATCAGTCTAGGAAAATTTCCTGTTTCCCCAAAATTACTTCCTCAATTATTTCAAATCTGTCACTGATACATGAATTCTTTGCAAATCCTCGATTGTTAAAACACACACACACACACACACACACACACACACACACACACACACACCACAATAGGACATTTATCTTTTCATTTTAAACTATTAACTTTGAAAGCATAAATTTACTGTGTTCTCAGGCAGTGATGGAAATAGGCTAAATGCAAATAAACTAGAATTCACTTTAAAAAAAGAGAGAGAGAGAGAGATTTGATGCTTTGAAATGCTTCCAACAATGTACAAAACAATCACAAAGACCGATTCTTTCCCTCTGCGGCTATTGGATGGAGCCTCTCTGGCAGAAGCTACTCATCTGGGACAAATCTTAATCACATTTCTAGCCAAACCCTCGCAAACACACATCAGCCAAGAAGATCCTGAATACTAATGACTATCCCTTACACTTGCCTAAGCACAAATACCAAGAAGAGATCCTCTCATAATCTGCAAGCTTCTCACAGTAATTAGCTTGAGTCTGGTCTGCTAGGTAGGCCAGCCTCTCTATTGTACAGGGACAGAGGTCAGAGAGAGGAAAGGTTTATACACTTGTGAAGTCTTCCAGCTTGCAGACCTCCATGATGGAGATAGAACTCACATCCCCACAACCTGAATTAGGGTTACTCCTTGCCCTATACTTCACTCCCACCCAGCTAGGATCTGCTTGCTGCTGGTCTCTTTCAGGAATTGGGGCTCATTGATTTTAGCAAAGAGGAAAGACTTAGACTAGAATCACTGAGATGCACACAGTTAACTTGGTTTGAACATTAGGGCTCTGGGGGAGAAGTGGGAGATGAAACTGAAGAGATAGCAGGAGGGCATCTCTTATAGTCAGGGTAGGGTGATCAGCAGGACCTTTCTGCAGTTTTATGGCACATAGGACCCACTCACCTCTTCATATTCTGCAGGACACATTTTAAAATTTTTTTATTAATTTATTTTTTTTACATCCCAATCCCTGTCCCCCCTCCCTTCTCCCTTCCCACTCTCCCTACTTCCTTCCCACCCTCCATCCTGCAGGACACATTTAAAAGCAGCTTTCCAACCTACCCTGCTCTGACTCTTACACTCAGGTGGACACTCCTGTGGGCCTAAGCTGGAGAAAATTTCTCCATGTCAACACGGAAGACCAAGAAGTTAACCCAGTCTTCACCCATTAACTCCCACGATCCTGCACTCAAATCTTGCACTTCATCTGTCATTTAGAATAATGATTTGTGTTCTACTGCCTTATATGTTCTTATATGTTGATAGAAACTATCTCGTATTCAAATGTTATCACATGCCTTATCTAGTGCCTAGTACAGAGCCTCACATGTAGTAAGTGCTCAAAAATAATAGGTACATAAACAAATGAGGAAAAGAAATCTGGCATCTAGAGAGATCCAGTGATTGGGAATTTAAGAGCGATGGGGACAGGACTCAGTAGAACAGGAAGACCAGATGGTCATATCCCACATGAAAGCCAGGTGGGTGTGGTAGCCTTCTATAATCCTTAGAGCATGAGAAGCAGAGACCGGTTCCTTGGAGCAAGCTGGCTATCCAGGTATCTCAGTTAGGGTTTCCATATCATGACCATGGCAACTCTTACAAAGAAAACATTTAATTGGAGTAACTTACTTATAGTTTCAGAGTTTCAGTCCATTATATTCTTCACCTCTGAAATCTCTTGAGCAAGCCCCCCATCCCCACACACATAGTTTCAGTGCCACTATCAGCATGAGAGGAAACATGGTGGCATGAAGGCAGATGTGGTGCTGGAGTAGTAGCTGAGAGTCCTACATCTTGCAAGCAATAGGAAGTCAACTGATGGTTCCTGAGCATAGGAAACCTCAAAGTCTGCACCCACAATGACACACTTCCTCCAACAAGGCTATACCCACTCCAACAAGGTCACACCTCCTAAGAGTACCATTCTCTATGAGATTATGGGGGCCAATTACATTCAAACTACCACACCAGGCTAAGTGAAATAGTCCAATTTGGCTTCAGAGAGACCCAGTCTCAAAGTATAAGGTGGAGATTGATTAACTTCAGGCCTCACACACACATGCATACACCCAAGCAAATATATGTGAACACTGAAACATATGAAACATACACATATGATACTACACAAACATACATAAGCTGACCAGGAGAGAGAAATGCATTCTATTTTAGCCATAAGTCAGGTACTCAGTAGGTGAGTTACTAGTTCCTCCAGTACATAGGTCCTTATTTCCTTTAGACAGGAATTTAAGATACCAGCAGTTGTTTCTAGTGAGAAGTACATCCAATCTACTGATATCACAGCATTTGTCTTACCTCTCACATTCAATTCTCATCCTTGCTCAATGTGAAGCGGTTCCCACACTCAGGTTCACAGAACAATATCTCTCTGTATTTTCTTCTTCTTCATTCCCAGGCAAGTTTATTTTTGTCAAGGTTATAATCAACTGAAATTTTTTGCAATGTGACCTTAGTTTATTCTGCTCTGGGATGTTTAAAGAGTTGTTTAAAGGTTGTAGAGTGGTTCCAGGGCTTTTGTGAGTCAGAGTCAAAGCACTTTCTCAATCCAATGTCATCTCAACAGATCTTTTATGAACGGCTTCCTCCCTCCACCCCCATGTAGGTTCTAACTTGGGTGTTTGTTGAGAAGGCTTCAAGCTACTGAATCAACAGATTCACTGACACATTTTTAAAAATAATTTTCCCCAATATCTTATTAATATCACCTTTAAAAATATTTGTTTCTGGGTGGTGGTAGCACATGCCTCTAGTCCCAGTACTCTGGAGGCAGAGGCAGCAGGTCTCTGAGTTTGAGGACAGTCTGGTCTATAGAGCGAGTTCAAGTACATCCAAGGCTACACAAAGAAAAACCCCATCTCAAACAACAACAACAACAAAAAAGTTTGTAAGCTTGTTATTTCAGGTTCTTCTTGATACGATCTTAATTTCCTGAGATTTATGTTCCTATGTTTAGAATTCAGTCCACCTACGTGATCCTTCTCTCTGGGCTCCCCCACTGAGCAGCACTATAGCCTGCTAACAAATGGAACTGATACTTTGATGGTCAACAATTCTCCTTCCTTATTCATGAGTCCGTCTACTCTGCTCTCTTCACACCCGTGAATTCTCTTCAGTTGAGACAAGGACTTCCAACTCCTTCTACTTCCAGGCCCTGTGCAAGTATCCAAAGCAATGCATTTTTTACCTCATCCCTGGAACTGGAGGAATTAGAAATTAGTTCAAGAAGGAAAGCATGGAGTGGGTAGTGTTTAGACAAATCCCAAGGTCACTTGATGTTGTAGATGTGGCTGATACCCAGACTCATTGGCACTAGCATCTATTTGAGGGTGTCTACTTCTTGGAAGACTTGAAACTGTGTAGGAGAGATTGCAACCACCACAGCGTGCCTGGCACTGTCTGTCTGTTGGCAGTCAATTGCACATTGAACCCTTCAGTCCTGAGAAAACTGAGATGGTTGGCTTCACCTGGAAGAACATGCTGTTCAGCCTCAGATCAGGGTAAGTCAATGGTTTTAAAAAGTTAACTAATGCCCAGGAAGCAGCTGCCAGCCATCGAGGAGCAGGGAATTAGTGGATACAACCCCAGAGTCTTTTTGCCTTTGGGAAGGGACGAAGGAATGCAGGGATGCAGGGATGCAGGGACAAAAGGATGAAGGAAGAGATGGAGGTCTATTTTCTGTTATTTTTAAGAGTTCCTTGAAACTCCAGTTTCCCAGGTTAGTAACAGAGCTGTTGTTACATGACCTACTTGTATCCTTCTTTCCCTCTCCTGATACTCCTGGTGTCATTTCCCACACAGCCCACTTGTATTTAAAGCCATGCCTTAGGGTCTGTTAAGGAAAGCAGAGCAGAAATAATGTGCAAAGTTCAGAGCTGAGATGACACTTGCATTAAGCACGTTATCATTCTGGTAGAACAAAACCATTACAAAGGAGATGGGTCTTCTCTCTATAATATTTTCAACTGCTGGACACAAAAATAGGTAGCAGAAAGTCTGAGCTGGCCTTTCAAAGGGGTGACCAAAGGGAGTCTCACCTCATGACTCTGTGCTGCATACCAATTGTTCCTGTGCTCTGAAGTATTAACTGACCTAAGGAGAAAGACTTTATAATGTCATGGCATTTCCCTTTCCTGCTACCTGCACCGACCTTTCCTTAACTCCAAGGCTTATGTCTCAGCGTCGTTCTGCCACAATGAGACACCTGAAACTGGGTACTTAATATGAAGTTATCATTTATGTTCTTATGGTTCTGGAAGCTAGGAAGTTTAAGATCAAGATGTTGGCTGTATCTTTTCTCTCCTTGCAAGATGGTATTCTACTGCTCTACCCTCTGGAAAGAACCCTGGGTCTTCACATGACAGAAGGCAGAGGGGCAAGGACTGAATAACATGTGACGCTTATTTATTTAATCTATTCATGAAGGCTCCCTCATGGCCTAGTTACTACAGAAAGACTTTCCACCTTAATACCATTACATTGGTCATTATATCAATTTTGGAAGGGACACATTCAGACCATAGCAGTTCATGAGAGCAGGCAATACAGAATCCAATCGAATGACATGCATTTGTTTCCAAGACCATGTCTCTAGCTCGTGCCTGAGATGTCTTACAGAGGAGAGACTTTGCCATTTCTCTAGTGGTATGGAAAAGGCAAGAGATACATTAGAAGTAAGCTGTAATACTCAGGTACCAAGGACAAAAAGACATGCCTCTTGAAGCAGCTAGGAGTTCTTTCGGAGTGATTACATTGTCTTCAACAGAGAACTCATCCAAGAGGATTCTGGGCAAATGGAGGAAGAAGATGTTGAAGGAAACTCTAGGTAGGTTCTGGGGAGACAATCTGGCCAATAAAGTGTTTGCTATGTAAGTGTGAGAACCTGAGTTCAATTCCCAGCACCCACATAAAAATGCTAGCTATGGTCATGGGTGCCTGAGGTAGCAGAGACAGAGGGATCTTTGGGGTTATCTGTCAGTACAGAGATTTATTTATTTATTTATTTATTTATTTATTTATTTATTTATTTATCCCCAGAGGGATAAAGTGCAGAGAATAAGAGACAAAAATAGAAGACAGAGGATGAGGGAGAAGGGGAAGGGAACAAGGGAGAAGGGAAAGGGTTGGTGGGGACAAAGGACTGCCTCTGGATAGAGAGGAGGCAGATGTGGCCCACAGGAAAATGGCAGTTAATAAAGGTAAAAGTAGAAAACTTCTGTTAGGATGAGGTGTTTATTTTTTTATTTGGGCCCGTTAATTAAGTGAACCAAAGGAGTGTTGGATTGTTGGACTTCAATATTTGATAGCTGGACCTTGGTAGTCAGCCTCAGGAAGAGGCCAAATGAAAGAACAGACCTTGGTGGCTAGTTTTAGGAATGTAAACTAATGGTTTCTATAGCAAAGCAGTGGGAATGGGGGATAAGGGCAAGACATATCAGAGCCATGCTCACCATGCTCAGCCTGACCTAGTCCCTTCAGAGGTGGCCTAGAAAATAGTAGTTGCTCTGTCTGCAAGGTAGGCTGTCTCTAGGTCTGGAAGCCTAAAATGTTCCTGGAGAGCTGTTCATCCCAAGGCTAAGAAGATAAAAGACTGAAAATGCCAAAGCAGTGGATGAATGGGCAGCAGCCACAGCAGCCATAGGATAAATAAACCCACAGCAAGAGGCAACATGACCTTCCTTCTGCCATGCATGCCCCTTGTATCTGGGATGCAACCGGGAGAATCTGCTCACATCCACGGTGGGTCTTTCTACATCAGTCAAAGCTAGCAAAACACTTTTTCAGGTGAGGCTTACTACTCATGTGATCACAAACTGTAGCAATGTGACATTGAAACCAACCATGGTAGTATGGATAAAAGGCAGTCTAAAATTCCAGAAAGTCTTAATTGAACGTGGATAAGAGCCCTATTAATAGAGATCATGAGTGGCCAGAGTCTGTTCAATGATAAATATAGTGTCAGATGCCAGGATTCTGGGCAAGTTACCAGATGGCATTAACAGGAGATAGTGAATGGGTAATCTGCAGTCAGGAGCCAAGTCGACAGGAGACAAGACATCTAAGAAAGGAGGGAAATGAAGAATCAGTGTTTGAGAGTCAACTTGGATTGGCAGCAACTCCAGTTTACTTAGTGGATTTCCATGAAGAATACTCAAGCACCCCTTGGGCTGCTGCTGAAGACCTCAAAGTCACTCCCATGCCTCCAAAGCTCTTCAGCTCAAAAGGGGCATGGCCTCTCTTTTGGCACACACAATGGTGGCATTCATAAATAGATTGTGGGACCACTGAATCATAGAAGGACAAATAAAGTGCTCATAAAAGGGCTTTGTTTGTCCTTTTATTATATATACATATACATATTTGTGTACATACATAGAATATATATACCATTTTATAAATTGTTGAAACTAAAGGTGAGTGTCAGTGGACGCTATGGTAGCACAGTGATCAATGCCACATGCCATGTGCCATGGTAGTCCAAAGCTCTGAGAAAAGCAAGCTTCTCTATACAAGCTGAATGAATCCTCTTTAATCGATGGACTTAGAAGTGATGCCAAAGCCCAGCAGACTCTTAGTTGAAGGGGGCTTGGTTTCTCCTCCTTTGTTGAATTAATCAGAGAGGAGACCAGAACCTCAGCAAGATTGCAAAGGGGGCTTCCTTGGGTTACCTAAACAGGGCTCAATCACTGTCCAGAGCTGTTTTCCTCTGAATGAAGCCTTCCCAGTCTTTAACGCCACACAGACATCAATAGTATAAAGGCGAGGCTTAAGATTTTATATCCACTTCCTTTTAATTGATAGGTACTCCCACCACTTCCAGCCACAAGACTGGTCCCTTGGCCTTGGCCCAGCTTCTCAGCACTGCATCCTATCCCTTCCCAAAATGAGCTGATGTCGTTTGCCTTGAAAGGTTCCAACCCTGCCTAGTTAACAGCCAGCTGCAACTCATCAGACTCCCGATTAGTCATTTGAAAGGGTGGGGCATTTCTTACAAAATGATTGACAGTGGCATCTATATCACACACCTGCTGCTTTCAAATCCCCATAAAATGTCAGAGGGAGTGTAAGTGATATATTGCAGTGGTGCTACATGGGCTACAGATGTTTAAGTGTCAGGTGATGGGAGTGTCTGAGGCTCAGCTACTGGAAGAAAACAAAATTAGATGTCCATTTCTAAAGAGAGAGCTGAGGGGTGACTTCACCTACAACTGAGCTGCTAGCCTACCTGCGCTGGATGTTCAGCACAGGCAGCCTCTGGGTTACTGTGTGATTGCTCTCAGGTTGTCCCTGCTAGATGTAGAACCTGTTCTTGGGACCAGAATGGGGCACCCTAGAGTTATTTCTGGATATTAGATGATTTTTTTGTCAAAGTGCTTTCTCAGGGTCCCTGTGAGCAGGGTGGGTTTGCTTGGGTCACTGAGTGATTGCTTCCTTGTAGTCAGCCTGACAGATACAGATAGTCCAGTACTCAGACCAACCCAAACACAAACTTGTCTTCAAGCCAAGTGACTCTGCTTAGACAGTCAAATCTAGAAAATGCTGAAGAAACTTCCACGGGTGTCTCGAGAGCAGGGGGTGAGGAGTTGGATATAGAAATGGCTCACCAAGTTTTAAAGGTAAAATGAACTCAAACATTTTTACAAATGTGAGGAACAGAGAAGAGATGATTTGGAAAACCCTTCTGGGAGGCAAAGATGGTTGAAAGGACCCAATTTATGTTTAATCTATGATGTCATGGAAAAGAGCTAGCCTGGAGTAGTGTTATACTGTGTGACTCATAGGAATCAAGTCATTTTTATTCAGTAAATGTCAGTGTAGCACATAGACATTCACTACATCTTTACTCTGGCATGTAAACATTGACTGCATTTAGGGTCAAATTGCATAAGTATTGGATGGAGCAGGAAAATTCTGAAGGCTTTAAGAGCTAAGTATCTGAGATAGAATGTAATATCCTAGGATATAAAGAAATCTGTTATTATCTATTAATTAATCATTTATTAAGCACCTATGGTATACCAGACAGTGTAAATCCCTGAAAAACTCTGCCTGTTATTATAAAGAGCTCTAGACTGTATGGCCATTTCTTCTTATATCTATGTTCCCAGAAACAGAATGTAACAAGAGAGTCTGTCCTGGGAACAATGACATCACAGAGGTTGGAGGAATTCTTATGTATATGTAATATATCTAATACATAGTATACTACATATATACATATACATATGTGCTATATATGCTTCTCTTTCAGTTATGAAATAGATCAGTTCTGCAAATCATCTGGATAGATGTCCAGATATCTGAATGACCTTGATGTCCAGATATCTGAATCACCTTGCCTGAGCAGTCATCAGATGGCAGAACTTGTGTATTTCTCTCTTGTCTTCAGGAAGTTCAAGATTCCTCCTGTACTAAGTGGGTCCTCCATTCCCTACTCCTTTCTGAGTCAGAGAATTCTTGAAGTTGGTGTCATCCCCACACTTTCAAAGCTGTTACTAGATCTTCATGACAATGTCCTCATGACACATTCCCCATTCACCCATGCTGGCATCCACTGAGCAGTTGCTCGCATTTCTAATTTCTTTATTTTATTTATCTCCTTTTATGTTTTAAGAAAATTTTTCCTTCCCTGAAGTCATGAGATATTTTTCTCTGTTGCTCCCTAACAGTTTTAGAGTTTTGCTTCTACCTTTATGGATTAAAATCCTTCTGAAATTGAGCTTTTTGTGAGTTTTGAAGAAATGATCTAACTTTATCTTTTTTTTAAAAAATGTAGACAATTTTCTTAACATTATTTGGTGATTAGTCTTTCTTTTTCTCTACCAGTTTCTAATGTCCTTTATGACATTTTCAATTCTCACATTTATAAAGATTCATCTTTTAACTTTTTTCATAGCTTGTCTACTTCTTGTATTGATAACATGATTTTAATTATTACAGTTTTGTCACCAATATTTTCTAAGTAAATCTTCTTGTCCTTTCATTGAATTGTTTATTCTTAAAAATATTTACAATTATTATTAATTCTGTGTGTGTGTGTGTGTGTGTGTGTGTGTGTGTGTGTGTGTGTATGCACATAAGTGTGTACATTCATGATATTTGTGTGTGCCTGAATGCCAGGGCAGAGTGTGGATGGAGGTGACAGGACAACTTTGTAGAGTAAGGCTCTCTCCCTCTACTATGTAGACTCTGGAATGGAACCCAGGATGCTGGGCTTCCACAATACCCGCCTTTACCCACAGAGCTGTTGGTTACTCTTGGCCCTTTGCTCTTTCCCATAAATGTTAAGAATCAACATTTTGACTTGCATAAAACTCCATTGCACTGGTTTAACATTTGAATTCTTTAGATTTTTACACCAGCTTATAGGAAAAAATGTCAGCTATATAATCGTCTTCTTAGATATGAATGCAAATTTCCTCTTATAGATATGTCAACAGATGTGTGAATAGGTTTTGAAAGAGTTATGTCCTGGTGTCTTGCATTTTTGCTATGTTGTAAAGGGTGTTTACAGTTTGTAAGTTTTTAAGGTTTGCTGTAACAACTGAATTTTGATTGTCCAGATGGTAATCTGAAACTACTGTAAAAACTGTTCTGTTCACAGCTTTTCTTGGAATTTCCAGTGGATAATGTTACATTTGCAAAATGATGAGGTTTCAATTCTTTGATTCCCTTCAAGCTACAATATTTGGTGTTTACCATTATCAACTCATTGCTGTGCCTACAATCCCTGGCAAAGCCTGCCCATTTTACCATGAGGGATCTGTCAAATATATTTTTCATTGACTAATTTTCTGTTTGCAGCTTTTCTTTTCCTATTTTGTTTACTGTTGGATTTCATCCTTTTGCTTCTTTTTACAATGGTATTTCCTGCCAAGGTCTTAGATGACAGTGAACTCAATTACACAGCAACAACAAGAAATACTGAGCTCCTAGCTTTAGGCAGCAGAATTCTTCTCATGTTCCAAGTCCTGACAAGATTGGCAGATACTCCACTTGTACACAGCTTCTCAAATAGATACCTAAGCTGGTGGAGGCACCCACATTTGCCTTCTGCATGATCTGAAACATGTGGTTTCTTAGTTCCCATGGTCATGACTGAGAACTCTGCATCATGAACTGAGCGTGCTTATTTGCCGTTTTTACACTTAATGCCGCCACCTGAAATGTGATGATGTTTCAAGACAGCACCTTTGGGATGTAATTAGCATTAGATGAGGCCATGACAGAGTGTTTCTTGTGATGGGATTAGTGACCTTATGGAAAAAGACACCACGGGGCTTGCTTTCTCCTCACCTACTGTGTGAGGTCACAGTAAAACAGCAGCTGTCCATCTGTCAGGAAAGGATTCGCCACTGAGTGTCCCTGCCGATGTTCTCTGACACTGACTCTGCACTGGTTGGTTTCACTGCAGCCCTGGTTCTGAGCACACAGCATGCTCACTTTGAGTCATGCACACCATTGCTTTGGAACAAACAACTAGTGTTTGTATCTGAGACTACTGCAAGTCATGAATTGTAAAATAGCTGGAGATGCTCTAAGCCCTATAGTATCTAATACTGAGCCAAAATTTAAGTATTTTGTAAAAATTAAAAAGTGTTTCTATCTCACTAGTGTGTAATTTTGCTTCCATCTTTAATAAAATGTTAAAATTGTACCTATACCACAGTATGGCCTGTGCTACAAAAATGGCCTATGCCTGGATCCCAGAAAAGACTAAAAACAAAGATGAGGCTTGGATTGGGGCCACAGCCCATTTGAAGCCAGCACATATGGTGAGTGAAAAATGAGCTTTGTTACCACTGGAATGTCAATGTATCCCCGAGTGGAGAGCTGCTCACATACCTTGACACCGAGTACTTAGTTGGTGCCACTACGTTTAATATCTTCCCTATCTCTCCCCTCTGTGGCAGAGCAGATCCTAGCCAACAGGTACAGCCTCAGAATCCACGTTGCTATATCGGTCAATAGCGTATCTTGGTCACTGCATTAACTCACAATGGCTAACTCTCTGTTGGAGCCTAGAAAGCAGAAGGTGACTCATACTTGTTGAAAAACTTAAAGAGGAAAAGAAAAATATATGTAAACTTTTGTCATTCCCTAAAGAAAAATCTTATTTTTACCTCCATGCTGTTGTTTTATTCTTTTTTCTTGGATTCCATATTGTATCTCAATATATGATGCCATTCCCCCCCCCAAAAAAAAACAATCTGTCTTTAAACCCAAGCCAAGGGTAGTTGGTTTCTGTTTATTGCAACCAAAAGAGCCTTATCTAATATACCAAACACCTAAAATTACCCTGATATTACTTCCATTCACTCTTTGAATGTTGGCTCAGTGACAGACAAACCATGCCAGGGCTATTTCTCCAGTGACAGGACTTGCGGAACGGACCTGGGATTAAAAAGGTCCAACCCGAAACAAAGCAGAGTTGTGTTTTTTTTTTTCTCCATGTCTTACAAGTGTCTCCACCTCCTATACTAATTTCCTCTTCTTCCTCACCTACCAGTAGGCCTCACTCCACACCTCCAGAAAGTGGGTGATGCAGAACACATCTGATCAGAGCTCTCCTCTGTGCCAATGTGTGGCCCTTGGAAGGGATGTGCCTGGCCAAGTGGGTACTGGGTGTCTTTTGTTCTAGTTGTATGTTGTTGCATGCAACTTCTTGGCAGTCTTCCAAATGACTCCATTAAAGTATAATTGCTTTTATTAAGAGAAAGAACAGGCATGCACTAACACATGGAACTGATTTTATTGACATTTCCATAGTGTCTCTCTCCCTCTCTGTCTCTCTTTTACACACACACACACACACACACACACACAAAGAGATTGTCTATCCACTCACATAATTTTCTTTTGGTACTTCCCAGATTTTTTTATTCAAAAAGTTTTCAAACTTTAGCTACTGGTAAAAAAAATCTGAGTGTTTTCCTTTTTGTGGCTTCAGCCAAGCAGTCTTGACCAATGCTCAGGGAACTGCATCCCTATAACTTACTGTCTGAAGAATATGTCATATCTGAAGTTGCAAATGCAATTTATCCTGTCTAGCACTCCTCGGGTCATGTGTTTACCTTCTAAGTCACCCAATTTGTGTTGTTACTATTATCCACCTCTATAGACCAATTGGAATTTCCCCCATCATCCTTTATTCCACTCTTTTCACACCTGCTTTTCATTAGCTTCTGTCCATTTAACTTTACAAATTGATTTTGTAACTAATACTTCACTGCCATGATAGAGATAAATGATGTTTGGTCATTACAATTGCTCGTAAATTTGTCTCTTGATCAAACATGTATTTTGTTGTTCTCTTCAATGAATCCCATTGCTATGGAAGTGATTCTCCTGAGCTATAGATTAGATAATGCTGTTCATTATAGAGCTCTGAAGCTTTCAGCCATTAAATGTGTAAATCCAGTTCCAGAGGATTTAACTCCCTCTTTTGGCCTCCAAGAGCACCAGACACAGATATGGTGCACAGATATATGTGCAGGCAAAACACTCATAAAATAAAATAAATACATCTGAAAGATTTTAAAAGATAGCTGTGTACACATCTAGAAATGATCCCATATCTGCTATGAATCCACTGGTGTCTTGATGTTGGTCTTCTCAGCCTACAGAACCAAGAGAATTGTTATACCACATAGACTGTGGCATTGGGGTAGGCAGCATGTGGCAGCAGCAAACTCTTCACAAGGATGTGTAGTCCTTGGAGAGTCTGTGTAAAGAATAAATGCTCTTCTTACATCTCACTCATGAACTAAGGAGACAAGGAGAGTTATGCACATCCTCGAAAGCCAACCTTTCTTTATTGATCTTCTTGTGTGTTCCATCAGTAACCACTTACAAGGATGGTTGGCCATTGGGTGTGTAAGGGCCCTGGCAGAGCAGATCACACCTTGTAGGTAAGAAACAGTCAAAGGGCACAGAAAGGTTTTTCCTGGAGGGGATAAACCCCCTGCAATGGCTATTCTTGGTTGTCACTTTCACTACATATGGCTAAAGGGGCTGGGTACACATTTGAGGATTTTTTTTTTCTTAATTAAATCATTAGAAGTGGGTCTACCTACTCAATTTGCATTTTTGAGGTGGGAAGATCCATCTTTAATTTGGATCTTTTAAGGTGAGACGATCCACCATTAAACTGGGCCACACCTTCTACTGTGGCCTACGTAAAGAACACTGAAGAACGAGGCTTGCTCTCTTTGCCTGCCTGCTCTCATTGGCAAATCCATTCCTTCACTGGCATTACAGCCAGCTTCTTCAGGATTTTGGAATATACCGAAGACCAGCTGAGACATCCAGCTTCATGGAATGAACAACTGATAGATGCTTAGACCTTCCACTGGCAGACAGCCATGGTTGGAGTATCTGGACATCACACTGTGAGCCATTCTAATAAATCCCCTTTGTATTTGTTCTGTAAGTTCTGTTCCTCTAGAGAACCTTGACTAATACAACGCCCTTAGCAGCAAGCACCATAGCTTTCTGTGCTGACCTGCCCTAGCCTGTGGGCTATCTGGAGCTCTGTGTCCACTGAGCCTTGTGCTTGAGGCTTTCTCCTGGGCCTTTCAACAATGTGGGTCAGAGGCATGCATTCTCTCTGTGTCTCCCCATTCACACCCTGGGAATAACTTCTCATACAGCACCTTGCCTGCCCAGTGCTGCTGTAGTGAATGTGAAACGTGGCTCTGAGACCTGCTCACATTCTGGCTGTTTGACATGGTTCTCTCAGGTCCTGACCCCTAGTGCCCCTCCCATAGGCCTCAGCCCAGCTCAATCTGGTCAGAAGTAATGGTCACTTCCTATGCCATGCACTGCAGGTGGAAGCATCCTCTACTTGGCGGTGTTTTTTTCTGTCTAGCATTACAGTACATTATAGCTCTCTTCAGTAGACATAGCCCAGGTCTACCTTTCCTGTCTCTGTTCCAAGGGACTCTTACTGAATGTGGAAACATGCCACTCACCAGGCATCACTGCTGCAGTGTTCCATCTGGACCACCTCTCCTGGTTTGTCAGATCTCTTGGTAACAGAAGCTAACACAGTTTCCTGACCCACTGATCTTGGCAAGCGGTGCGAAAATGCCAGCCTTAGCTTCTCACTGGAAACATTTGCTCCTTCAGCTCAGCAATGTTCCCTTGAGTGGAGCTCACTCCTGGGATATAGATAGCCCTTTAACTTATGGGTGCATAGAACTAGAGTTCATAGACCTAGGCAGTGCCATTCCCAGATGTGCCGGATGATTGCCACCCCCCCCCCCCGCCTTGATAATTAGTGACGGGGAGATACTGACAAACTGGGGCACTTGTGGGACCATTGGAGCAACTAAACTTAAGCATTTGCAGATGGGTTAGCACGTGTCAGTCTATAAATACTTCTGTTGAAAAACTGATTTTAAATTAAGATTCTAAGAACATAAGAATAACATCTCTTGAATTTGAAATCTTCCTAATGCTTATGTGTACATTTTAGTTGTTTTATTACATCTAATTATTTTAGTGTGTGTGTGTGTGTGTGTGTGTGAGTGTGTGTGTGTGTGTGTGTGTGTGAGAGAGAGAGAGAGAGAGAGAGAGAGAGAGAGAGAGAGAGAGGAGCACATGCACATCAGAGAACAATTTGGGGAAGTAGTTTCTCTCCTTACACCGTGTGGGTACCAGGGACTAAACTCAGGTCATCAGGCTTAGAAGCAAGTGCCTCTACCCACTGGGCCATCTTGCTGGCCCTTATATGTATCTAAAAATTACACATGCTAATTATACATAAATACTTTAGTCAGTTTCCCCCACTGGAAGCTTAAATATTTGTATAAGTATAGTCTTATTTTTAAAATAATCTATTTTAAAATAGACTTAATTTCACATTTTAAAGAGCCCTTGATATGTTAATAAGGTAAATTGTTCCTATATGTATTTCATTACACATAAGCCTATGACAAATCCTGAAAAACTAAGATATTTATATTTTTAAAATCTTTTTTGTATTAAACTGTGGGCAATCCAAACATTTTCATGGATGTCATCACTTTGCCCTAACTTAGAAAAATTTTAGAAAAATTAAATTTTATTTCTTAAATTTAAAAAAAGACACACAATAAAGTGTACATATTTATGTGTTGTAGTGTTGTAATTTAATACATATATAGGACTTAGTGATAAAGTCTGTTTATTGTTTTTCTTCTTAAAATTTTATTCATTTATTATGTTAATATTTCAATTATCCAAATTCGAAGGAACAACATGATCACTGGTGTGTGTATAGTGTATAACAACAAAATTAGGGCAGCCAAAATTTCCAACCTAAATATCTACTTTCAAACTTGTGATTCACACATGATCATTTGATTGAACAATTATATAAATTTATAAGGTGCAGTGTGATATTTAAATGCATGCATGCATACATACATACATACATACATACATACATACATACATACGGTGTGTATGTATCAGCTTTGGGCTCCTCTCTTCTAGTTACTGATGCACAGAGTAGGTTAATGTGAAGTATGCTTTGCCCCTGGGCTTAGAACACGTGATCATGTCATTTCTAAGGGTGCTTCAGTGACTGTTGTACAGCATCCCTGTCTTCCCTCTTCCTTGTCCTCAGACTTTAGTAACCTCTGTTCCACATTCACACACACTGCTTAGATTCACAGATGAGCAAAAGGGTGTGGTACTTGTCTTTCTGTGTATGGGTTATTTAATTTCACATGATGTTCTCCAGCTTTGTCATTTTCTGCTACAAATGATCTGATGTCATTCTTTTTCTGAATAATATTGTATATGTGATCTACATTTTCTTAATCTGTTTATCCACTGATAAGAGTCTAAGTTGAATCTGTTTCACTGTGACTAATACTGTAATAACACAGACAGCATGGATCCCCTGGATACACTGACACTATTTCCTTTGAATACTACTCAGAAGTGGGGCAGCCGGATCATACAATTGATGCTCAGGTGTCTCTTTTCATGATTTTTCACAGCAACTTTCTTTCTTTAGAGAAGAGGGGTTTGTTTGGCTTACAGTACCACAGGATACAGTCCTTCACTAGGGGAAAGGCATGACAGGAGCGGTGTACAGTCCCTACTCATGTTTAGAGCATGTAGAGTGGCTACAATCTCAATTTGGATTCCCACAGACCCATTTGCTATAATGAGGCCCCACCTTCTAATGTTCCCACACAGTTCCCAGAAAGCAATTCCAGATACTGACCAATCGGTCAAAGACATAGGCATAAAATAGACATTTAGAATTTAGGCCATGACACTTTACCCTGGCTTCCAGACTCAAGGTCATCTCAACATCCATTCATTCTAACTCTAAAAGTACCCATAGTCTTAACTATTCTAATACCTTTCGAAACTTCAGAGTCCAATGTTTATCATGAGACTTGGGGCAACCTCTTAACTGTGAACCCATGTAAAACAAAATTCATGTTACAGACTTCTAACATACAATGGCACACAGAGAGAGCATGCCCATGGAAGGAGGGAACATTAAGAAAAAAAAATCTAGACCAAAGCAAGGTCAAAACCTAGCAGAGCAAACATCAAATCCTACAGTTTCATGTTTATCATCTGGGGGCTCTTTTTGGCATCATGAAGGGCTTGATTAGTCCCAGGACTGCAATTCCACTGCCAGAAGCACACACAGCCTCTTTCTTGGTCCAGCTCCCTTCTTCACCTGCAGCTTTCACAATGGATGTCCCACAGCTCTGGCTAAGGCAGCATCCGCAAGTCCAGGGAATGTTTCACACTATCGATACTCTATTCTCCAGGATAAGGCACACAGCAGTCCACTTAGAAACATCAGTTTCATCAAGAGACACTCCCCCAAATTCTCATGTCAATTGTAGAATTTCAAAGGGACTATCATAAAGTGTTTGGTGCTCTATCCAATTTGTTCAGCTTCTCTCTTTCTTTTTGTTTGTGGTTTTTCAAGACAGGGTCTCTCTGTATTGTTTTGGAGCCTTCCTGGAACTCATTCTGTAGACCAGGCTGGCCCCGAACTCACAGAGCTCTGTCTGCCTCTGCCTCCTGAGTTCTTCTCTCTTTCTTATTCTCTGTTGCTTATACTTAGATAAAATTCAGACTCTTTCTGTTTGCAATCCAAGCCTCTCCCCTTCCTTCCTGCCTCCCTATCTGTATCCTTCCCTCCTGCTGTCCTTGACTCATTTCTTTCTCTCCCTTTTCTTTTCCTCCCTTCTTCTCATCTTCCTCCTCCTTCCCCTGCTTTTTCCTTTTTTTTTTTTTTTTTTTTTTTTGACAGACTCTCCTTGTTTAGCACAGTTTGGCTTTAAACTAACTCACCATCATACTCTACAATTGAAATAGAACCTGCAGCTATCAGAATTTATTGGAAATATCAATAGACATTTTAACAGCCTGGTCTGGCAGTAGACTGAGGCCTCCTGTCTCGCTGCCCTGAGTCTAGAAGCTGTAGGTGTGTACCACCAGGCCTGGCTGCAAGCTTTGTTTTATTTTATCATTGCACTTCACTAAAAGTTTCCAAGGCTGAACCTTAATGTTTCCTTTTTGATTTACTATATTGAAAGATCATTATCTTATTGTGAACAAAATGCAATAAAAATACGTAGCACTTACAAACGGCCCAGTTGATTTGCAGTTTTGTTCTTCCAGGCTCTCCTATTTCTACATTGAGCTGCTCTTGGCGACAGGCAGCAGAGAGAGAAGATGCCCGCTGCTTTATTAGTGAATGTGTGTCACAGTCACCTTTCCCCCCTCTCTGCTTGCTAAAATTTCTCTCTATTGATACTTTCAATAATTTTAATGGCTGCACATTCTATTTCAGTTGTACAATATCAATGTGTTGCTTGCAAATGTAGAGCATTTGTCTCAGAATCAATTGTGCGTACATTTGTATAGTAACATAGATATCTTCGTGTAATAAAAATACCACTCACCTCTGAAATAGCCTATCAAATTTTAATTCATATTGCCACTATGAAATACTTATATACTCAGTATTTAACTTTTGGATTAAAACAAAAATGGTAATGTTAGATATCTTACCCATTTTGCAATGACCTTGCCCCATATTTACCTGGGTTCTATGAACTGGCTGAAAAACAAGGCTAGCTTTTGAAATAATCTGTTTTCCATATGACCTTACATGCTGATGTGAATGGTGGTAACATATGCATGTTACCACTTCCTTTCATGCAAGCATAAGTGAACCTTGAGTTCAAAGCGATCAAAATTCACTTAAGGGAAGAAACATTTGATTTACACAGAATGCCGTGCTTCACAGAACATGCCTCCCATTAGCTGTCTATGCTTACCACAGGCAGACATTTAAAAATACTCCCTCAAAGCAAACTTCATTTTGTGTATGTAATCACGATCCCTCAACAGATTCATGTGTTCTGGGGTTCCTATAAACACCCAAGTTCCCCTGGACTACAAATGCTACAAAACTTCATAGGAACACGAATGTTTGCCATGCATGTACCACACTTACACTTAGTACGTGTTTCCACAAGTGCCCTCACTTACACGTGATACCTGTTTGCACACGTGTCCCCTGCTTGTGCCGCCCTTACACTTAGTGCACGTTCTCGCAAATTTCTGGCTGGCTCTTCTGCCTTGTTGCTTGGCAGCTTTGCACATCACAAAGCCCAGATCGAGGTCGCAGCATTTGGACACTAAATGGCTGATGGGGAGCATCATGAATGGCCTCTGTCTCTAATGTCTGAGTTCAAAAGGAGCTACCTGTCTCTATCCTATGAGTCTGCCCGTGCTTTGTTTTATCAGTGAGTAATCAGCAAACTGCTCCTGGGGAGTAAAATTTTATTTACCTTTTATCTTCTCCAAGTATGAACTTGATTTCTACCTTGTTCATGCCAGGGTATTTTAGTGCCATATTAATAACATCGTTTTAAAGTTGAGAAACCCAGGATATGTCTTAACCTGAGTGGGACAATGAGACAAGAGAGTATATCGAATTTATTAGTCAACTTCATAAAATCTGTGAATTGTCAACCTTGCTGTCATTATGAAATAGGGGACTTTTTTACAGAAAGAAAAACATTCGGTTCATTGAATTGTCTACTGATAATTCCCAAGATGCCATTTATTTAACTTCTACTTTGTAATTTTCTTTTTATTCTTGATAGAAATCAAACTGAAAGAATGTAATAGTTTTAGAAAGTTTAGAACACTTCTCATTCTGATGAGCAGCAGCTATGACTAAGTCCACCCTTTTTCTTTTTTTTAAGCTTCTTTTCTCATTTTTCTGTTACAATACAGTATTTAACAGAAGTAACTTAAGAAAGCAAGGCTTTGATTTGGCTCATGGTTCAAGGGGATACAGTCCATTGTGGAAGAAAAGGCATGACAGCAGAGATAGGCTTGAGTTGGAGTGTTGGAAGCTTGCAGAGTGACTTTCTTGCATCTTTGTGGATCAAGAAACAGATAGAAAACCCCATGTGACTTACTTTCTTTGGCTGGGCTTCCCTACCTCCAACTAAGTTTCCATAATGTCCCATAACAGCACTATTGGGTAGGTACCAAGTATCCAAACTCAGGAGCCCATGGGAGACATTTAATTAACATGTAAAGCACACAAAATTTAATGGTGATGTTTTGAGTATCTTACCCTGTGGTCAAGAATTTAGTAAAGATGACGTTCTCACTAGTTCTCCTCAAAATTATTCTGGGGTTACTAGCTACTGTAATAAGATAAGAAGAAGAAATAAAAGCACAAGTATTAGAAAATAAAAATGAAAAGTGTATCCATTTGTAATTGGCATGATTGTTTATCTAAAATATCTAATTTTATATTGGAAAGGTTTTTATTGGGATTTTGTGATTGGAAAGTTCTATCTTTATGAATTTATGATCTACCTGAGACTTGTTTATTGACTCTTACATATCTGACTTTACTAGAACCTTACTATAAAACCTCAGAGTAAAGACTGATAGTCCTTAAATATAAAATAATTGATCAATTTCTATAAGTTTGTGAAATGCATTTACAGTCACATTTTCATATGAATTTAAACATCTGTGAAAGTAGAAGAGCAGAGATCTTATCTCAACAATTTGACAATTGTCCAAATTGAGGGTATGGGTTGAGAATTGGGGATCTAGAATAGGAAATTGAATATAGATTATTGTACTTAGAGCTGTGAGGAAAATATTAGATTAAAATTACCATTAAAATCCTTAAATCTGGATAGAAAAATGACTAAGTATATTCCAAACTATTAGAAAAACCATATTTTCATTTAAACAATAGGTATGTCTTTTAAATTCTAAGTAATAGTTCTTGAGGAAAGAGAAATGGTAATTGGTACAAGAAATCTAGGGTTAGTTTTTTTGTATTTATGTAGATTCTATTTTCTATGAGAATGGTGAGGCAGGTAGTTTGTGGACTATTTTTAAAAGTTATATTCTCAAGTTTCAGTATGTGTTGCCTTTTAGGTAGTCTGTTCCTATATATATATTGTTTTAAAGATTGAAATACAGACCAACTGATCACAGTACAATGAAACTTTACTTTAAAGATATTCAAGGTTGGCAATGTAAGGTTATATAAGCTAACCTATTTTTAAAACTACAAAGTCAGTAAGTTATCAGGCAAAGAACCATGTACTGAAGTGAGATTTGGGTTTGAATTCTTTATAGTTGTATGAAATTGGACAGGTTATTTTCCTCAATGAACTTTTAGTTCTTTCTTTTGCCTTTTTATTCCTTTAACTAGTTAATTTTTTTAGATAAGGCTTCATGAATCTCCGTTGGTCTTAAACATGCTGTTCAGACTAAGCCAACCATGAATTTCTGATCCCTCAGCCTCCATCTCCCAAGAGCTGTGATTACATGCATATAGCCACATCTGGCTAGACTTTTCTTATTTGCAAAATAACAAAGTTTACATCTCATCTATAGCTCTCAAAGATCAGAGTTAATGTAAATAAAGTATTTATATATTAATTTCTTATAAGATGGCTGCTATGGACTGAATGTTTGTGCTTCCTTTCTCCTCAGTTCACATGCTTTTATGAGACATGACCAGTGTTCTCTTGCTCTCCATCATGTGACAACATAGGAAAAGGCATCCTTCTTCAAGCTACTAAGGAAGCTTCATCAGAAAATGAAATTGCCAGCTTCCATTAACTATGCAGAACAACTGTATGTTAAAGCTCTCCAACCTATGGTATACGTTGCTTGAGTGGAATATATGAGAGAAGGAAGGAAGGAGGGAGGGAGGGAGGGAGAGAGGGAGGAGAGAGAGAGAGAGAGAGAGAGAGAGAGAGAGAGAGAGAGAGAGAGAGAGAGAGAGAGAGGGAGGGAGAGAGAGAGAGAGAGAGAGAGAGAGAGAGAGAGAGAGAGAGAGAGAGAGAGAGAGAGAGAGAGCCCAAGAAAGAGCTAGTCCAGAACTGAGCCTGCTTGACCTTCAATCTCATGTTCAACATACCAGGCTCCGCTTTCTCTCACCCTGTGACTGTGTGAAAGGTAATTCTGTTCAATCACTGGAGGTGTCTGGGAAAAGACAAACCATCTCTACGTGTAACCATTTTCCCTTTCCATGATGTGGAAAATTTAAACCTTTCGGCAGACGGCTTGCCTGCACACTCTCAGGAGGCACAAAGATCCTGGCAGGCTCTATGCTCCAAAATCACCCTTCTCCAATTACACTCCCCCAGGTTCTTCGATTAGCAAGCCCCAGCAGCTTCGCTCTGCTGAGCCAGTCTGGGGTTGTGGCCTAATGTATCACAGGTGGGTTCTGGCTCCAAACTCATTCCAGATGGCCTTAGTCTAAGCTTTCCAGCAACCCATTATATTTTGGCTATCCCAGGATCATTAATGAAGGTCCATGAGTCCTGAAGATGGCAGGGGCATGCATTGAAACCAGGGCCTTTGAGAGGCTTGTGTATTGAAGCACCCACCATAGTGTATGCATTCACCATGAACAAGCATATGCTGACCTTGGTTCTCAAAGGTCCCTGTGAGGGGCCCGTGAATTTGACATTGTGAATTGTCTGTCTGCTTGGGTCACAGAACAAGCATAAAGAGATCATCTGTGCTTTTAGAGAAAATAGCTCTGTTGCCTCTGGGCTCTAGAGAGAGTAAGGATATACCCTTGAACCCCAGTAATTGCTGCACCAGTTATTTCTTAGGAGGGGGGCATGCTGGGGCAATTATTTAGGGGCATAAGGTGAACCTCATGTTTTTTAACCCTTTAACAGCCACATTACCATGGGCAGATCACAGCACTTTATAAACTGTATCTTTAGACTTTATCAAAGAAAAGATCCTTACTCTCCAAAAGAATTTTCAGCATCTTTTTAAGCTGGAAGGCTTCCCAAGGCAGATGCTGGAAGAAGCTGAGCAAACATCAGACATGTATTCAAGAGACTTTTAAATTTATGATATGCTTTGCAAAAAGAAAAAATTTGCAATTATCCTTGTTTTGGGTTCTTGAAAGCCCAGCCCAACAACCTACTAAAGAGTCAAAGACATAATGTTTTTAAAGTCAGTCATTCTTGGACTTAAATTTTGACCTCATCACTTACAAGGCTCTCTGAGGCGCCCATTCACTATCTTGTTTGTGTGTTTGTTGTGGCAGTCATTTTCTGTGAAATGGGTAATCCCAACACACACACACACACACACACACACACACACACACACACACAAGTGTGTGTCTTTTGTTTCATTCCTTGTGTATTTTCAGCCCTCTTGGATTTGTGCGTTTGTTCTTCCATTTGTCCCTTCCCCATGAGTCTGCTCTAGGCTAGGTACCATGCTAGTCAATACAAAAGACCCGGCCTAGGAGATAAGCCTGATCAGACTCAATTCAACAAACACTGAGCACCCACAGTACGCCTGTTACTGTGCTAGGTGATGGGCAGAGAACAACAGAAACCATGGCTGTATTTCTGGGGTTTGAAGCTCAGTGGCCCCAGAAGATTATTGATGCAACTGTATATTCTGCTTAGCACTGGACAATGGCTGGCATTGGTATCTTTTTTGACTGGCTCACCAAGGCCACAGATGAGAGAAGGATCTGAATTCTGGGGAAGTATGGCAGGAAGAAAGAGACAATCATCAAGTGATATGAACAGACATGCTCCTAAGGTTCCTTCAAACACTGGATATGATTAATAAGGTTCTTAAAACCCAATACACCACTATACATATTTTCATATATTATCGGTGTGATCACTACCTGAAATAGCAATTTTTAATATTTTTACTCCTGAAAAATGACAATAATGACCCCCTCTCCAGCACTGAAATAGCTACATGAATCTCCCAATTCAGTTTCCCAGGCTTCCTTACAAGCAGAGAACACTGATTTAATTCTGGCTAAAATAATGCATTTCTCGGCCTCCCCTTGGCTGGGGCAGATGACTGGGTTAACAAACAACAGGGTTTTCTGGATTCGTGTAGCTGGGGAGCTACAAGGTTATAAGTATCTGACATTGGACATAGACCTAAATAAATAGAACATGATTCTAGCGGGAGCTTGGGTCTGCAGCAAGTGTATGTGTCAACTCTGCATATGTTACATTTTCACTCCAAAGCAAGCTGCTTCCTGTTTCCTCTATTCACTCCTCCAAGGCCACATAGTGCATTAGTGACAGGGTGGAGATTCAAGCCTGTATTCATTCCACTCCAAATCGGGGCTGGCAAGAATAGGGCGTGGGGCCTGTGCGCTGAACATCGCTCTCTGAGTACAGCATGTGCTGAAGCTATGACCTTGGCCTTCTTTAGTTTCTGGACTCCAGAAGAGTGGAGACAAGCATGCTGACAGTCAGCTCCAGCTCTTTGTAGAACGTGTGTGTTCGGGGTGGGATGGGGGGATGGGATGCGCTTGCACAGGCTTGGGTTAAGGGAAAGCAGTGGCTCTAAGATCTTCGCACTGGTATCACTGAGAAGCAGTGCAGGCTTGTGTGTTTATTTGGACTGCAGCAGAGCATGTGTTAGCATCTCATCACCTGGCCTGGAGAGTGGACCCCTTGATTAGGACCTGGTTTCAATACTCATTATGAAATCCAGTTTGGCCTGTGAGCCAAGCATCTCTCTTTCTTCCCCATGTTTGTCTTTGCAGTCTCTCCAGCATACCTCTGGGCTGTCTGGGCTGCTGTACAATGTAAAACTCATGATCAAACAGAGGCCTAAGGGTCAGCTACTTAGGCAGGACTCAATCAAGCTACATATGTGTGTGGTTCCCACACACGCATACACATATGTGATATAAAATTGTTCTCAATACCAGCTCAAGGAAAAACAATAAATAAGGGAAGAATCAGGGGTCGGTGTTGGTGGTTGCAGCTGGATTCAGGCCTGCCCAACCTTCTGCCACTGTCCACACCTAAACAGCCTGCCATTGCCTGTCTCCTGGTTTCCTTTCAACACCCGCGTTCATTCCATCCTTTCTGCTCCAATACCTGCTGTCCTTCCTCCTGAAACATCACCTGTCTAGTTTCTACTCCCTTCACAGCTAGATGACCTCCAGCAGAGGTCAATGACGAATCGCATGCTCCCACATAGAAATGAGTGCACACTGTAGTAACTGCAGTTTCAGAGAACAAACCTGCAAAGTGAAAACCCCATTATAAGTACTTAAGGACTCTTTTTAATGTATTGAAATATGAATGTTACTAACAGTATTTCATAAGTGTTTTAAATATGAAATTGTTTAAGTAACATGAAATATTTAATATATTACAAGTGAAATTTTATAAGTGTGGTAAAAATCAAGTTAAACTTAAAAATATGTCCAATATGACATTCTAATGAATCAGATAACAACTAAATACTTTACATAAGTTTATTTATTCATATGAGTTTGAAAATAGATCTGAATTTTAAAAGCTATATAAAAGCAGCCCCAGTTGATTAGCTTGAAAGCATTTAATAAAAGATGATTATCTTCAGTTTTATTGGTTCTCAATATGCTGCAGAAAAGTCTGCATCAAAGCTAAGGCCTGCGTGGCTTTAAGGTAAGGAGTTATTTATAACTCAAAAGATCCATAGAAGAAAGCTTCCTCTGGGAAAGATGTTTCTGTATTTGATTAAGGAAAATGTGTTGGGGCAGCCCTCAGTGGTTCATGGCTGTCACCTCTTTTTTCCCTTTGTCTGAAGGCTTTCACCTGGAATAAGACCATTCCAGCCATGTCAGGAAGGGCTCCAAGAGAAACAGAAGAGGGGGTGTGATGGGAGATGTTATTCTGTATATATGTTTCTCATACTGGTTAATAAAAGCACTGTGGCCAATGAGATAGCAAGATAGGTGGGGCTAGGAGACAAGGAGGAAAGAGGAAATGGGAAGGATGAGTCGAGATGTAGCCTGGGAAGGAAGGAAGATGTCCGCCGCGGCTCCCCGATAAGACAACCACGTGGAAATACTTAGATAAGTAGAAATGGGTTAATCATTAAGGTAGAGCTAGCCCATAAACAATAATGGTAATTGGCCAACAGGATTATATCAAATACAGAGTCTCAGAAATTTATTTGGGGCTCATGTGGCAGCGGGACCATGGCGGCAGTACCGGGAGGCCGGCAGGGAGGAACCTACCATAACATAATGGTGTCAGAAGTGGAACTGAGAACTTTCACTTAAAACTTAACAAAAGCTTAAAAAATAGTTTTTTAGAAACAAGGGAACAGAGACTAGCAAGACTTCTTAGCAGCATTTTCTCAGTTGGATTTGTTTTGCTGTAGACAGGGATTTGCGCGGCTCCTTTAAGGGAGGTTTCCAAAATTAGCATAAGCGTAAATCCACCTTGCTTTTAAGGAGCTCTGCTAACAATTCATTGGTGTGTACCAGAGCTGCAATGAAGGTTTACACTGTTTTAAAAAATACGCTGGCTTGGGAGAGGAAAAGAAACAGGATACAATGGTTTAAAAAAGAAAAAAGGAAGTAGAATGGATAGGTATGGTGGCGCACACCATTAATCCCAGCACTGGGCAGACAGAGGCAAGCAGATCTCTGTGATTTCAAAGTAAACCTGGTATGCAATGAATTCCAGGACAGATAAAAGTTACACAGAGAAACACTGTCTCAAAATATGTAAAAATGGAAGTAGAATAAATAGAATAATAAAAAAGCCACGTAAAGATGGAAAACACAGAGAAATTTTGGATACTATATGCGATTCTGTTGTCTTTAAATTATTTGATTGCTGAGAAAATAACAACTACTAATAAAAGAAATGCTGCTGGATTAATTCAATTTATATATTTTAAAAATGCTTTGACTCCAAAATTTAAGCCTAAGGACAAGTTACTGGGGAAAAGGATTTCTATTTTTGTTTGCACAGAAAATGAAAAGGTATGGATTCTTTCCAGACTTATGTGGTTTGATCAAGCAAGACCCCCTGAAGCAACATCAATGGGACATTGCAACCTTACAGACCACTGAAGCCAAGATTTCTGGGTCTTCTTAGGAACTTCATGACAGCGCCCTCTACCAGCAGAAAGTAGTTTGGAATCCCAAATATTGTTTATAAATGTTTGTTTACATTTAAGTGGGCATGGTTATAACTGGTTAATGACACAAGCAATCTTTTAAAGGTAAAAAGGGAATTATGGTATAAATATGAATTCTTTGCTTTGAAATGGATTTTCTTTTATTGATACAATTTAAGGTCAATTTTGTAATATGTATATTTCTCCTCTTGCTTAGGTATTGTGTTTATATAGCTCATTGGGAAATGTAATGTATAATTTAGTACAGATTATAGAGAGTTACCTATGATAGTTAAAACTTGGAGTTAAGTTAGTTAGGATTTCTAGATATACAGAGATGTATTTGAGATGAATAGGCATTCTTCAAACCTTTCAAAGACCTACAGAATATGGCATTTAAAATGGTTTAGGGTTTTTCTTGACAGGGAGGCACAACTGTACCTGGTAACACCACCTGCATCAAAAAGGAAGATGGACATTGAAGAAACTCATTACGAAGTTTGCTTCAAATATGGCAAGACTAGCCATTTGAGCAAGGTACTTCTCTTGTCTAGACTGTTTGACTTTATGTTGTAGAAACTGGACATGCAGGACCCACAAAAAGGTGACTGCTGATTCAAGATGTACATTGCTACAGGATTCCTGCTTCATGGAAGAGGCTGCCAGACAGCCAGACAGTCTACAGGACACAGAGAAAAATGACTGACAGACTGTTAATACAGGTGGATAGTTTAAAGTTTCCTGCTTTGCTGAGGAGTCTGGAGACACACTATGGCCTATGGGCTGAAGATGGAACATTACAGAAGAACTTCGGGTGACTGACCAGGCAATGCATTGTCTCTGTCATTTCTAGAGTTTATATATTATCCTTCTCTGGTCTTTGAAGGAGTTGAAGACAGGTAGTTTTGATTATAGTTTTCCTTAGTAAGGATTAAAGATAAGTTACATATAGGACTTTAGACTCACAAAGATAGGATAGATGATATTTTCTTAAAGTCTTACAAAATGTTTATGGACTAAATATTGTTAACTGTGATTCTTCTTATTTGATAACTCTTGTATGTTATATTTTGCTATGTTAAGGTTAAACCCCTTCTTTTACTTTAGACAGAAAAGAGGAGATGATGGGAGATGTTATTCTGTATATATGTTTCTCATACTGGTTAATAAAATATCTCATTGTGGCCAATGAGATAGCAAGATAGGCGGGGCTAGGAGACAAGGAGGAAAGAGGAGGTAGGAAGGAGGAGCCGAGGACCTGAAAGAAAGAAGATGCTGGCTGCGGCTCGCGGATAAGATAACCACGTGGAAATACTTAGATAAGTAGAAATGAGTTAATCATTAAGGCAGAGCTAGCCCATAAACAGTAATGTTAACTGGCCAACAGGACTGTATCAAATACAGAGTCTCTGAGTGTTATTTGGGGCTCACGTGGCGGTGGGACCATGGAGGTAGGACCCCCTGCAGCCGGTGGGAAGAACCTGCCATAACAGTGGTGGGAGAAGAAGATGCCCAAAAGGAAGGAGAGAGGGAGGGAAAGAGAGGGAGGGAGGAAGGGAGGGAGGGAGGGAGAGAGGGAGGGAGGGAAGGAAAGAAAGGGAGGGAGGAAGGGAGGGAGAGAGTGGGGAGGGAGAGAGGGCAGTCTTTCTTTATAATAAAATGGCTGTTGCACTGGTGGAGACTTCCTGACCCACAAATGCTCAGCTAAGGATCAAGTGAGCTGTTAGGCAAGTCAGCTGGTATTGTGAGTCCCAGTCCTAGGCAGGAGATAGCTGGTGTTCCAGCAGAGTCAGAAAGACAATGCTCTCAGCCTCTGCCTATGGGTCTCTTCAAGACCTAAGTGGACCAGCTTAGCCTCACTCCAGAAAATGAATTTCACACTGTCTGATGAGTTAAAATGCCAATAGTATCCAGAAGCATCCCAATGCAGACACACCCAGGAATTATGTTAACCAAATACTTAGGGTACTGCATAGTCTAGTGACACTGACTCACACTGTTAGCCATCACATCTCCCTGACATGGGTGCTCCCTCAGTCCATCATACTCTTTTCATGGAAAACTTTCTCAAGACTAAGTAAGCATAGTACATATCCTAGCTGACCACAACTTAGATTTGAAGTTTAAGTGTAACATGTAAGTGAGAACTGGAACCAATATCATATACATAGAGAAAGATTTATTATATGGATTGGCTCACACAGTTATGGAGGAAGTCCATAAATCCAGGAGTTCATAGTCTGCCATCTGCCAGCCACAGAACCAGGGAGCAGATGGTGTAATTCAGTGTGAGCTTAAAGGCTTATGAGTTATAGAGTAGATGCTGTCATTTCTGTCCTAAGTCCAGAGTAAAAGCAAGAACATCAGTGTCTGAGGACACAAGGACAGTGCCTTCATTTCAGAGGAGAAAAATAAATTGCTTGTCATCTGCTTTTTAATTCTGTTCTTGCTTTGATGGACTAGATGATGCCAGTACATAGTGAGGAAGGCTATGTGCTAAGAGTCACCCTAGTCACCAACCTGGCCTCTACACACACACACACACACACACACACACTGAGAGAGAGATAGAGAGAGACAGAGAGAGACAGAGAGACAGAGAGAGAGACAGAGAGACAGAGAGACAGAGAGAGAGACAGAGAGACAGAGAGAGACACACAGAGAGAGACAGAGACAGAAGAGATAGAGAGACAGAGCAGAGACAGAGTTCTAACAGCAATCTGGCTATCTGTTAGTCCAGTTAGCTCATAAAATTAAGCATCATGATAGCTACCTGTGTATTCAGGAGTTAAATAATTGCAATTTATCATACTTTAGGAATAATTGTCATACACACAAAAGTCACCACCTGTGACTTTTAGTCTTGCCGACTTGGCACACCCTAGAGTCACTTGGGAAGAGTTTCAGTGAGAGACTGTTTGAATCAGGTTAGCCTGCTAGGCGGAAAGGGGTTTGTGCCCCTGTAGTTAGAGGATCCAGGAAGTTCAGGAGTGGAGAAGGCAAGCTGGCTACTGCCCTGCATGTGGTCCTTGGGGCATCCTGACTGAAGATGCAGTGCAATTATTTGCTTCAAGTCCTCCCACGGTGGCTTCTCCTCCGACTAATCTGTAACTGTCAGCTAAATGAACCCTTTCTCTCTTATGGTATTTTTTTTGTCACAGAAGCAGGAAATGAAATTAAGACAGCATTCATTTATAAAGAAATAACTTGGTGTCATGAATTTAAAAAAAAAAGAAAACAGCATTACAGGTCATGATATCTTACTTATCTCTGCACAGGACTTGGCAGGCAGGCTTACTTCTGTGCATGTTTACTAGCTATCTCACAGGGCTGAGCCTGTGCTGGACTATGTATACAATGGGAGAAGACAGAGGTTCACCTTGCCTTGTGCAGCACCCACTGTTGGAGAAACAGGTGCTGACCAATTACATAATGTGTGTCTCTAATTGTATAAATCTGGACGTCTGGCAGTGGAAGAATGTGGCAGGACACCAAACAATGGTCAAGAAATTAGTGGAAGCCTCTTAAGAGAAAATCATACAGACAGAAACACGAGAGAAGAGCTGGGACTAGCAGATGGAGATGTAGGATGATGGAAAGAAACCAAAATGTCTCCTTCCACCCACAAGAGCTAATCCCTTTGAAGGTCTTCAGGTGTGAAGAAAAGGTTGTTTAGCTTTTGAGGGTGTAGGGTACTGAATAAGGTTAGTTTCCTTTCACTTGTCCAAAGGCCCGCTGGGAAAAGTGTTGGAAAAAGAAGGAAGAGATGGCAGGGCAAGGCAGGCTGTAGATCTGTGCAGACTACAAACTAGAAAAGGTTCCTGCTCTGGGCAAATGGACCCCTGCCACAGGTATGGTTAGGCAGTCCTGGTCAGGCTTTGTATTGAGATTCAGTGTGATGTTGGCTAGCATATTCATCAGATGAGGATGTAATAGCAAAATGCATCTAGTGGTTTCAAAAGAAGACACGTATTTCACAAGTCAGGAAATTGAGAAGTTAGGTATCAAAGTGCTAGCCAATGCAGTTCCTGGCAAGGCAAGGACATTCCTTCTCCTCTTTCCCCCTCCTCCTCCTCTTCTTCCTCCTCGTATTCCTCCTCTTCCTCCTCCTCCACCTCCTTCACCACCTCCTCCTCATCTTCCTCATCAACTTCCTTAACTTCCTCCTCTTCTTCTTCCTCAAATATTTTTGTGTTTGCTTCCCTGAGGAAGTGAAGGGGGAGAGAAAATGGAAGAAGGAATAAAGGAGGGAAGGAAGCAGAGACATTTAGAGAAAGGGAGAGGGAGGGGGAGAGGGAGGAAGAAACAAAGGGAGGGACGGAGGGAAGGAGGGTCGGAGGAGGAGGAGGAGAGAGGGGGAAGAGAGGAGAGAGAGAGAGAGAGAGAGAGAGAGAGAGAGAGAGAGAGAGAACCTATTCCAGGAGGCATCTCTTCTCCTTTGACAATCTACAGATTACAGATCTTGGGGAAGAAAGGATGGCTCCATGGTTAAGAACACTGGCTGCTTTTGCAGAGGACCTGGGTTTGGTTCCCTCTTCTGGCTTCCACAGACACCAGACATGCACATGGTACACATACATACATACATACATACATACATACATACATACATACATACACACATGCAGGTAAATACCTATAGACAAAAATTTTAAAAGATCTTCTAAAAAGCAAGAATACAGATCTTGTGATGACTCCTCCTGCACAACAGGATGATTTCATCTAAACTCAATTACTTCCACCACCCCCAAAGCCTGATCTCCATAAACTATCACCATAGGGATTAGCCCAACACATGCATTTTGAAGCGAGACCATTCAACCCACAGAATACAGGGCAACAAGCACCTGAAACCTGGCTAGGACTAAAAGATTGATACCCAAGTGGATTCTACTTGGATGGATTGATGGATTTCACAAGATGTAGGCCTTCTGGTATCTAGTTTGAGGGAATTCTAGACAAATGGGGATGGCAGGTTACCTGTTCAACTACATGCCTGGACAATTGCTGGTGGCTGTTAATGAAAGGCTTAGTTCCTTTAAAGCAGTGGTTCTCAACTTGTGGGATGTGACCCCTTTGTGGGTTGAATGACTCTTTTACAAGGAGTCATCAGAAAGCACATATATTTACATCATGATTCATAATGGTAGCAAAATTTACAGTTATGAAGTAGTCATTAAAATTTTATGGTTGGGGTCCCCACAACATGAGGAACTATATTAAAGGGTCATAGCATTAAGAAGGTTGAGAACCTCTGCTTTAAACAGAGATTTTCTTCTATTCTTCACAAGGTTGTCTACAGTATAAGCAACAAAAGAGCCCAAGAAAGGGGAGGCAGAAGCTACAATGGCCATATGACCCAACAAGGAAGTCCCACATTGCCACCTCCACCATTGTCTATTGGTGATATGATATGAACCAGCTCTAATTTAATGTGAATGGAGTCCATGCCAGAGTACCAATATCAGGGCACAGGGATCAGAGGCAGTTAGCATGGAGTCTAAGTGCTGAATCTTATTCCAAGAAAGGCAAGACTGGAACTAGAGGAATGTGAGGAGACTTGAGTTAATGGTGTTGAAACCAGTTGAGGTTTAGGCTAAAGCAATGGAAGTGGTGAAAAAAAAAGAAAAGAAAAGATGTGACATAATATTGGAATTTGTACCTAGCAGGATCTTTCATATGCCTAGCAGTATATTTATCCTTTCATATTCTTAGTTTGGAATGTTTGATTATTGGTTACTCTGAATAAGATGCCAGTCCAGTTCATCTGAAGTAAGTACCAACTGTATACAAATTCTGGACTGGGGAGTTAATACTTGAACTCGGATTTGAGTGACTCATTTTGCAGACAGTTCTGCAGTTACACAAGTTGCTGACTCAGACTGGTGGATACTGAAAACAGATCCAGACTCTGAGGTATATGACCAGAATTCCATGCTGTTATTTATTCTCAAGCAACTAAATAGCCAATATTACTTTTGAAGATAATGAGCCTTTAAAAGTGGTCTGGTAAAGAAAAATGAATTTATTTTCAAATCAAATGACCTAGTTCTTTTCACGTGTTAAAAGAGCCTCCAATATTATTTAATAATTTGATGCTGCAAACCTGTGATAAAACACCTCCATAGCCATCCACTTGACAGATAAAGAAGCTAAAAATCTCAAACGTCCCAAGGTCAATGGGACAAGAATAGTAACAAGAGCTTTGTAAAGTAGGAAAGTACAAGGGGGAGATCATGAGCCTCCACTGGTCAGAGAGATGGGGGGCAGGAGTGAGACAGGGAGATTACATCAGAAGTAAAGATGAAGCTAAAACCAGAATCTACAGCACTGGGTAGACCTGAGTTCAATCCTTTCTACCAACTAATAGCCATACACTGGGAAACAGTTGCAGCTCCGAAGCCTGATATCTTCTTTACTGAAACAGATAATTGTAGTTGCCTTCACCCTTTCAAGGTTCAGAAGGATGATTATGATTTTTTCACTTTACAATTTTAATTTATTTATTTAAATGCTTACATCTAAATGCTTACATTGAGTCATCCCTATCATCTATTATCTCTCCATTCTCTCTCTCTCTCTCTCTCTCTCTCTCTCTCTCTCTCTCTCTCTCTCTCTCTCTTTTGTGTGTGTGTGTGTGTGTGTGTGTGTGTGTGAGTGAATGCCAGTAGTACATGTAGCATCATGTTTAGAGGTTGGAGGACATCTTTCAGGAGTTGGTTTTCTCCTTATACTACATTAAGGAAGGGGTCCTGTTTCTGACTGTGCGGGTACTCCAGGCTGCTGTCTTGTAAGAGTTCAGCCAGTTCCCCTGTCCGTGCCTCCCAACCTGCTGCCCAAGTGCTGGGATTACAGATGCACCTTCACATATTGCCTTTTATTTGAGTTCTGGGGTCTGAACTCAACTGCCAGGCTTTTGAGGTTGTGTGCTTTTACCAGCTAAGCCATCTTCCCGGCCATTGGATTATTAGATATTTTTAAAATAAATATTTATGTCTGTCTACTCTAAGAATTAATCCTGGTTTCTTTCTCTCTGAAACCACCTTTCCCAAAGTGGTCCTTTTGTAGAACATTGGCCCTTTTCAGTGTTTTGAACACTATGTGAAGCAATGAGATAGCCTTTCTCATGTCTGTAAACCAAAGTTCTGATTAAATTCCTAAGGGGGTCTAGAGCTTTGGAGATGCTCTCATCTTCTCCACAGTATACCATGCCCTCAGCCTCGAGGAAGGAGGCAGATCTCTCAGTCTGGTGATAGGAGCCCATCACGGCCCTTGGCCAGAAGCCTAGTGGTGTTGGGATCTTTATATGTTTCTGTTCTACATTTTTCCAATGTATTCAGCTTAAATTTGGACATCATTGTGTTTTCTTCCTTGTCTTATTTTTAAAAACTTGGAATAGGCAACTTTACACATTCTAATACTATGAAACATAATATATAGTAAATAACATGTGTAGCATTGTCCAACTTACAGGGCCCTTTCAAAGTGTTCTCTTGTTCCATTCTGAAACTGTGGGAACAGGAAGAATATAATTTGGCAGATCCTGGGTCCAGGCAAGAATTATCTGGAAGGTGAGGGAGAGGAGGGCAAAAAGGTGGGGTCAGGTAGGAGACAACAGGAGAGAGACATCACATGACAAGCTAGGCTTTAGGAAAGTTAGGCAGAGGAGAAAGATTGGTTCTCTGTGTTTCTGTCTCTATGTGCCCCCTGCTCCCCACAGGCCTCTGGGTTAGGTCATGGGAAAGAGTATGGAGATGGGCTGACTCATGGAGGAACGAGTTTTATTTACGATGACTTGATGTGTGCTCTGAATGGGATTCATACTTGGCATGAAGAGGCTGCAATAGGGATTTAGAATACCTTTTAAATTGCTTTCAGATGCTAATTTCATTTCTTCTGTTTATGACACTATTCCAGTGGGATTATATCAGCTTCATGTAAAGTATATAAACACAAAATGACTTGAAACATGTATCAAAACTAAGTGCTATACAATCAAGAACCTCGGGTGTCCTCCAGACTTAGTCTTTTATGAATCACTACTACTTTAGATCCAATGGAGACATCGGCTTTCTATGCAAACTGAAATGTGCAATGATACAAATAAAACCACAGGAATGTGTGAATAGTGTACAGAAATCAGTGGATAATATAGGTAAAATTCTATCATGCAATGCTTTTTATTACATTATGGGGCTATGACAATAGATTATTTGGTAAAGTGTTTGCCTTGCAAATATGAAATCTGAGTTTGATTCCCAGAGCCCACATAAAAACCCTAGTCATCAGTTCCCATTAGAGATGGTTGTGGGCCACCATGTGGTGGCTGGAAATTGAACTCAGGAACTCTGAAAGAGCAACCAGTTATTTATTTATTTTGTTTGTTTGTGTTTTAGTTTTAGTTGTTTGTTGGTTTTTGTTTGTTTTGAGACAGAGTTTCTGTGTGTAGTTTTGGCTATTCTGAAACCAGCTTTATAGATCAGGCTTGTCTTGAACTCAAAGATCCTCTAGCTTCTGCCTCTTGAGTGGTGGGATTAAAGGTGTCCACTTTTATGGCATTCTCAAAGAATTAATAAAAATAATGTTTTAAAAAGAAAAAAAATTAGTCTCAGTCATAGTAGTGTATGATTTTAATTACAGCACTGGGGTGGCAAGGATGGGCAGGTCTCTGGGACTCTTTGGCCAGTCAGTCTAGGCTACTGGACAAATTGCAGAACAATCAAAGACCCTATCAAAAAAAAAGTGGATGATACCTGTGGAATGACATTTGAGGCTGTTCTCTGGACTTCATACATCTACATGTACACATTTCCCCATAAAGTATAGACTACTAAATGAGGACATACACTCACACATATGCACAGATTCTAACCTTCATTACTAAAGTAAGTTTTGCATTTTTAAAACAAGTGTGTCCTTCAGTGTGTTTGGCACAATCATCTCTGCAAGTTATTAGTATTTTACCTTAAATGAAATATTTCTGGCCTATCCAGTTTCACTGAAAATGTCCTTTCCACTCCATGGTGAATTCTCGTGGCAAATCAGTTCTCAATCAGGATCATACGAACATTGACATATCATACATTAGAAAATGCGCTCACTAAAATAATGTGCTTCATATTAAAAGCTGGAGAGAAGCCTGTGAAGTTGCGTATGCGATAGTTATTACACCAGTGAATGGCAGACAAGGAATCTCAGGCCCTCATTCCCTCACAGAAGCACAATCTGCCCAGTAGACTGGATGGGAGAGTCTCCTTGAAGCTTCAGACACCAAGTAAGGGGCAGTGGCAAGCACAGGAATACCCAAACAAGAGAAGGAGAGGAAAAGTGAGAGGAAATTGTCTTAGCCACTGTTCTATTGCTGGGAAGAGACACCATTCCCAAGGTGACTCTTAGAAAAGAGCATTTAATCGGGGGCTGGCTCACAGTTTCAGAGGTTTAGTCGGCAGGGAGTGTGGGGGCAGCTATGGTAAGCATGGTGCTGGAGAAGTCGGTTGAGAGTTACATCCTGATCTACAAGCACAGCAGCAACTTTCCAAATCTCAAAACCAGGCCTGGTGACACACTTCCTCCAACAAGGCCACACATCCTAATTCTTTTTGATTTTTTTTTTTTTTTTTTTTGTGTAGAGCAGGATGGCCTCAAGACCATAGAAATCTGCCTGCCTCTTCCTCCCAAGTGTTAAGATTAAAGACCAGAACTCATCCAAATTCTTTTAATCCTTTCAAATGCAGCCATTTCTTTGTGACTAGGCATTTAAATATATGAGCCTATGGAGGCCATTCTTATTTACACCAAGCAGAAATGCTGAGGTATTTTACTTACCCTTGCCTTAGCCCCTCCAAGGTGCATTGTGAAGTCAGGAGGAGGCTGTTCCATGCCCATCTCCTACCCTAGTAGAGGATGCTTTATTGCAGCATCTAGGGTAATCTAAGAAAGCTGCACATGGTTCTAAATTTTGTTTCCTTTGGCTTGAAGTCCCACTGGGACTCTGGCACGACTTGGATATCCCATTGGAAATACTTAAATCAACTGTAGGTATTGTGTCACCAAAGAAGACTGTAACTTGCTAGTTATGGAGGACAAGAGGTAACAGACAGAGGTTACAGTAGACAGTGTGTGTGTGTGTGTGTGTGTGTGTGTGTACTATTGAGAATTTGGTTCACAGCTTGATAGCCCCCCCAGCAAGAAGCAGAAGAAAAGCTTAAGGAAACTGATATATTTTTATGTAGCCATGAACATGGGGAAATGAAGATGAGAGGAGGGGGTGTGGGTAATCCAAGGAAGATGCATGCTCAGGGAATACTTTAATTCCAGCCCTGGTTTTAGTAGTGTAGCTCTTTTACACAAAACCCCAAAGGAGGCATTTTTTTTCTCCAAATGCTCAGTTTTCAAATGAATGATAATACTAATAGATATTTTAAAAGGAAAAATAATCTAACAGAAACCGATCCAAAGAAACACAAGATTGACTAGACAAAGGCTTCAAAATAGCTGTTTTGAACTTGCTCAAAGAGTCAAGGGAAACACAGAAGACCAAAAGAAAGCAATGAGAAATAATGAGACCGTCTGCGAAAGATCAAATGGTGGATGGCTAAGCTGAAGGGAAGGGGGCGTTGGGGATCCTCTTTAATAGGTACCACTTCAGTTGTACACAGTGAACAGAATCCCATAGATAAAATCATGGTGACAGTAGCTCATGATAGGAATGTTCCTAATGCCACTGGACTGGATGCTTAAAATAATAATATGGTGAGTTTTATGTTACATGTATTTTAAATAATATGATTAAAATTAAAAAGTCACATAAAAGTAGTTCAAGACATTCTCAGTCTATGACAGTGGTTCTCAATCTTCCTAATGCTGTAATCCTTTAATACAGTTCCTTATGCTGTATTGGTGACCCCAACCATAAAATTATTTCATTGTTACTTCATAACTGCAATTTTGCTACTGTTATGAATCATAATGTAAATGTATGCTCTGCAGAATATCTGTGACCCCTGTGACAGGGTTATTAGACCCCTAAAGGGGTTGAGAATGGTTACTTTATGAAAAATTTATAATTGGATGCACTTTTTAGTGTCCTGGCGTTCACAATGACAGTCAAGGTGAGTCTGATGTCTTTTTCTCCAGAACAATGTGTGGGAATATGTGCTGGGCATCCCGCATTACTCTTGGAAGCCTATTTTCTGCCTTACTCCTTTCTCAGTGCTCCAGGAGGCTGACTAGTGTGTACCCTATGATGTTTTCTTTGTCCTCTGGCTTTTACTGGGCTCCACCATTGGGAGTCATTTGTTGATGATCTTTGCACAGTTTTACTTTGCTATTGGCCTTTGTAATACTGTCTTGAAAGAGCTCTTTATACACCTGACTGGTGAAAAGAAATAAATGACAAAGTTAGCTGAACTCTCTGCTAACTAGAGCCTCCGGAGGTCAGCATTAACAATATACCATGATGTTCTTATTTGTAGTCTGTGGGCAAAGATCATCCCTACGTTTAAGAATTTAGTGGGTTGCTAAGGGACACAACAAAGTAGAGAACAGGCTGTAAGTTAGGGGTGCAGAATAAAAGGATGTGAACTAAATTCACAAGAAGAGAACACTAGATAGAGCAGCTGTGCTGTACAGTCTTCATCTGGGTTTTACCCTGAGACAAACACCATGGGATGAAACTTATTTAGGTGAACAGCTTTAGCCCATGACCCTGGCACCATTGCTTTAGGCCTGAGGCAAGACTGCATATCATGGCACTTGAAGGACTGTAGGCTGAGAGTGACATGAAGAGAGCAAGAGACAAGCCACAAGGGGCAGGCCACGCCCTTCACAGATACATTCCCACTGTCTCCTCTGCTCCAGCCAAGCCTTGCACCTATGCTCTGCTACTACCAACAATGCCATCAAATATGACACCACCAGGAGTCCAACCCATTGAGGAAGTCAGAGCCCTTGTGATCCAATCACCCTGTCAAGTTCACCAAGGAGCAGACAAAACTTAAACACTGGTGCCTTTGGAAAGGGCACTTTACATACAAACCATAACACTAATTTTAAAAATGAGACAGTTCTTCTGATACCAATTATCTCAACTATTTCTCCTCTTCTAACTAGTAAGTACAAGAGTCGTCCGTGAAGCCAGGTTTTTATCATAGCCTGGCTTAACATGCCCGTACCTCCTCACCCCACCTCTACCATGAGGAGGAGGGGATCACCAGAGATGCTAGACATCTTTTCTGTTTCTTAAGAAGAGAAAGTGTATCTATAAATCATTCATTCCATTTTAGTTATAGCAAGGCCATTGAAATACAAAACCCAGTGACCCCAGCATGGCCTACTCCTCAGGACACCCAGCTGCCTGAGCTTGAGGGTCTCTGGTTCTTGGTCCCATCAAGGCCTCCAGGACAGACGAAGCCTGCAACCCATCAGCTTCACAGACCAATGTGGTTGACAATGAGTGCGGCCCTGGCTTAGTTACTACTGGAGCCTCATTATGGTGACACATGAGCTGTGTGTGCTTTGCGTAGGAGAAAGCCAGACCTTTTGCTTCTTGCCTATGCTTCAAATTGGTCTCTAGCCCTGGGATTGCTCATTAGGAGAGAAATGTGAAAGTACACAAAATCTGATCTTTGATGCAGAATTGTGTGTTTATTCCCAATGTTTAAAACTTAAAGGCTTTGGATTCTGAGCCCTGGGCTGGGACCAAGAGACATTTATTCAGGTCCATTGTGCATGCAAGCATGGTTTAGCTCATTTTCCAGTTCTGTGAAGTGAAAAAAGTTAGGCTTTTCTTCTTTTTTGTTAGCACAGATCCCTTTGGAAATTTGATAGAAACTGTGGCTCCTCAGAAAATGAATGCCTCTTGGCCATACTAGACTTTTTATTTCACACTACTTCTTAACAGCGTAACTAGCAGGAACTTTCCCCTAGAGCCCATCTGCAGACCTCCAGGGATAGATGGTCTTTCCATGCATGTTAAATAACTATGAGGTTGTTGGCCACCATGGGTTAAAATGCACATTTAATTCAGGGCTGGTGACATGGCTCAGTAGGTAAAGGCACCTGCTGCCTAGCTTGATGACCTGGGAGGAGAGAACAGACTCCTGTAAGTTGTCCTCTGACCTTTACATATACAACCCCTACCCCTCACAAAATAAATAATAACTACCTTTTAAAATTAAAAATATACACTCAGGAAGCAAAGTCAATCAGATCTTTATGAGGTTGAAGTCAGGCTGGTCTACAGAGTGAGTTCCAGGACAGCCAGGGTTACACAATGAAACCTGTTTTGAAAATCACATATATGTATGTGTGTGTATAAATACATGTATTTTTGTTTATAAACATATATAATTATATAAATTACATATTTACATGTTATTAATGTTATATATCCAAATGTTATAATGATTTCCCCCATTTTCTCAATTTTGAGCTATTTATACAGACTCCAGCCCTCTGTTTGAATAGTAGGCATGGTAGTAAGATGACACGAAATTTCTTTCTACAGCTTGACCACATGCTCTTTGTGTCATAGTTTGCTGTAGATGCTTTCCTAATTGGTTTCCCCATGAGGCTTTGGAGTTCCTTGCCTGGTACTGCCTGAATGACAGGCACTAGACCTATCACATTTATCTGCTGCTAAGCCTCTGTCTTGCTTCTGGGATTTGGATTTGCACACTTAATTCCTTTAGATCTCTGGATAAAATCTTTCCTAAGTAGGCTTCACAGCATCCATGCAGCCACCTTGCTACCCTGTGTCCTGACTCCCTCACGTTACGCTGATCCTATAGTCCTGCTCCTGGCTGACACAGGCAGTGATAGTTTTCTTCATGAAGAATGCCCACATTCATTTTGTCTCTAAAATCCAAGGAAATTTTACACAGCTCTTTTTAGTGGACCCATGAGTAGACAATAGGAAAATGAATATCTCTTTGACCAGTAGGGCTTCTGCTTTGAATAAAAATAGAACGTCAGTTGTCCCTCACTCTTCACAAATATTTTATTTTCTATCCCTGGACATTCTAGGTTGCTTTTTATTGTGATAAGGACCTTGACCAAAATAACTTGGGGGAGGAAAGGGTTTATTTCAGTTTAAAGTTTATAGTCCATTGTGAAGGGAAGTCAGGGCAGGAATACAAGGACCCTGGAAGCCGGAACTGAAGCAGAGGCCACAGTCACACTGCTTGCTGGCTTGCTCTCCTTATTTGCTCAGCCTGCTTTCTTTCCTATACAGCTCAGGACCACCTGCCCAGGTGTGCTATCTCCCACAGTGGGCTGGGTCCTCCAACAAAGGCCCCACAGGCTTGCTTGCCTGCAGGCCAGTCTAAGGGAGGCATTTTCTCAGCTGTTTCCCTCTCCCAGATGACTCTGGCTTGTATCAAGTTGATAAAACCTAACTTGCAACCCACCCCATCTCATATTCTTCATCTTCCCTAGAGTGGGGGGGGGAAGCTGGTACTGATTCTCTGAGTTTTCTTTAGTATTTGCTATGGGAAGTGTGGCTGTGAGAAATTTACTACCACCTTGCTCTTTATATAATTATAGAGACAGCCTCCTAAACTCTACTTGCAACTGCTTTGTAGGTTGTCTGAGGGACTCATTTCAGTGAATGGAAAGAAACCAGGGCAAGAGTGCTCAGGTCATACTCATTGATGGTGAGTTTCAGCTTGCATCCCTGTATCCTGTATTAGCTTGATATCAACTAATGTAACAGAAGTACAGGGATGAACAGAAATGACCCACGGTCTTTTTAAATATGTAGACCAGTTCATAGAGTGTTCTGTGCTAGATGGTGTAATGGAGCAGTGAGCCTGGGAAATAGTGTATGTCTCCATTAATGAGACTCAAGAAAAGAAAAAATGACACTTGAAAGGAGACCCAAGGAAGGCAGAGTAGGGCTTGAGTGACCAAGGGAACACTGAGAAGAAGACACAACATGTGTCCAGGTGTGGATCATAAGAGCCTATAGAAAGCAGGATGCATAATGGTCCTTGGTCCAAGATAAGACCAAGAAAATGAGTAGGAGCATGGAGATCTTAACCTTACACTCAGGGTCCCTTCTAAATATTACAGCTCTTCATGGTGCTTGTTAAAATTAGCCTCAGCTTGGTGATGTCCACAAGAAACCATTTTGGAGTATCTTGAGCAGTTTAGGGAGGAGAGTGTGGCAGATTCGATGAAAAGTCTTAGGAATGACAACAAAGCAGAAGCAGTAAAAGTTGGATATAGCTGGAATAACCTGGGGGAAAAGTCAGAGTTTCTGGCTTAGAGAAAGGAATAGTTGCTTTCACAAAGGAAGGAAGGAAGAGAAAGGAAGGAAGGAAAGAAGGAAAAAAGGAGAAAGAAAAGGAGAGAAGGAAGAAAGAAAGAAAGAAAGAAAGGAAGGAAGGAAGGAAGGAAGGAAGGAAGGAAGAAAGAAAGAAAGAAAGAAAGAAAGAAAGAAAGAAAGAAAGAAAGGAGGAAAGAAAGGAAGAAAGAAGAAACTGCCTTAGTGGTAGAAATAGCAAACAGTATGGAAAAGGTGGATTGACACGGTGAGGTGGGACACTAGGCCAGCACTTGCAGTAAGAGGAGTGGGCACGTGGCTCTGCAGGGTTCCACTTACTGTCTGACCAAGGCCACCTGCTCTCAGCCAACTTCCCTGCCTGTGCAGAAGCGCAGGGGTAGCGCTAGAGTCAGTGAGGCAGAATCCAAGCCCCAGGCAAGTCTACCCCTCCACTTCCGCTTCATGCTTAGGAGACAAAGTGCTAAAATTCACCAGTTCAAAACCAGTTCAAACCAAAACTGGTTCAAATGGGGGTTCAGAATTTGTTTTGAATGTGTCGTGTTGGGGATAGAACCCAGAGCCTTGAGCATGCTAGGAAAGCTCTCCACCACAGCCCTTAGGTTTCATGAGACAGGGTCTCATTGTGTAGCTCAGACTGGCCTTGAGCTAATAGTGTAGATAACTGTCTTCAGACTCACAGTCACCCTGCCTCTGCCTCCCAGGTGCTGGGATGATGGGCATGCACTAGCAAGTGTACCCAGCTCTTTCTCTGACAGTGTGTCTTTGCTGAATGGATGTTTGTGATGCCTGATCAATTCTAGACTTCAGCAGATAGCTTTCCCTATTACTCAACAGAGCATCAATGATGGGAGATGTTATTCTGTATATATGTTTCTCATACTGGTTAATAAAGCTCTGTGGCCAATAGGAAACAAGATAGGCAGGGCTAGGAGACCAGGAGGAGGAAAGAGGAAGTAGTAGGGAGGAGTCGAGATGTAGCCCGGGGAAGAAGCAGGACGCCTGCTGCGGCTCCCTGATAAGACGACCACGTGGAAATACTTAGATAAGTAGAAATGGGTTAATAATTAAGACAGAGCTAGCCCATAAACAATAATGGTAACTGGCCAACAGGATTGTATCAAATACAGAGTCTCTGAGTATTATTTGGGGCTCACGCTGCAGCGGGTCCAAATCTAAGGACTCATATGTTTATATGCACTTTTCTCTCTGAAATCCTCATTTTCTCTTATACATGTTAATGCTTATTGTTGCCTTTCCCCTAATGCATACCGTAAAACTTGAAAATTTTACTTTGATATTGATATTTAAGTTTTCCACAAGGAATAATAACAGTTCCCAACAGCAATCCTTGAACACTCCAGAAGGAAGATGGGGCCCCAAATGGACATTTCCATTCTACTCATCCTGATGCATCTGAACTACAAACTTCACCCTTTAACCGGTTTGGGACTGCTTTGCTCAAGACAACTCCTGACTAGCTAGCTGTAATGGTGCACCTTCTTATTACAACCTGGCCAGAGTTCCAAATAGAACTCCAGTCAAGCATTTTCGGCCACACTATGAATACCTACATATGTCACAGCCAATTCTGTTGAAAAATTTGGTTGCTAAACATTTTCTTCCTACAGGATCCCATGGAGCAATCATCGTCCCATTTCAGCAGGAAGTAATCTTAAGATAACAACGCCCCTCTCCCCAGTCTTGGAATTTAGGGATAATATTCATCTTCATAGGGTTGGTTTTAGTTACTTGGGGTTGGGTATGGAAGGTGATATTTAGACTCAGTTATCTCTTTTAGACAGAAATAGGGTATGGTTGGGAAAGATATGGTTCAGAATGATATAGGTAGATTGGCCTACCTTCTTGTGAATTGTTTAGTAAGAGTGAGATATTAGTATTTCAGCTTATACTGTTATATATTCTTAACTGTGGTAATCTATGTACTGGAAGAATTGTATATTATATTTTGTCATATTGTGTGAAATCTTTCCATTTATGTTTTATGCACATTATTCTCGCTATATTCTATGTATGTATACTTTGTTTGCGTTCAAGACATTTTGTATATTGATACAATTTAGGATATTTATCTTGCTGTCATCTTGTCTAGACATTTCTACTCTACCTCTACTTTAGGAATTTACATGTGCATAATTATATTGTTTAGGTGTGTATCCTTGCTTTACTCAAGGAAGTTTTAATCAGGTTTTTAGCTAAGTTCCTGATTATTACAGATTATCCTCACCCGTGTTTCCTTTGCCTATGAGATTAGTCAGAAATAGATGCTTAATCTCCAATCACTTCATAGACCTACAGAACACGGCATTTAAATGTTTTAATATTAGTACTCCATTGACATGAGACACTGTTGCTCCTGACAGCACCATGCACTTTCCCGAAAGTATGTTGGACACTGTCGTTGCTCCTTCTGGAGTTCACCCTCACTTCGGCCATGGCCTCTTGGGCAAGGAACTGTCCCTACCTAGACAACTGATCTGGACATGCGGTCCTATGTGCTTGCAGGAGACAAACAGAAGACTGCTGAACCTTGCCAAGTCAGGGTAAGACAGCCTTTCTTCATCCCTGCTTTTGTTGTGATCTGTCAGGTACTCTTGGCCTTAGCCAAAACTAGCTGTACCAATATTGCTCTGAGACCTTGGGTGACTGTCCAGGTAGCTTGCTGTTTCTGTCTTCGAGGCATCTTTTGGAAGTTGCCCATCCGCACTTCCTGTCTACCCTAGTATTGCTATTTTCCTTCTCAGGTCTTGATGAGGTTGTAGATTAAACCATCACAACTATTATTCTCTCTTCCTAGTTAGATAGATTAGGTACTAGGCTTAAGCTTTCTAGCTTAGGATAACTCTATTGTAAACTCCGTTATGTCTTCATCCTAGGACTAGATATGTAGGTCGTTTTGTTCTCAATTTTCCTTTTCTTAGAGCACACTTGTTATTCACTGTTTTGTATATAGTTTTGTATCAAACCCAAATCTTTTCTTTAGACTAAAAGGGGAATTGTGGCGAGATATTCACCTTGTCTGCACCTGTGGCTTAGGCCATGCCCATTGGGGCGGAGACAGGGCCGGATGGGAGTGGGGAGAAAAGGCTGGGAGAGGGTCGGGCCACCCCTTTTGGTGGTGGACACTGGAAGGCTCAGGGTCCACTGGAACCCGCCGCGTACATCTGCCTATGTTGTGAGTTATTTCTCCCTTAATAAACTTCTGTTCGGCCTAATTGTTTATCCTGATCCTTATTAAATCGCAATACATCAAGAATAACAAAACCTGAATCTGGTTACAGGGTGAAGTGAACATGGCTAAGAGGCCATTCATGCCTCAGGCCTAGGATATGTCAGGCAATGATGTGTGTCCACTTGCCCACAATACCTTTGTGACTGTAGAGCACAGAGGAGAGGAGAATTGGAGCATTGTCTGGGGGAGCCGGTTGCTGGTATTTCTTTCCCACCAAGTCCCACCACTACAGCCCCAAATGAACACACAACGATACTATATTAATTATTAAATTGTTGGCCAATGGTTAGGGCTTCTTATTGGCTATCTCTGTCTTAATTATTAACCCATTTATGTTAATCTATGTATTGCCATGAGGCTGTGGCTTACCTATAGTCCAGCGTGTTACTCCTTCAGCTTCATTGTGTCTCTTCTTGGCTCACTCTATCTGCCCACCTTTCCCAGAATTCTACTTGTCTCCTAGCCCAGCCTATCTTCCTGCCTCTACTGGCTGTTGGCCAAACTGTTTTATTCATCAACCAATAAAAGAAGGACCCATTCTTCCAATCCCCATCAGGAGCCATTTCTAGAATTAACAAAAAACTGCAAGAAGACTTAAATCATGATGCTAGATACGGACTGAGGAGAATTCCTTCCTTTGCTCCTAAGGCAGATTTCATTTTGTCTCTGTTTCTTGTTTGTTTCCCCAGTGGCACTTAGTGTAGACTTTTGTCTGTACGTACTCACTTGTGACTTTTCTATTAAACCAAGAGGAAGCAGCATTCCATCATTTCTAGCCCAACACTCGGTGCATAGACTAGTATGAGGTAGGCACTCACATGCTGAACAGATCAAGGAGCTGCTAAGGATGTCTGGGGAAAGTGGTCCTGGGATGAGATTACAAGGAAGGTGAGCGAGCTCCTGCCTCTGTCTTTAGTCAGTTCTTTTCCCTCTCAATACTACTAATTCTGGTACCTCTGGAGGACCCTTGTACCTCGAGGATCTCCTTCCCCTGGAGGCTCCCTGCTCTTGGAGGCCCCCCTTCCCATGGAAGACCCCTGCCCCTAAAGGACTTCTGTCCTTAAAGCCCCCCTTGTCCCTGGAATTAGCCCTTTGCTTCATAGCTAACTCTGACTGCTATTATTTCTTTCAATGTGGATGAAGATTTGATGTTTATGTGTTTTAACCACTACCACTCCCAGCGCAGTGTTTTACTGAAGAAGCCCTGTCTGAGCTTATTTTTATGTACACAAACACAAGGAAAAGATAAACATCAGCATATGAGTCTTTAAACAAAGTTTCAAGAGATATTCTTTGATTAGTCCTCATTTACTGGTGCTGTTGGCAGCCGCAAATGCTGAGTCTCTGGAAGCTCCTGGGGCCCAGTCACTCCATGAGGAAACCAAGTAGTGGATCATTTTCAGGTCAGAGGCTGAGCCAAGGTCAGGGAAGGGGAAGAAGTGGGTGGGGCAGAAGTGTTATCTGGAAGAAGGGGGATCAGAGGTGAAAGCACAGCCGTTTCCAAGGGCCAGGTGTCACAGGACACATCCTCGTCGAGAGCCGTTACATCATGGTACACAGAAGTCAAGGTGGTTGGGGAAGTCTATTTGCCGTCTTAGCACTTGGGGACCCTAGACTTTGGGGACAAAAATCAACTTCAATTGTCAAATGCATTATTTAAAATAATGCAACTTGAGCATCTGACAAAACTGTTCTCCCAAGTTTTAGAAAGTGTGTGTAAGCAATGTATGTGTGTGATGTTTGTGATACTTGTGTATGTGTGATGTATGTGATATGTACATGTGTGTGTGCGTGTGTGTGCAATGTTTGTGTGTGTGTGTGTGTGTGTGTGTGTGTGTGTGTGTGTGTGCGTGTGTGTGTGTGTAGGTCAGAGGTCACCATTAAGTGTCTTCCTTTATTGCTTTCCGCTTTGTTTTTTATTTTCTGAGGCAGAGTCTCTACCTGAACCTCGAGTTATCCAATTCAACAAAATTGGGTGGGCCAGTGAGATCCCTGGGATCATGTACTCCATCCTACCTGGCACTGGGGTTGTAAGTGGGTGCATCTAAGTCTGGATTTACATAGGTGCTGGGGATCTAAACTCAGATCCTCATGCTTGCACAGCAAGTAGTTTATTAACTGAGTCATCTCTCTAGTCTCTGGGTACAAAATTTTAACCATCAAGAGTCACATCTATAAGTAGGGAAAGCTCATAGGGTCAGAAGGTCAAAACCTCCAGAAGGATAAACCTAAAATGCTCCTATACTTTAAACTTCTAAACAGTGGAGCCTCATCAAAAATGCAACCTTGTGCACCAGTTGGCATGCAATCTAGAGCAGTTTCTTTGTATACAGGGCAGTGTACCTGCAGAACCCAGAGAACTCGTCACAAATTATGCCCCCTTCCTTTCTGGCAAGAAATGTGAGTGGCAATACATCTTTTCCTCACTTTAAAGGGGAAACTCCCAAAGAATCTTTTACAGTAATCTTTAGGAATATTTTGGAAATGACAGCCTTCTGAATATTCTGATTTATAAAGATCAGAAGATCTGAGAAATGCAGTGGGGGAAGCAGGTGGTTCAATGATCTATAGGGATGGCCAACCTGACAGGATGTAGACTCACCCAAAAGACAAACCTCTGGTCATGGCTGGAAGGGAGTGTCCAGGTTAGGTTAAGGTAAAAAGACTCCCCAACTGTGGACATCATATGATGGCGGTACCCTTAAACTCTGGGTCAAAAAACCCATTTTCCCCCTTATTTGCTTTTTTCTGATCCTTTATCTTTCTATATGGCTTATTAACCTCCCCACCAACCAGAAAGTTCCTTACACTACACAGGAACACCAGAAAATCAGCAGACTGTATTAAAGTTGCTCAGTGTGTTCATATGGTGTGGCTTTGGTCAGAGAGATTACAGATCAGAAGAAGAGGCAGCACAGACAAAGGCCTTTGTTCTGGAGTCAAAACACACCCACTTTGCTCTCAATGCCACCCCTGGACTTTTGGATAGTGAGCACTGCATGGTGGTGTAAATGGAGTTCTAATTGGTCTAAATAATAAAATCCCCGAGTCAGAGAGAGTGTGTTCCTGTTTCCTCCTCCTATGTCCTCTGTCCACCCAATCATCTCACTTCTTGTCTGTCTGTACAGATGTGAGCTGTACATAGTGACGTCTGTACATAGTAAACTAGTGGCAAGCTCCACCCTCTGATCCTCAGACAAGCTTAATTTGTACAAGCAAGATATCTCCATATGGTTGTATTTGTAACCCATTTCTAGCAACTTGCCCCTTATGTCAACAGCATTCCCCTCCTGTATTTCTCGTTGAGTACCTCTGTGCCAAGGTTTTCATACCAGTGTAAGAGGTGGGTAGATTATCTCACATTACCATCAGAGTTTCTGGCAAAGAGTGAGAGACAAGAGAAATAATCCACTTGGTGTAGTTAATTAGATCCCAGTACAGTTTTTGAACACTATCTCAGTGGTCTCCTAGGTTTGACTTAACCTATGACCCCAATGTTTACTGCATCGGGTGAAGAAGATCACTTGATCCCTCAAAAACAAAACAAACAAAAGTTAGTTTTAGGCAGTATGAGAACTGAGGAAACACTTCTAAAATACATAGATCCTATGAATCAGTCAGTGTCATAATAGGTGACGTATATTGAGAATAGCTTTACCCTGGCTGATCACAAGTGACTACTTTAAGAAGTGAAGATCGTAGAGCGCATAGGACTTGAGTCAGTTGGAGCCTGATCGTCCCTGAGCTCCATTATTAGAGGTTGGGAGTGCCTCCTAGACACTTAAAGAGCATGCAGAGAGGAGGGCTGAAGGCAGCCCGTGGCACCTTCACAGGGAGGGAGCTAGAAGAATTAATGCCCTGAAGAGTACTCTATTTCCTCCCTTTTTTTCTTTCCAATCCCTCAGTGACCAGGAGATCTCAGGATGAAGGAGAGCCCACGGACATGGTTCATAGACATCAACTTCTTAGATATAGCAAAATAGGAAGGCTAGAGAATGGATCTGAAAGGACCAAAGGAATCTGTCTTACACCATAGCAACATAATCAGGAAAAAATGTTGACTGGTATTAGAAGTAATTCAAATGAAAACCTGGCATGGTAGTCATGCCAACTATTTAATGGCCCCAAAAGAAGAGCACAAAGCATTTCCAGAGGATTTCTCTTGTGTTCTCTATTATGTGGAAACCCCTCTAGGTTACAGTTCTCTCAACTTCTGGTGGTAGGTAATACTAGCCTTTCTCATTCTCACTGGCTTGATGAACTAGTTTCTCCAGGCAACATAGCTGAACAGTGGTCAACTCAGACCTAACTGAGTCTGTCTCCATCATTCCATAGTCGCTCTACTGTAACAGGAAACCCCAGCAATGTGTAACACATGCAAATCTGGCTTTTCCAAAAACACAGAGGGAGAGCTTATTGAAATTGGGGAGGTTGAGATGACTTACATATATGTTTGGAAATGGTACTGATAAAAAAAAGAAACCCTGCTCTTGCTTGACTCCATAAAGAAAAACACGGAAAAAATGCTGATGTCGCTCTTCTCCAGAAAACCCAAGCAGACTGACTTCTGCCTATCAGGGCCTGATTCATGTGGCCAAGTGCATTTCTGTAGTGGGTTGTGTGGTTGCTTTCTTGGGTCATAAGAGACTGAGCCACCCAACACCCTACTTTCTTCTCTACTGCCAATTTTAACTTTGATTCATGTTACTAAATTCCCTGTTCTGTCACAGGTTACTAGCTACACAAACAGTCACTACAGAGAAAAGTATGGGGCAGTTAAAGGCAATTAAAGAGATTTTTTGAGTGTTGTTTGAGCCTTTTACATTAAGCAAACACTGAAACATTACTTGATACAGCCATTTCAATCAGTTTTAAATTCGGTTAGCTTCATTTTACATGAAAGGTAGCTCTGAGGTTTAACTGATTTGCTTAAAGTAGCACATTGGATGAGATGGTTTATTGGGTTGAGTTTTGACCCTAGTTCACTAGACACTTGAGCCCACAGTCTGAATCTAATGTTCTTGGTGAATAAAACCCCATGGAAGCAGTAGTAAGAGAAAAGTGTCAGAAGAGGAGTCAATGCACCCCTATCTCTGAGCTTCTGTAACTTGTGTCACAGCTACAGCTGTCAACTTGATACAATCTTGGGAGCCACAGATGTCGAATGAAAACTGTCTTAATTGCTAATTGATATAGGAGGGCCCAGCCTACTGTGGCAGTGCCAGAGCTGAGCTACTGGATTCTACCAGAACAACTGTCTCAGTGGAACAGCCTAGAAACACAAGGGAATCCATGCCTCTGCCTCTGGCCAGTAGGAGATTATAAAAACTTCCAGATAGACTGTCTATATACCAGACAGCTTCATACAACCTCTGTGAAGAGACCCAGCAAGATATGGTAATAACTCATTGTTTTCTCTTGCTGTAATAAACACTGTTACCAAAGCAACTTGAGTAGAAAAGGATTTATTTTAGCTTACAGCTTATAGTCCATCAGCAAAGGAAAACAGGCATTTCACTGTTGCAGCAGCTTGATGTAGTTCTGAGACCTCAACACCACCTGCTCAGATCTCTGGACACCTCAGAGTGATCTAGGGAGCAGGGACTATGGGTACTCACTGAAGTTTTGGATGTGCTGACTCGGATATACAGAGAGCTGATGCTATGAAGAACCCTTCAGCACTGGGGAATGGAGTCTGTGGATATGAGTGGACACTGGCATCCATTGAGTGGACACTGGCGTACACTGTATAGCTTCTCAGAGATGCCTGTGGGCTGTTGTTCACAGTATCCACGGACTGGATAACATAGTCTTAAAATTTCTTATTTTTCTTCTTCACTTTCCACATTCTCTCTTTTCCTGAAATAACTCCTCCAAATAACCTTCATGCTAGCCGGCCCTTATCATTGTTTGTGCTTTCTGGGGAGCCTAGGCTAAGAAAAGTTGCATATGTGCTGTCCCCTGTAACTGTCTTAAGCCTCTCTGTTTATCATTGACTATGAAAACATTTTTAATGATGGTAGCATAAGACAAGACTCTGGAGTCGTACTGCCTGTCAAATGACAGCTGGTTAAGAAACATCAGATAAATTAATGAGATTTTGGATGTCAGTTTTCTTACATATAAAATAGTGATAATAGTAATAAGTCTCATTTGTTAACAAAATAATTAATGTTATTCAGATGAAGTGCTGTGTATTTTTCCTGGCAACAGCATTGATAACACTTCATTGAGTTTTCTGAGGTTTTTCACTATAACAATAAAAAACTGACTAATTATAATTTTTGCAACTTTTCTAATGTTAAATAAGGCATTGCTTAAACTACCTAGCATGAACTGGGTTGGCCATGTGTTTACCATATGAACCATCTGTGTAAACTCTGTCTCCATTTCAGATTTCCTTAGACTAGTTTCTGAGCCCAAATACCAGCTGACTAAAGATATGGCAGCTCCCACCAACTTCTATTGTGAGCCTTAGATTACCTGTGAATGACAACCCTTTTTCCAAAATGAAAGTCCTCGGGACAGGAACAGTGCTTCTTTTTTTATTAATATTTTTTTCATTTATTTTACATACCAGCCACAGTTTTCCCTCCCCTCTCTCCTCCTGTCATCCCTACCCTCCACCCATCAACAGCCTCCCCATCCACTCTGCCATCTCCATTAAGAAATGGGCAGGCTTCCCTTGGGCTTGAGCAAAGTATGGTACATCAAGTTGAAGAAGGACCAAACTCCTCCCCCTGTATCAAGGCTGGAAAAGATAATCCAGCATGGGGAAAGGCTTCCCAAAAGCCAGCTAGCTAAGCTCCAGGGACAAGTCCTGATCTCACTGCCAGGAGCCTTACAAACAGAACAAGCTTCACAACTGTCACACACATGCAGGGGGCCTAGGCCGCTCCCATGCAGGCTCCCTAACTGTTGGTTCAGAGTTCATGAGCTCTCATGTGTTCAGGTCAGCTGTCTCTGTGGGTCCTCCACCCCTGTTATGATGCCCCTGGAGCCAGTGCTTTTTTGTTCTTTATGATATCTGTAGTAATTAACAAATTAAGACTCTTCTATGTATCAGTCCTAGTAGTTAAATATTAAATGACACTGTAACTACATATTTCTAGTATGTTTACCAGAACAGGCAGTATATCTATAACATTCTTTGAGTGAACTTATAAATGCTAATGGACACCTACATAAATTGATTGGCATATGTGGGACATTTGGTTAGGAGGCTCACATGAGTCAGGGTCCAAGTCTGTAACAGTTGATACTCATAATGCATCGCTGTAACATAATCTTACTCATCCATCCCCATTTTTAAAAAACTAAACATGCTTCATATTCCAACTGTGTCAATAACCAAAGGGCAGAAATGGATCTCACAAGAAAACAAGTACTTGGCCTTCATAATTAAAGTCAATATGAGATGAAGGCCCCCAAAAGGCAAGGCAATTACCTGGCCCCTCTTAGATCATGCCTTGGCCATCCATACTTCTCCACTGTGGGACAAACAGCTGCCTTGCCAGGGATCACCTGCTTAGACTTTTTCATGAAGCATGACTTTGGTGGTGGGGGAGGAAGCCCAGTCAAGCAAAACCATGCAAATTAATTTGGGTTTAAGTTACCAAGAGTGTATCATAACCACTTGTCCGCAAAGAAACCGTAAGGAAAATTGAAACATCAAATGTCATATGAACAGAAGAATAATCCACTACTTTGGAGCCATAAAATTAGTCCCTTCTGGGAAATCAAACTCAGAGTTATAAAAGGAGACCAAGTGTAAATAGAACTGATGAAAACAGACACAAGAGGAACAGCTTTCGATTTGAAAGTGGGGGCAATTTAATGTCTATTATGAGCATCTATGTACATGTTGTAGGGATAAGTTTTAGAGACATAAGAAGAGGATGTCCTGTTGTCCACCAGGATTACTTGTGTTAGCATGCAGTAGGAGCATACCAAGTAGTAGGGGTGATGGAAGAAAGCATTGTGTGTGTGTGCGCACACACACACACACACACACACACACACACACACTTTTCCAGGCATAAAATATGGACAGAAGATGTATCATCTTGTTCCCTGAGCTATAAATATATTTCGCCTGAGCACCTCTCTCATAAGATGAGATACTCACCAGCCTTTTAACTTTTCTGGGAATCTTAACTTGAAGTGTTTGGGGGAGGGTTTTTTTTCCTGAGTCCAAAGCCTATGGGTTCTCAAAAATAATGAATTGGACCATTCTATCCATCACCTGGATTTAACACTTGACACCTTTTTCCACATTGCATCATCCCCACACTGAAGACTGCCCCATATTTCATATTCCCAAATACACCTGACACCAGTTGTGTTGGGAGACTTTTTCTAAATGGTTAGATGATGAATGGGTCTCACAGTGTAGCATCAATCACAGCATTAACTTGAATATAGTTAAGCATCATTTAAGGACTGGGTTATGTGTAGAATGAAGTTTGGTTGTGTGAGCTCCAAACATTTACACAAGCCTAAATGATATAAGCTAATATACAGCTAGGTTGTATGGTACATAAACAGAGCATAACCTTTTGTCCCAGGGCAATGATGAACAAAACATGACAATGCCTAGAGCATAAGAAGAAAAGTTGTGATGAAGAGACAAGGTAAGCCTGAGATGTTGATGCTGGGGTCACATGACAGACTTTTTTTCAGACCACTCTTTTAAAAGTGGTTATATTATAAAATAAGAAAATGCTACAGAAGTGACAAATACTCATGAACCAATAACATAGTACTTATTAGCCTTACAAAGTACTATATAGTATATGTAATAAAATATACTAGAGTTCTATGTGACTGGTAGATAGTTCAGGAAGTTGGCTTACGACAGCATCACCACAAACACACAGCTAATGCTTGTGCTACCATACTAACAGCTATGCTGTCACTGAAGGAAGGGCATTTTTAATTGCATTGAAATCATAGGAGGTCACTATCGTACCCGTGATCCACTGATGAAACATGTCTATGTGGTACATGACTGTGTCCAGATACCCATAAGTCTTTTACAAACCATTTAACCACTAAGTTAGTATGAGTGTCTGGTTTATCTTTTACTTTCTTCCCCCTTTAAGTTAAATTCTTACCATGGCTTGTGTCCCAATCTTCATTCTTGTAGCTAAATTTCTCTTTATTAAAATTTTTATTCTATTCTAATAGATTATTCCCCTCCGTCCCATTGTTATTGTTTGTTGAAAAATGGAGAGATTCTTTGTTATTTGCTTTAGATGGGATTGGCCCAATAGGCCAAGGAACAGGGAGATGCAGATCAGGAAGAAACGTGTTGTGTCTTGAAAATGATACGTCCCCCACAGGCGCATGTGAACACTTGTCCTACTAGTGCTGTTTGGGAAAGAAACATTTAGGAGGTGTGGCCTGGCTGGAGGGAGAATGTCTCTGGGAGTGGGCTTTTGGGGCCCACTTCCTATTCTCTCTCTTTCTCTGCTTCCAGTATGCAGTTGAAATGTGATCTCTCTGCTTTCTGACAGCCAGGCCTGATTCACACTCCTGCTGCCATGCTTTTTCCTACCAGGATGGACTATATTCCCCCTGGAACTGGGCGTCAGAATTGATCTTCTCTTTTCTTGCTTTGTGTCTGGATATTTTAACATGATAACAGAGAAAGAGCTAATTCAAACAGCTTCTAAAATTAGGTCTCTTCTGCCTGAACTATATGGTTGTGGACAAGTTAGCAATGCCTGAATCTCTTTATCTTCAAATTGAAAATGGAGCATGACTGGGTGACTGATAAAGAAACGAAGTTCGTTCTGGTCCACAGCCCCAGATCCCTAGATGGTGACAGACTTATTTCTGGAAGAGTCCTGGGAAGTTCAGGGTATCACCTGGGAACACACAGAGAGCAGGGCCAGAACACTTGTGGGAGCAGCCCTGGGGACAGAATGCCGGAGCCACTGTGCTGATCTGCTCTCCAGAGAAGAGGGGATTCTCACAGCACCGCATTCACCATTCATGGGATGCGCTCCCTTGATCTTATTGCCCATCAAGATCACAACCCTTATCTGCTTCCCTGATCAATCTAGTCTGAACATAAGTTACAGTGGGGACAAACCATCTCCAAGCTACAGCAAGATCTAAAAGTTTAGCCTGATATCCCCTGGCAGCATTAGCTGGAGACATAGTGATGGCCATCCCACTGAGCTGGATCAGCTGCAACTATTTCTGTGAACTGATGTTCCACTCTTGAGTGTGATTCTGGGACTACTCTGCCCAAAGGAAAAACTAAGACATGTGGCTTAGTAGCCATGTAGGAAGTAAAAATATCAATAATTCCCGAAATCAATATTCTCAGAGTGCTCAGGAAATGTATAGTTTCTTGTGTGTGCGGGGGGGGGGGGGTAGTTTAATGTAGGTTTAGGCTGTAGCATACAGGTTTGGGGTTAGAGTACAGCTCTGAAGCTCAGCATTGCTGCTGCAGAGTGGTGCAGGCCATCCTGCCTGCTCACTGCAGCTTTTATAGCAGCAGACTTTGGTTTCCAGTTCCCAAGAGTCTCTCTGTTCTTCCCTGCCCTGTTTCCTCTTATCTTATCAAAATAGGGTTTCAGCAGCTTGAGAATGCAGGTAGGTAGAGGCCCCTCTAGCCACTGATTCCTTCCATATGTGTGTTATTTCATTTTTCAAGGGGCCTCAGGGTTTGGGAAAACTACTTGTCCAGTGTAATCACCTACGAGCTAGTAAAAACTCAAGCTTTGCTCTAATTTATTAGTCACTGACATGCTAGAAAAAAGGAGGGGGGGTTAGAGAAACCAAGAAAACAGTCCTTTGAGAGATTCTAATCTGAAGTTCATTTGAACATGTTTGGGAGTTAGCACATCACAACAGCAGTCCAATTTCCATCAGTATCCATGGAGCATTCTACACAGTGATGTGTTAGAGCTGATAGGGTGTGAATGAGACCACATTACCCAAGTATCCACAAGAGGTCAATTTCAGAATCTATGATGCAAGGAATACGGGTGTTTGAATCTCTCTCATGAGAAATTAAAGTACTAAGCTTGTGTTAGCCTTATTATATAAACACCAAGTTTGCTAAAATATCTTTTAGCAACAGAGTTGATATGCTTTAGAACAGATGGATTCTTCTCTGTAGTCAGAACAGCCCTCATATCTGTGCTGAGGAGTTTCTTAAATATCTCTAGGCCTCACCTTGAAAAGGGAGGGAGGTATAGGCCAGAGCAGAATCTCAGTCATTCATCAAGCCATTGATCTGGTACCTGTTATGTGTGTGGCACAGTGGGGGGGAAACCCCTTGCTCTCACAGAGTTTAAAGACTGGAAGATGAGATAGATAATACACACACACACACACACAGAGAGAGAGAGAGAGAGAGAGAGAGAGAGAGAGAGAGAGAGCAAATGAAAAGGATTGGGTACAGTACATCACTGTTCTGTATCACAGCAGGAAGCAGGATTATTTCCGGGTCCCCCATGAATAGCAAAATCTGGAGCTATCCAAGTCCCTAATATAACCATAGTATGTAACTTATGTATGTCCTTCTAGATACAGACATTTCTCTATTTTTGTAGGATACACATTCATGGAGTTAGCCAACTCATGAGTAAAAGCTTTCTATTGCCAGCTGGAAGGTGGTGGTGCATGCCTTTAACCCCAGCTCTCAAGAGGTAGAGACAGGTGGATCTTGTTGAGTTAGAGGCCAGCCAGGTCTACAGAGCTAGTTCCAGGACAGGCATTAAAACTAAAGAGAAACTGTGTCTCAAAAACAAACAAACAAACTAACTAACTAACTAACAAAACAAAAAAAGCTTTGTTCTCTAAACCATTGTTCTCTAAGCAATATGTACATTGCATTATGTTATTAATAATCTAGAAATATTTCAAGCATGTAGAGTGGGTTGTATGCAGATATGCCACTTGATGTAAGGGGCTTGAACATCTGCAAATTTCCCTATCCTGGGGTTTCTGGATTCCATCCTCCCATGATTCCAAGATTGCTTACACTATCATATACAATGCCATTTATTATTTCACTTGTGTTCATGCAGAATAATACTTATCATATAGCAAATTTAAGTTTTGCTTTTTGGAACTTCTTATAATTAAAATGAGCATTCCAGGTTTCAGTTGGTGGACTCGAGGAATATGGAACCTATGGATGAAGAGGGCTGAATATATGAAGAGAAGTCTATCGCAGCCAGGTTTAATCCGAGCCTGCAGAGAGTCACAACAGAAGTTACAAGTAAGCAGAGCTCTTGAGTGTGAGTAATTAATAATTCAGAAGGCAGTGTAAGTCACATGAGTGGTTATATGTCCTGCCCAGAGGGTAGATGTACCTGTGGATCATACTGATGTGTCACTGACTATCCTCTCCTTTTATCAATTTGAGCTTCCAGAAGCTAATGGCTGAGCAGTGATGTTTGAACCAAGACTCCACTTACCAAATAAAGAAATTCTGTGGGTGGAGCTGGTTATCTTGGTTATGAAGCTGTGGCCTTGGCTTTCTTAAGGCAAGTAACTAGTCAACCTGGAGTTGTTCACCAAGCTAAGGAGAACAAGATTTTATACGTTCAGAAAGTAGAAGTTAATAAAATTTCTGGGACTAAACTGCAAGAAAATCTATAAATCCTAGACATTTATTTTCATTGATTACTATAATGATTTTAAAAATATTGTCTCATTCCTTAAACTACGAAAGTGTCCTGTAACCTATGGCAGCTCATGTGTGTGAGGCCCAGTTCCTCTTGCTTGAAGGCCTACTGTATACACCCTGAACCTGAGCCTGCAGTAATATCTGTGGTAGAATGGTGTGGTTAGTCACACACACATGCTTGCTGCAGGACTGCTCATTCCCATCAAGTAGGTCATGACCTTTCCCAACAGTACCATGTCCTTGCTTTCCACACATGGAATATTTCTTACTCCTTAAAGTAATTTAAGACAAAGACAGAATAAATCCAAGTAAACATGGTACATTGGCTAGCTCCAAACACCTCTAGAAAGGGCACAATGGCTTTGGTAAAAATAGATGGAAAACCCTTCCTAACAAAATGGTCAGTATTTTTGATGAAACTTATTTCATATCAACTTTGGAAATTTGAGATAATTATAAATAGTCAAATACCAGGCTGACAGGCCTAATTCTAAGGGGAAATAGGTCAGAGTTGTAGATAGTCCCAAGAAGAACAGATGTTACATGACTACTTACTGTGACTATTCAAGACCAATCACTACCACTAGTGATTGTCCTATGTTTCCTTCCTGGCCAGATCAGGACAGATGAGAAGATGGTAAGATCCTGCAGGATAGCACTGGAGATCAGGGCAGCTAACATTGTTCCCTACGTACCCAGCAAGAAGACTGCTATGGAAAGTAAAAGCCTTTGGAATCTGGTCCACAGTCAAGGTCAGATTTCTTACTGAATGATCTTGAGTGACTCACTTATTTCTTAAGAGCTCAATTTTAAGATTCGGAAAATGAAATGACCATTCTTCTTCCATGTTTGTGAAAGGGCAAAACACTGTGTGTTGTTCTTATTGTCATGTCTGTTCTGACACTGGGTTTTGAATAAGAAGCAGAGAAAGAATTCTTAGAAAGAGACTTTGTAAGAGAATACTTAGAAGGCACCTGTAGGGAGTGAAAGAAATCCACTGGGGCAAGAAGGATGTCAGCAGAGCTGTGGTACCAGTTGAAGTCAAATCTTAGCCTTTGTTATAGCCAGAGCACAGAGTATGAAAGCTATAAGAGGGTTGGTCCATTGATGTGGGATAATGCTCTTGTACACTGGAAGGATTTGTCACTCATATTGATTTAATAAAATGTTGATTGGCCAGTAGTCAGGCAAGAAGTATAGGTGGGGCTACCAAACTAGTAGGATATAGGAAAGAGGAAGACAGAGACATAGCAGCCAGCCAGATGTAGAGGAAGCAAGATGAGAATGCCTCACTGAGAAAAGGTACCAAGTCATGGAACTAAACATACATAAGAATTATGAGTTAATTTAAGTTGTGTTTGTTAATAATAAGCCTGAACAATATGCCAAACAGTTTCTAATTAATATGTCTCTGTGTGTTTATTTGGGACTGAATGGCTACAGGACCAGGTGGGACAGAAACTTTCATCAACAGTCCATCTTGGGGTGATGGAATTGTGCTTTCACCTCATTTTATCTTACGGTGTTGTCTGCTGTCTTTGTCCATGTTCTCTTGCTATAACATACTTTCCAAGGTTGGATACTTTTATAAAGAAAGAGGCTTATTTAGCTTACATTAAGAGGTAGAAATTCCAAAATCAGGCAGTATTACCAGTTCAGCCCCTGGGTTGGGTCTCCTCAGCTGGGCTTCAAAGTAGCAGAGACATAGAAAATAATTGACTGCAGTGAAGGTGATAACATTGACGTCACAGGAATTCAGAGGGCTGGGAAGGGCAAATTTGATTTGAGTATCATATGTTGGGAACTTGGTTCAAAGTGTGAACATGTGGCAAGTAGAAAGCATATAAGAGGTAAGGTCCAGTGGGAGATAAGGAGGTCATTTGTGGACACTGCCCTTAGCAGATATTAATGTTGGAATCTTGAGAAAAAAGTTTTCTGAAATAGTTTCATAGGAAGCAAAGCAGGTAAATGATGAGTGTTTCCCAGCCAGGCCCTCTCTGAAGGACAAGCCTCTTTTATCTGATGAAATAATTTGCAGCCCAGTGTCCCTAGACAAGGGTCCATAAGTACTTGGAAAATTAAATTCACCCTCCTGGCAGCAACTATGGTTTGGTTTGCTTTTAGTATGTCCCCTGAAAGGTTATGTATTGGGCTTGCTCCATAGGGTGGCCATGTGATACAATCCAGGCATTGATTCTCTGGTTTCTTCTTAATCACACTTGCTGAAGAAACTCATAGAACAGCTGTGGGTGGCGTGAACAAGACCCTCCCCTGCTGCATCTGACTGAAAAGCAGTAATAAATTCTCATTTTCTTGCCTTCATGTCACCCATTGCAAGTTCTTCTTTCTTTTAACTGAAGTTCAAGAATAAAGCTGCACCTAGGTTAAACACCCAAGGATGTAATGAACTTAAATTTGGGAGTTGGAACATTGTAGGGCCAGAGCCAAATTGTTTTGAGGCTACATTAGTCTCTTAAATAGTCATTTATTACCCACTTCTATTTGTGTCCTAACTTTTTCTTGTGACTCTTAGGTAAATCCTTTTGGAATGTGTGAAAGACCCTTCACATCCTTCAACTTGATGCTAAGAACATCAGCTGGCCATTTCTGATGTCTAGAGCAGAGCTTTCCCCCTGCTTTACTGTATTCCACATACCTGATGTTTCCATTAATGTACTTAAAAGAACATCTTGATTTATGATAGTCTTTGTTATAAAAACTTCACAAAACTGTTACAACATTGGCACATGGTATTTGGGGCAATCTAAATCTACGTTCCTGGATCAAGATCACTCATTTTTTGCTCCAAAATAAACTCTCAAATTCCCTTTGAGGTGAGAGCTGTGTTTCTTTGTGTTGACATTCACCTTGGCTAAACACTTCTGCTCTGTGGGCGTGAATGATGACCTGCCCTCTGGGAAGAATCTTGGGCCTTGCCTGGTTCCTATACCCTTGCTGAATAACAGTTGTTGTATTTAACCACATGCAGTGATAATGATAGCAGTGGTAACCAAAGATGTCACAGTCCATTACCCAGGCTTCAAGTATATTTCATTACCACTTTATCAGGAGGCAACAAATCTATACCCTAATGATAATAATGATTAATAGCAGAAGTAGCTTTGAGAATGGCAATTGCCTTTTGTGGTGATACTTTATTTGTGCTTTACCATTATTTGGTAAAGCTTGCCTGAAGATCAGAGGGTGGAGCTAGCCACTAGTTAACCATAGAGATCAGGCAGTGGTGGCCCACACCTTTAATCCTAGCTCTTGGGAGGTGGAAGCAGGAAGATCAAGGAGTTCAAGGTCACACTGGACTAAATGAGATTTAAAGAATCTAAAGGAGAAACAGAACTCACACCTTTGGTCCCAGCACTTGGGGTCTCACTCTTTTAATGCCAGAGCTGGGGAGATGGAGACAGGACATGGCTGGGCAGAGAGAGGAATATAAAGAGGGAGGAGACAGGGGCTCAACCACTTAATATCTGACTCTGGGTTTGTATTAAGTCCAATTAGAATTCACATTATATCCTCCTTTGCCTGCTATATGGGCACCAGGAGCCCAAAGTGATCAGTAATAGTGTTATGATGAGTAGGGCACCAGATGTGCTTCCTAGGGGAAGCTCCTCACACAAGAGCCAGGACCCTCCTGATCCTCAAGACTTCATGTTGTAGAGTCTCTCAGACTCCCAAGTAGGTCTTTGGGATGAGAGAGAGGTGAGCATCCCTACTCCTTTTTCTTGGTTTTTAAACCTAAGTATTAGAGTACTGAGGACACAGCACCATATAGTGGCTGTTGGGTCCAGATGAACACTGCATGCATAAGGACAATGCCCCCTGACTGTACATAAGCTTGCGGATTAGTTACTTATTTAGGAAGTGGTTTCTCTCTCCCATCAGGCCAGCAGTTTCTGTGTGGTATGTTATATGGGAAGATTGATGGACTCTGTAGACATGAGGATATAACCTGCACTCCTGGTACCAAGTATTTCAGGTCAGGTTTCCTAAGCACAGGCTTGAGGCAGAATTTTAAGGAGAAATCTTTGAGAAGGAGAAAAGCTTCTAAGGCCAGAAGAACAAAGGAGACGTGATATGGATTCAGGTGAGCTCTGTATCAGCATTGCTCTTGAGCTATGAAACATGAATTGAATCTTTTGGTCTTCCCACCCAGGACAGAGGATTTATCCTTTGTATCTTGACATTAGTCCTGAGTTCTTGTTCATTCCTGGGGATGGCATTTCCAGATGTGGTGGCTCCCACTAGGTATTGGCAATTTGGGGGAACAGTATGTATGAGTTTCTGACAACTCATACTCAGCTGGGTGATGGCTATGCTGGCCCAGCAAAGAGTTGCATGTAGTCTCAGCACTGACTCTGCCATATCTTGTAACATGAGTGTTGGGGTTATCCTAAGATGAAGAGTGCTCCTGCCTAACTTATAAAACTAGGACACTGAGCTGGCTAATGGAATAGAACATTGACTCCTCTGCACAATTACCACATCTAGTAAACATGTTTGTTACATCCTGACTGTGGTTGACATCAGTGATATGTTTGGGGGATATAGAAATAAATCAAATAATCTTGTTCTCCTAAGCACTATATTCTCAGCAGTTTATAGACAGTTGTAACCAAGATTTCTATGTAGCAAACCAACTTCCCCAGCCTACCTTGCCATGAGAAAGTTTATCAGAAATGGACATTAAGTCTCTTGTAGCCACCAGATGTTCCCATATTCCTGCTGATATCATCTGCCTTTGTCTGCTTCCTGGCCTCTTGATGGTTATTCTGGATAGTTCTGATTTCTCTGCCAGAACTTCTCCACTGACAATGTCAGCTTTAAAAGTGGTCATAACAACTTACAATTTTGGACACTTTAATTACATTTAATATTTAAAATGTTAAATATGGTTTTAACATAGAAAGCAACTTGTGAAGTTTGGTCATTTCACATACCTTGTAGTACTTTTAAAAACAGATTTTTGAGTCTTGTTCCAAAATCACTGACTTGGAAGCTTTATGGCTTTTATGGCATAGGAATCTGCACTTTTAGGTACTTCTGAAATTATACACAACAAACATGAAAGTGGCCTTTGGGCTCCTTAAGCTACAGTGTTAATAGGCACCAGGCTCAAGGCCTGCAGCACTAACCTGAAGGACAACCTTTTCCCATCCTCATACCATTTACATTTGGACCAGATAATTCTTGGTTATAGAGAGGCCATCCTAGGTGTTGGATGTTTAGTCATGTCCCTGACCCCTATTCACTATTGTCACCAATATCTTTGCAATTTATGGCAACCAAATGTATCTCTAGCCATGTCCAAATATCCACTAGGAAGAAGAATCATTATACATGCCTCCACCATGGCCAAAAGCCAGTTGTACTTAATTTATTTTCTAATTAAAAAAACACATAAATTTGATCATAAAACCCATGTAAATAAATGAAAATATTACACACAAAAATTAAGCAGACTCAAAGTCCATGTAACTCAGTGGACTTCTATACCATTAGAACAGGCATTCAAAATGAAGTTGTATAGCTTTACATTAGTTTATAAGCAGTAGTGGTATATGATCTTTTCTATCAGATAAACTGTTGTATTTGAATTCTGACTTATTGGATGTCTGGCATTAAGGAAAAAATTAGTTCTCCATATATTTATAATAATCCTAAAAGACAGCTGGATTCAAGGAGGGAAATTGAACCACCTACTGAATCCACCTCAGATTTCTACTTGAAGAGATAGCAAAATGAGCATGCTCATTTCTGTGGAGAAAGAATGTCTACTTTGGGACTTATTCAGGTAAGCTTTCTTGATCTCAACCACCTTTAAATTAGATTTATCTCCTGTAAAACCCTCGTGGGATTCTGAGTATGATAATGCTAAGATCTCTTATTGTGGGTGGACACCTTCCTCCCGCTGAACAGGCTCTTGTCTTGTGTTCTTGTCAAATTTTAGTGTTCCATCTCTGCTGGTACAGAAACTAAGTTGGCAAGTGCGTGGCAGGCTGCAATCACTGAGAACACCTGTCCCCCAAAGCAGTTCTCAGCAGAGGGTGATGGGACTCAGGACAGATGCTCAGATCCTTCATTCCACAATTGGGGTTGGTTGCCCCAAGTGGTGTGTATTGTACCATTTCTTCTAAGATTAAGCTCCAGGCACCCATGAGGCAGCCATCTTAGTAATGTTCTTACTGCCCATATTCTGTTGACTCTCCCATCTGTATTTCCTGCATATTCTAGATAAGCCACTTGAGACAAAATTGGATCCTCAGGACCTTTGTCACTATGGTGACACATTTGTACACTTAGTCCCTAGTTGGTGGCATTTATTTTGGGGAGAGGTATGGAATGTTGGGATGTGGAGCATTGTTGGAAGAAGAGTATGACTGGAGATGGGCTTTGACTATTTATAGCTCATCTCACTTCCAGTTTGCTCACGGCTTCCTGTGTGTGGTTGTGATGTGATCTCTTGGCTTCAGGCTCCTACTACTTACTGCCATGCCTCCCTGTCATGATGAACTCATATCTTTGAAACAAAAAGACAAAATAAATACCTTTGTCTCTGCATTACTTGTGGTCATGGTATTCTATCACGCCAATAAAACATGTAATTAATATGTGGGGAAAACTAAAGTAGGGCATTAAGTTTCGGAGCGGTTGTCATTTGTACAGTGTCCAGATCATTGTCTTCTAGCTTAGAAGGGAAGTAAGAATCAGCCTCCAGTGGAAGACCACTCAATTAAGGTGCTCTAGCAGAGTTTGTCAAGCTCCACAAACCTCTACAAGAATTGTCATCATATGACCTAGAAAGAACATGACAGACATTCTCTCCAAATCAGGACCCATGGATTTTGTTAAGTCTTCACCAACTGTTTTATATTTTATCAGCCTAAACACAGAAAAGCCTCTTCACCAGATGGGTTGCCTCAGAATTTTGTAAACACTGTGATGTTTTGGCAGGGTTACTGTTTATGCTGGAAAAACTCAATTTGTAAGGTACACACAGACAACGCATGTCCCGCAGGGCACACGGGAATGGTTTATGTGTAATGTGGCCCCCATCATGCACCTTCTGTACAGTGCTTTCTAATTTATCAAACACAAAGTTGAACAACCACCATCTCAGGCACTGATGGCTGCTTCTGCCTCGATGCCATTTCATGGGAGCATGAGAGATGAAATAAAGCTCATTCTTGGACATTTCTTCTCAGCTTACTCAAAGAAGAAAGGGCTGGGAGGGTGGCCAAGCCACACTGTGTTGTAACGAAATCAGGCTTTTTAATTAGGTGTGGGCAGAGCAGATATTGTCCTTTGCTAAAAGATAAGCATCCTGTAGTTTAGGTGGTTTCACAGTCATTGCCTTAGGAAATTCACAAGGATGCTGGCTGGCTCAGATTGTTCTGGGAATGAATCAGCAAGCTTGGGAAGCAGTATCTTAACTTACATAATTTCATCGGTGTCTCATTTTCATAGAGTATCTTATTGCTAAAATCAAGATTTTGAGCAAATCAGCCTTAGGCCTGTTTCCAATGAGAGGAAGAAAGTCCAACATAGATCCACCAAAAGTTCTAGACCAAAGGGGAAGCCCTACGCTGGACACTTCAGAGCAATTGCAGGATAGGTAACTGAAGACTTATCCTTTGCCAGGTCCTGGGTTCTGCAGGCTGCTTAGAGAACTTAGGCAGCAAATGACTTTCAAATGTGGGAATTAGATATTACAAAAAAAAAATATCATTTTTGAGATCAAACACTCACACAATATCCATTCCCAAAGAAACGAGGATGGGATGAGAAATAGGGGGGAAAGGAGGAAAAATGAAAGATAAGGCATTACTAACCTGGTTGCAGCTCCTAGAATTTCAAACTGGTTTTGTAATCACAGGACAGTCCCCAGGAAAAGTGCACAGGTCCAGTGAATCTGACAAAGGACAACCCTCCTCAGCTGGTTGAATTTACCCCTGCAGCTGGGGTGAAATCTCCAATGCTTTCAGATTCATGTAACTCCCTCCTGTTGTTGAGGTCATCTTCGGTCATGGTGAAGTCTGATATGGGCCACCATGTTGATCAGAACTCTCCCTCTACTCCAGGAAGGAGGTAGAGGCCTGGCACAACATTTGCCCTTGCCTGTGGGTGAAGAGAAACAACCCAACGTAGTTAGAAGATAAGGCACGGCTGGACTGCCCTGAGCTTTATGCCCAGCTAGGCAGATCTGTCCTGTGGAACGGTTTATAAACTGAGTCCAATATAGAAGAGGGTGTGGAGCTGGGTGGCAATGGTGCACGTTAATTCCCGTTCTTGTGAGGCAGAGGCAGGCAGACTTCTGTGAGTTGGAGGCCAGCCTGGTCTACAAAGTGAATTCCAGGATATCTAACATTATTTTACAGAGAAACCCTGTCTTGAAAAATCAAAGGAGGAGGGGGCAATGGAATACCACTCTTATTTTCTGCTTGGTAGGGGGGCATGAAATGGAGAGACTACAAAAGGAGCCGAATGTGTCTGAGCAATTGCACAAATAAGCCTAGCTTTTATTTGTATTTCTGTGCCAACACATGTTTGATGGGAGATGTTATTCTGTATATATGTTTCTCATACTGGTTAATAAAGCACTGTGGCCAATAGAAAACTAGATAGGCCGGGCTAGGAGACTAGGAGGAAGAAAGAGGAAGTAGAAGGCGGGGTCGAGATGTAGCCCGGGAAGAAGCAGGAAGCCTGCCGCGCGGCTCCCTGATAAGACGACCACGTGGAAATACTTAGATAAGTAGAAATGGGTTAATAATTAAGGCAGAGCTAGCCCATAAACAATAATGGTAACTGGCCAACAGGATTGTATCAAATACAGAGTCTCTGAGTGTTATTTGGGGCACATGTGGTTGCGGGACCATGGCAGCAGGTCCGGGAGGCCTGCGGGGAGACCTGCTGTAACACATGTTCTCCACCATGTCTCATTATGACATCGTTGAGCACATAGCAAATGTTCCTGCTCACACAGTCTAAGTTGCATAATTGATATTTTCCATCAGTTACCATCCATGCAATACTTAAGTTCTTAAGTTGCTTATGAATCAGTCAATTTATCTATGATGACCTCGTCTGTAAATTGTCAAAAGTCAGCATTTATAGTTTTAGTCAAAAATTACATATCAAAAATACATAATACTTGCAACTTTGAAAAGTGCATATTCTTGTGCAATGCTGAATTCAGTAACTGTTGTCTCTATCTTGATAACTTATTGTTAGGGGTTCTTTAATTATTTTTAAGACAAATTTTTAATTTCTTAAATTTGTATTTACAGTTGACATATTAATTACACATATTTATGATTACAGTACATTTAATACACATACTATACACACATATACATGTATATGTATACGCATATATACATATACATGTGTATATATGTTTCAGAATAATCAGTTAGGCTCATGAACATGTCCAACACCTCTCATAATTCTCATTTATTTGTGGTAAGAACATTTATAAGGTCCATTATTATAACAATTTTGAAATACAGTCTGTAATTTTAGCCATGCTGCTAGTACTGTAGCCACTGTAGTGATAGCACTGTTCAATAGATGATGCGGGCTCATTCCTCTATCTAAATAAAACTTTGTGCCCCTAATCAACTTATCCCCAACCTCCTACTGATGTCCTCCCCCTGCCCCGCCTCAGCTGCGGCAAGCATCACTGTTCTCCAGCTCTATGAAACAATGCTTTAAGATTCCATGTAACTGAGAATATTGGTTATTCAGTTTTTTGTACTTGGCTTATTTCACTTAGCCTCATGTTGGGAGCACAAAGGTTCTTGCACCCACAGATTACCAGAGAAACCAGAAAGGTGAAGCATGTAGGGTTGGCTCCTTTTTTCCTTAGTTTTATTTATTTATTATGTATACAGCATTCTGCCTCCATGTACGCCTGCAGGCCAGAAGAGGGCACCAGACCTCATTACAGATGGTTGTGAGCCACCATGTGGCTACAGGGAATTGAACTCAGGACTTTTGGAAGAGCAACTAGTGCTGTTAACCTTTGAGCCATCTCTCCAGCCCCAGGGTTGTCTCTTCAAAGGAAAATATGTATAACTTGTTTTTCCATCCAGAGGGCTAGGAATTGGAGGTGATTGCTAGCATGGTGACCTGAGTTATCTGGAGAGTCAGGCCATATTGAGCTCCCACAACCACAACCAGAGATGCTTAATAATCTAGATGACCCTTACATTGTCTGTATTGCCAGGGGCTCCCCCCAAGCTCCCATAACCAGAACCAGAGGTGGCTAATAGCTTAAATGACTTCTATGCTATCCGTATGACTGAGAACAGGCCAGATCCTTCCCTAAGCACTTACTCTAGTACAGGTAGTCTATCTCCAGAACCCATCTTCATGAAAGAAATGTTATGTGCTTTGAACTGAATTTCAATGCAATTGTGCTTCTTTATGCACAGAAAACTTTTCACAAATTGCACTGTATTTAAATGTGTTTATTTTATTACTGATTCAGGCAGTCACACCAGAAGACAAAACAAAGTACTCAGATGCCTGTACTTATAAGTAGAAATGCCGCAAATAATAACTTTAAGTGAAAGCTAATACAAGTGCTTTAAAATGGCCATAAATAACCCAAGCAACATTGTGTTAAATTTTTTTGAGTGGATATAATTTACTTTTCAAAATTTTGCCAAACGTCCACATGCTCAGAGCTGATGTATTCTTGAGCAAACAGACTAGTAACTAATGTAATTAAGTTCCAAACTCAGATTTTAAAAGGTTATTTTTTTTCACCTGTGCTAATTACGTACTGCACTATCAGTAATATCTGAGACTGCATGTTCTGAAGTGTTTGCCCATTAAGCAGTAGTTATAGCCCATCCTGCAGCCCTGCTAATTTTGACAAATAAAACTACCCCATGTGTTGCACAGCACCCTGAGAGTGGTGGTGAGATTGTTCCTGCTGGAAGTTTCCTTTTACCACTGTGAAGCTAGTGATGCTGAAGTTCACAATGGAAGGACCAAAAGGACGTGGTTAATGTTCGCACACAGCTGCAGGTGGTCTCTTGTGAACCCTATAGTCAAACTATGCAAGGAGTAACAACATAACTTGTCACTCAGTTGAGTAACTTTGCAGCTTCTAGAGGCCACTATGTGTCTGATGTGTAAGAGCAAGGGCTAATCAAAAGACTTCAGTGTCAGATGATGTAAGTTTAAGTCTCTCCAATGCACAAATTTATTTTTCTTCTTTCTTTCTTTCTTTCTTTCTTTCTTTCTTTCTTTCTTTCTTTCTTCCTTCCTTCCTTCCTCTCTCTCTCTCTCTCTTCCTCCCTCCCTCCATCTTTCTTTCTTTCTTTTTTCTTTCTTTCTTTTTTCTTCCTTCCCCCTCTCTCTTCCTTTCTCTCTCTCTCTCTCTCTCTCTCTCTCTCTCTCTCTCTCTCTCTCTCTCTCTCTCTCTCTCTCTCTTTCTTTCTTTGTATTTTTGTTTGTGTTTTCCAAAACTGTTTCTGTGTGTAAAAGCTCTGGCTGTTCTGGAACTTGCTTTGTAGAACAGACAGGCCTTAAACTCACAGAGATCTGCCTGCCCTTGCCTCCCAGGTACTGGGATTAAAGTCATATGTCACCACACCTGCCTGGCTATGCTCTTTTATATTTCAACTTGCTGTCTGCTGAGTGATTATGTTACTAAGAAGTGCCATGTGGAGCTGTTGTTTGACCTTACAAAGCAACTTAGTAGGGCTTGGTGGATGAACATGAGAGTTTTCACCATTAAATTGTTTTTCTCTGGGCTATTGTTGCTAAGGTAGGAGTTTCTGTATTAGGAAGACAAAAATTATATCCAATAATTCATACCACAAGGAACTCAAGTTTCCTGATGGGTTTATAGAATCCAGCCTGCATGCATGTGAAGGGAAACGGTAGACCTGGGCTTATTGTCCTAAATATGTGGAAGGTTTGTATGCAGTCTCCTTGCTTTGTATTCCTAAGGCTCCATATGTCTAAGTAATGACTTTGTTATAACTACTCAATACTTTGCTTTGTTCCTTTTTTATGTCTTAGTACTCATGAAGAAAAGGCTGGATAAACATGTGTGTGTCTGTCCCACTAAGTTTAAGATAATCTCATCACTGATCAGACCTAAGCTAAGTTCCTAAGGTGAAGGCGGCTGGTTTCCATCATCTTTTGTGCCTCGAAGTCTTTGACCGCGATTCCTGTTGTGGTATAAATATCTGAGAAACACTCTTGGTCTTTGCTTCCCAGAACCATAAGAACACCAATTGCGATCACTGTAGGTCCTGGGGGAACAATTTACATGTGAGCAACTGATTAGTCAGCTGCTCTGTCCATGTTTATATGATCTTCATGTCAGACAATGCCTCATATCCTATGAGAGGCCTTTCATTTCCATTTGGGGAGTTGCAAGAATTTGGTCTCCCGCAATAATCTGCCTTCTGAGCATAAAAACAGTGGGTAATATTTTCCATCCTTCTCACTGATGAGCCAAAAACTCAAGATGCAAATAGGATTAGAGCTTTAAGAATGATTCCATCACACTTCATGTAAAAATCCTCTCTCCTTCCCCAGGAGGGAAGAACTTGACCCATAACAAAAGAGACTATTCTCTTAGCACTCAAACCATTGGGACTTTCCAGGTTTAATGGGCTATTTGTTATTCCCAGCATCATTTATCATACATTTGCATAGAGCCCCACTCTCCAATTCTGGCTTGTTAGTGGTATTGGAATAAGACTAGCCCAAATGATCGCCTTAAGAGAAGATGCCTCACCAACCAATAAACAACAATATTTTAAAAATTTACTTAGTAACAACTGAAAGGGAAAACAAAATGTGATTAATATACTAGGAGAAAACACAACCACAAATAATGCTCAAGTAAAACCAGTGAGGGCAGAAAAGAAGGAGAAGAAGAAGGAGGAGGAGGAGGAGGAGGAAGAGGAGGAGGAAGAAGAAGAGGAGAAAGAGAAGGGGAGGAGGAGGAGGAGGAGGAGGAGGAGGAGGAGGAGGAGGAGGAAGAAGAAGAAGAAGAAGAAGAAGAAGAAGAAGAAGAAGAAGAAGAAGAAGAAGAAGAAGAAGAGATACTAACAGGAAAAAAGAGTGAAATAGAAACAGAATAGATATTAACCTAACTGTCTGTCACTTTCAACGTCAGTGTTGTCAGTATTCTAAATGTAATAACTAAAGGGCAGACTATCAAAGTGGGCAGGACACAAGCTCCAACTCTATGTGGCTGACACTTAAATAAACTATGATTGAATATCATTGTCAGGGTTGCTTTTGGCCACACTGTCCACTCTCAATTACATTTTTCATTGAGCATTGTGCTTATGAGTAAACACCCCAAATTTCTGTAAGATAACTTTAAATCTATTCTTTCATGTAAGACCTAAACAGGTAGTAGCCCCAAGCATGATCCAATATAACACCACACACACACAGAGAGAGAGAGAGAGAGAGAGAGAGAGAGAGAGAGAGAGAGAGAGAGAGAGAGAGAGGGAGGGAGGGAGGGAGGGAGGGAGGGAGGGAGAGAGAGAGAGAGAGAGAGAGAGAGAGAGAGAGAGAGAGAGAGAGAGAGAGAGAGAGAGAGAGAGAGAAATAGAGAGCTTTGTATTTATTAAAATGAAGGCAGACAAGTTTTCCATGGGAGAGAGAAGATTTCTTTCAAAGAGTTGTTTGGCCTGCTGCTGAGTAGTGACCATGGGTTTCTAATTGCCTTTGGCAAGCTCCATTCTGTAGGACTTCTCAAGTTTCCCTATAACTGAGAGAGGCCTGACAACAGTGCACTTAACGAATCTGAGAATCTAGGAACAGACCTGGACATAACTAGAGTGTGTTCGTGTGACTCATCTTTCTCCATCTCGGTTTCCAATCTGTCTCTTTCCATTTAAAGTGGGTTTTAGACAACTATAGTTAGGTCTTGTTTTTTGCTCTGCTTTGTCAGTCTGGCTTTTAATTGGCAGTTTTAGAGCATCTACATTTAAAATTTTTTAATGACATTTATCCAGTGTATGTGCTTGCATGTGTATGTGTGGGTGTGCCTGACAGAGAGAGAAGAGAGAATGAGTGAGTGTATTTGTGCTCACATCCATGTATGCATGCCATGGCATGTATGTAGAAGTCAGACTACAACTTATAGGAGTAGGTTCTCTCTTTCTACCACATGGGTCCTGGGAATTGAACTCAAGGTTGCTAAGGTCATAGCGAGCACTGTTCTCCATTGAGCCTTCTTTCTCAGCACAGATCTGAAGTAGAATAAGCTAGGCTGGTAGGTTTGCTTGTTTATTTCCTCTCAAAATCTGAAATTCTGCACTCTCTTCTTACTTGCTCCATTTCCAAAGGAAAATCTGTCCTTATTTCTCTATGACACTTTAGTCCTTGCCAGGCCTGTGCCCTCCACTCTGTGTTCTTCACTCTGTTGGACTTTTCCTTCTACCAAGATGACACAGGAAGGCCACAGTGGGTGGGAGCTGAGCCACTCCTTTCCAAGTTGTTTACCCTCCGACAAAGTCCTGGTGGTGTAGGCTTTGGTGCTCCTATCCCTTAAGCATACGGGTGACTTAAATTGAACAGAAACACTGTGCCCTATCTCATAATAGTTGCTCCACCTCTTTGCCTCCTCTAGGAGCCCAAGAGTCTCTCTCCCATCTTCATTGTGAGAGTCTGTCAATATCCCCAGTGGTACAACTCCCCAGACCCAGCCACCTCTTCCCCTAGAACTCATGGCAAGACTCCAACAGTGCAGAGCCACAGTATAGCTTTTCTATCTTAGTTAGTGCCGGGCCCAGTGAGGTTTTCTGCTAATGGGTCTCTACCATGCTAAACTGTTGCTCTCTCTAATTGCTCATGTGGCCTTCTAGTTGGGGAGGTATTTGCCACGTGACCCTAGGTCTCTGGTCTGACAGGAGAGGCTGATTGTCAGTTTGTTCTGCTTGTTTCTACTTGTGTGGATGGGATGGGAAGTTGTAAGCTCCTTGTGCATTGGATCCCAAATCAGAATCCCTGAACCTGATTAACCTTTTCGATCCTGTTTCCATTCATTAGAAAGGGCAACTTACACATGAGAGTCAGGGTTGGCATGGGCAGGCTACCTTTGAAAACTCATCTTTCCCTGAGATGGGTTGTGTTATGAGCCAGTCTCTGTTCTTGGAACCAGACTGACTTCTGCTCACCTTGATTCTGCTTTGGGAGAGCCACTACTCTTCTCAGAGCCACCGTCCTTCCCGGAGCTAATGTCCTTCGCAAGTTAGGCTAACCTTCTTGGTTAGGAAAAAAAAAAAAAAACATTTTTCTTCATACACCAGGGACTATAAATTCTAAGGAGGTGAATCAGTCCAGAAGCACCGGCCATCATTATAGTTTTTCAAGGAAAGGAGAGAGCTGCATGGCCTTGGACAATAGAAAGCTGCCAAATGCACTTACTGCACCTGGAGGTTGGCACTGTCCTCTTGATTTAGTTCAGGTAACTTGTGTTTAATCACCTGCAAGAAATTCTTTCCTGAGATCCCCGGGGGGCAAAGTAACATGATTTGACAGCTACTGGCCGAGGGGAGGAGGGAAGTGAGGGGGCAGCTTGGACCCCACATTTAGAAATGTGGCATTTTCCTGGCATTGAATGGTTTCACAATATTTGGTGTTGGGTGAGCCAATGCAGGAGGCCAGACTTCCCTCCTGAGTTATATAAATAGGAAGCCCAAAGCTGTGTGGGGGCCTCAAAGGTAAACTTTAGTGTTTTTTTCCAGGACAACTGGAGAACAAGAGTGGATCCTTGAAGTCTTGAGGAGCCTGTTACTTGACTTTGGTAGCTGAGTAAGACAGAGGGGTTTCTTGGATGTATTTACTGAGTAGGCAAGCTTTGATGGGTGAGCAGAAACAGACATAGCTGAGTAGCTGTATTTAGGCCTGGCATTTGAGACTTTTGCTTATTTGTGTGACTTGGGCATTGTGAGAAGTCAATGTACTCTTTATCCCATCATTTGTGCTATACCTGTGGCTGTCACAGTGTCTCAAGATCTGCTTCCTGCCTTCAGATCCTGTGTGCCCCCTGCAGTCATCAATGTTTTCCAGCACAAAACCTAGGATCTCTTTTAATATTCAGGTTCTGTACTCTGATGCAAATTTTATTTCTTCATTTAGAAATGAGGTTCTCTTGTAACCCAGGCTAGCATCAAATTCACTATGTAGCTGAGGCTCTTGAATTCCTAACTCTCCTGCCTTTGTTTCCTCTGTACTTGGATTACAGGTATCTGTCACAGTGCTATTTGTGCAGCATTGAACATTGAACCCAGAGCCTCGTGCTTCCAAGGCAAGCATTCTACTCATTGAGCTACATTGCCAGTCCTGAAGCAATTTAGTTTTGATATCAAAACAACAAAAGTGAACCAATAACCAAAGTTGAAGGTTAACTAATGCGAAGTTACAGCAGAAAAAAAAAAAAAAGGCAAGGGTTGTCTTCTTATCCAACTCTCCACCTCATTAATACGAATTTTGATGTGAAAAGTTGTTTTATAAACACTAAAATTAACTTACGTGATAGTTAATCTTGTGTATCAACTTGTCTTGGCCATGGAGTATACAGATGTGGTCAGATCATTTTGGTTGTGTCTTAGATTCTGTTTTGTCTAAGATTAACATTTATTAGGTTGATAACAGTGTCACAGAATGCCATCTCCCATGGGATGGGCCTCATCCAATTACTTGAAGGTCTGAATAGAAGAAAATGTTGACTCTCTTAAGAGTTTGAGAAACTTCTTAATGTTTGAGCTGGGAATCTGCCTCATTCATTTAGACCTGAACTCATGTTCGGTCTTAAGTCTATTGCTCTTGAGCTATCAGTTCTTGTTTCTTAGAGCTTTGCAGTCTATCAGTTTTTAACAGTTTTCCTGTGTTCCAGTTTGTCAAGTGTATATCTTGAATCTGAGATTTTAGTCTTTATGATATGGGAGCCAGTTTGATAATAAGTCTATCATTTATACATATCAACTTACAAATTAACCTGTCCATTATCTATCTATCTATCTATCTATCTATCTATCTATCTATCTATCTATCTATCTATCATCTATTTGTCTGTCTATCATCTGTCATCTATCTATTATATGTCACCTCTTCTGATGTCTCAGTCCTCAAAACTGTCATTTGGTCATTTTCTCACTTTATAGAAAGAACTTAGATTTGCTGCTGATAAGACTTAGGTTTTTCATGAAGGTCTTCTTCCCAACCTGGTCTTTTATACCTTGCATTCCAGGAACCACAGGAAATCTGAAGAAGTACTAACTAGAAGTCAAACCCCAAACAGAGTGCCAGAGGAGCAACAGAGAAAGCTTTACAAGCAGAGGTAACAGCTTGACCTGAGCCTCAGGATTTAGAATCTCTGGTGAACTTGGGGCATCCTGAACATCACTGAAGCTGGAAATAAAGTGTAGTGAAAATGAAGGAGTCCCATGGCTCTGAAAACAGACAGGAAAGTACTTTCCTACCAGGAGGTAAAGACTGCTTTAATCACAGAGCTTTTAACTCAGTTACAAGATTGCTCTCCACACCCCAGCCTCATTCTTACACCTCCTTTTTTTCTACATCCCTGCTGATTGGCACTGGGGTAATTTTCACCCAGGCTCCAGGATCTATGGAAGCTTGCTTCTCTGAAAACATTGTCAAGCAAAGATGTTTTCTCAGATTTTTTTCATCCAGTCAAGAGTCAACGCATCTATATAAAGTCCATGGAATCATTGTTCCTTGACAAGGGACTTGACATGCTTATTATAGAAAAAACTCTGGGGGAATATCAAGGTTGGGTGTGCAAAAATGTTTAGTTGGACTGGGTGTGTGGTTTGGTGGTAGAGTGTTTGCCTAGCAAGTATAAGATTCTAGGTTTGAGCTTCAATCCTGCCAAGAAATAAAAATGTATATTATTCTAGATTAACATTAACTCTCATCAAAGAGTAATACTTAAGTATTTATTTAGTTATTAAAACTTGATTGTAAAGATAAGTTAACCTCAACATTTGTTTTCCAAAATCCTTCCAGATAGGTTGAAGCCTCCCTCCCCCAACCATCTCCAGCTAACATTCACTTACTGTGTCTATAGTCCAGATGTCCTCTATTCACCAAATAAGCACCTCTGTATGATTCATCTGTTTGCTTTAAAACCTTTATATGGGCGATAAGAAAAATGAGTCAGATTTCCACGGAGGTCCATAAACTTCTTATAAGTCTTACGACACCTCATGTCCTGAGAATCCATTCAGTCTTTCTCAAATGCTTTTAGCAGCTGGTCGTCCTAACTCTGCCTGGCAGAAATAAATCACCAGACTAGAAGAGCTCATGTCCACAGGCTGTGGAAACCTGAGCACACGAAAGTGGGAAGGCAGACTCAAAAAAGCAAAAGTCAACATCTTCCTAAGAGCTTTCTGACACCAGACATCAAGATGCTTGAAGGTTATTCCCCTAAATTCTCTTCGTTTGTCAGATTCATAAACTCCTGCTCTTCAGGCAGTTTAGAGGGATGTCCCTGAGCAGGCTACAGGCCTGTGACTGAAGGCCTAGAAATGTTTCAATTAGGCAGAGTACCTCACCTGCCTGGAGTCAGCTCAGATAAAATCACTTCATAGCCCTCCCACCAAAGAGGTGACCAGAGAGTGGCTGCGGCACAAGTTCCAAAGGAAGGCTCTTGGATGGTGCAGAGAGATGTTGACTGGAAAGAGACACCACTGCCTTGTTATCAACTGCCAAAGCTTGCAGAATGGAAACACTTAGGGAAGTGGAATTGAGGACAATGGGTAAATTGAAAAGAATTTGCTTTTAACATGCACTATGGAATACTTATGTGTGGAGCTATGAGAGGTGGCCACATAGCACTGAGTGTTTATTCAACGATTGAGGAATGACTGGCTGTTCAGGGATAGCCACTTGTGCTGAGCTTATAATACACAAAGTAAGCACAGGTAATCACTTGACCATGCTATGTTATACTAAGTTTTTGTGTTTTTTGTTTGTTTATCTTTTTTTTTTTTTTTTTTTTTTTTTTGTAGTTTTGCAAGACAGGATTTCTCTGTGTAACTGCCTTGACTGCTCTGGAACTAGCTCTGTAGACCAGGCTGTCCTCAAACTCACAGAGATCCGCCTGCCTCTGCCTACCGAGAGCTGGGATTAAAGGTGTGTGCCACTACCACCCATCGTGCTTTATTTAATTTTATTTATGGTTAATTTGTTTGTTTTGAGATACAGTCTATCTGTGTACCAGACTGATCTGAAACTTGCAGCCCTCCTGCCGAGACCTTGCACGTGCTGGTATTCTAAGTGGACACTGCCTTAGCTGACGCTAGCATATCTAGATGAAGTTGTGTGAAGTTAATTTATCGGCACGTTTATTTGTAAAAAAAAGAGATAGCATTTGGCTTGTCCCCAGAGCACAGAACTTCTTGCCTTTCTCCACCAGGAAACACTGGCCAGCACCTTACCCTGCTCCTGTCCACTCTGCTGGCAGGTGGTAGCTGACCATGATTAAGTACAAATGGGTTCTAATGGGTATTGGGTCAAGGCTTCAGCCTAAATTATTGAGTTCCCAAAGTGCAATGTTTCATCACATTCTACCTTGGGCTTCACTTGCTCCATATTCAGAATCTCTAGCCCTAGGGGGAAAGGATGCTTCAAAGAGAGGCACTTAATTCTGTGACAGTGTTACCCTTGAGTTGAGGTTGACAAACCCTATGGAGGGGGAGAGGGGTATAAAATGTAGATTCGTGCAGTAAAATGCATCCTTCCTGAGCCCAGTCTCACTTCAAGCTTCTTTTAAGTTGGAGGCAGGAGCAAAGCTTCAGTGGCCATGTGTTTTAAAAGGAGATAGCTTTGCCTTCCTTGTGATTATAGAGACTAAGTTGGCTTTGTGGTTGCTATCACAGCTCCTGCACAAGTCATTGTGACATGAGTGAGAAATGGGCCTTGGAAGTTGACAGATGGTTAAGCAGTCCAGGTAGGTCATTAGCTGCTCTTGCAGAGGAACAAGGTTAGTTTCCCTGCACCTACGTAGAGACTCACAGCAATGTGTAACTCCATTGTATGAGATCTACTGCTCTTCAGGAAGTTTAGAGAGCTGTCTCTGAGCAGGCTACAGGCCTAGGACTGAAGGCCTAGAGATGTTTCAATCAGGTAGAGCACCTGTCTGGAGTCAGCTCAAGATGAAATCACTTCATAGCCCTCCCACCAAAGGGATGACCAGAGAGTGGCTGTGGCACAAATTCCTGAGGAACGTTCAGAGAGCTGTTGACTGGAAAGAGCCACCACTGTTTTATTATCAAATACATAAGCTTTTTGTAATATTCTTTCTCAATGCCTTCTCCTGGCCTCAGTGGGCACCAGGCATGCATGCTGTGCAATACATCCATATAGACAAAACACTCACACACATAAAATAAAACTTTAAAAAAAATCTCAAAATGAAAGGAAGAAATGGGTCTTCTTGGAGTGTAGGAGCAGCTCATGCTGGCAGATTTCCCACAAGGTCTGCTGCTGCCCTGACAGGGCCCCCAGGGAAAGAAGGAAGCAACTCTCTCAGGTGTGCATTCTTGACAAAAGACAAGCTTATTGGAGCCACCAAAAACGATGTCACTAGTCTATAGCACATGAAACTGAGCCACCAAGCAGAGGCACTGCCATGGTCTCAAGATGGCTGACCTCATCTCAAGAGACTTTAACAAGGGCTCTACAGACTGAAGCCACCCTGGAGGAAGAACTCTTTATTAAACACACAAACATGTATGATGACTTGCAATACCTTTCATCATCTCCATGGGTATTGTCCCCCACTGTGAATAGACCAGAAAAGTGTCATAACAATGGCTGCTGTCCTCTGAGCCATGCTCTTCATGCCCCTCCCTCTCAACAGTGTCACTAGTTCAGTTTCACAGACTTCATTTTATGGGACTTAGAGGAAAGGGTTGCCACAGACAGAGCCTAGGATTTAAACTCTGATCCCTTTGGTTGTAAATCCTAGAACTGGGGCTGAGGAAATGGCTCAGAGATACAAGCACTTGCACAGGAATGAGGACCTGAGCTTGAAGCCCAGAACCCATGGAAAAGCCAGACATACAGAGGAGTATCTAGAATCCCAGCATTCCAATGGAGTAATGGAAGACAGAGATGGGGATTCCTAAAATTTTTGGGCCAGCTAGCCTGGAGTAGGCAGCAGAGACCCTGTCTCACACAAGGTGAAAGGGAAGAACGACACTTGAGTTTGTTACCTGACCTCCATATGAACACCATGGCATGTGTGCACCTGTATTCAGACACATGAATGCACATACACATACACCCTATACACACACACATACACACTCACACACCATACACACACACACACACACACACACACACACAAATGCACATAGACACAAACACACACAAATACACATACACACACACACAAATACAGACACACACACACACACACACACACACACACACACACCTTGAAAACCAAATCCTGGAATCTTCATCTTTCTATAGCACTTCGCTAACATTTTCTGGATTGTTCATCTGTATTTTTCAGCTTGCCTATTGGTTGATTGGGCATTTGTAGTTAGGAAAATGATGTAAAAGTAGAAAGCAATGGAAAGTAAAGCCTGTCTCCTCAGATGCCTGCCTCTCAGCCACTCAGTTCTCTGCCACAGCAGCAGTCTTGTTTTCAGTCTGTCTGTTTCTTCTTTCTACACAAGGTACCTTCTAGACAATCCTACTTCCTAGTTTCCCTTCTTCCACTTAATATATTCTACAGATCTTCCAATTAAGGACACAAAAAAAGTGTCTTGTTTGTGTCCTGGCTTTCTATGATTCCATTGTATGGATGCATTGCTTCAGTTTCTGTTTTCAGGACTCTGTGTGAGAATACTCATTTTCCATCTTCAGTCAGTTTTACAAGCAATGCTATTGAAAGGGGTAAACTAACAAAAGGACCAGATCCTCACTCAGCCCCCTGCTTTAGCAGCCATAACAGACTACAGAAAAGACATGTAGGCCTCTGACTCAGCACATAACACAAAGAAACTCCAGATTCCCTGGTTTCCTGGAGCCTAGAGCCAACACTGAACACAATGAAGCTCCAGACCAACCCTCCCACCCCCACCCCACCTAGCCTCCTAGATACTTGGTTCCTGGGAACTGTTTGGCCACAAAAGAAACCCCAGGGGAGACCAAAACCTCCCCTGTAGTCTCCAGGATACAGTTCTGAAAATTGTTGATATTTATGTACAACAGGCCACCTGCAAGTAACAAGACAAAGTCATAGGATCCACAGAATATTCCCTCTTAGCACTGACCAATGAGAATAATTACTACACAGGTATTTCATGCCAAAATATGACTTTAAGCAGTTCCCCTGATTGTTCCACAAACGTCAATCAATCAGAAATTAACCTGTACCTACTGATGTAGTCCTGTGATTTTTGTCTTTAAAATCCTGACAGTAGACAGGGAGCTTGCTTCCTCTGGTGGCTGCTACATCAGCCAGCTAGACAAGGTCCCTGTCATGGTTGGATGAACAATAAACCCTATGGATTTATATCAATGGGTCTGTCTCCTTGGGGATCTTCACAACTTGGGCATAAGTAATATCCTACATGCTTATGTTTTCTGTGCATTGTGTGGTCTGGGATTTTAGGAATGAAATTATTTGTTCAAATTTATATACATAAACAAACTTTTTGGAGATTCTGTCAAATTGTTCTTCATGGAGGTTGAAGTTTATATCCCCAGCGATAGATAAGGTTACAGGTTAGCCCGCATGGTTAGTTATCTAAGTTTGTGATTTTTACCCATCTGATTACTAACTAATGGTGTCTCAATCTTTTAATTTGGATTTAACTTATAAATTCTCCTGGAACCTTTTCATGTGTAAACTGTTTTTATTTTTTGTTCTTGGTATCCTGGCTCTAGGAATACAGAGGATATACGGATATGCTTTAATATCTATGTTTTCAGTCTTTTTCTTATTAATTCAGTGAAGCATATCATATTTTCTGAAAATCCCCCCATTACTTGAATTTTGAGTTCCAAACATCTGTAGACACTGCCTTTTACATTGTGGACTTTGAATTCAGAGCCACTTAGCCTTTTATTGTCAAATATAGCTTCAGAATCTTCTGTCCAAATTTTATCTTAGCTGCCTCAAAGTTCTAAAAATAGATTTCCCAATGTGGTATAATATTTTCATTTCAAGTTATTTAAATACTTAGATCTGTCAGATGAAGAAATTCATGTTTCTTTCTTCAGAAGCTTAAATAATATTCTTTCTCTACCTTTCCCAAGTCCACTATGGCTCGTCCCTCCCTCCCTCCATCCCTCCCTGCCTTCTTCCTTCCCTCACTCCCTCCCTTTCTCCTGTCCTCCCTCCTTCCCTTCACCTTCCCTCCCCACTCCTTCCCTCAAATGAGAATGGAAACTAGAGCCTTGTACATGCTAAGCAAGTGCTTCACAACCAAACTGTATGCCTAGCTCAGCTCCATAATTTTCCATTGAGCTTTTTTACTGTGATATTTGTTGTCCCGATTTCTAAAAGTGTTTTTTTCAGTTTTTCCTGTATGACCCACAGTGTCTAGAACAGAAGAAGGGGTTGGTACTCCTCTCTGATGTACACTTGGTAAAGAATCACTAGTGGCTTTAAACATTGTATACATTTGGTTTTTCCTTTAAGGTGCGGCATGAGTCTCTGACAATTCTGTTCTGTCCCTCTGCCATACGGATGTCATAAAGGCATTGCCTTTAGCCTAGATTCAACAGACCCACTCCACAGCCATCGAGAAATAATGAGGATGGAAAATAAATATTTACTGTTACAAAATTCTGAGAATTTAGTTGTTTGTTACTTTGGAGATGACTACTTCATGTTATTAATCATATCTGTTTATCGTGTATATAGTGAAACATAACACACATCCAAAAAAGGAAATGAATATTCCCTATCGTTAATTATCTCTAAGCTAGATCCCATGTGACAATTCTAAATACCATGTGGTAGGTCAATAAGTAAAGTGTGTTTCCAGCTTCAATAATAGCATTGGACCCCTTCTCCATTGAGTCTGTCTTAGTTACTTTTCTGTTGCTGTGTTAAGACACCATGACCAAGGCAACTTACAAAGAAGGTATTAATTTAGGGCTCAGGGTTACAGAGGGTTAGAGTTCATGGCTATAATGATATGTGGTGTGGAATGGAAGCAGGCAGACAGGCGTGGTGCTGGAACAGTGGCCAAAAGCCTGTATTTTGAGACTCAACCATGAGGCAGAGAGACCTGGGAGTGACATGGGCTTTTGAAAACTCAAAGTCTACCCCTCACCCCCTGAGACATGGATCATCCAACATGGCTATACCTCCTAATCCTTCCCAAACAGTGAGACTATGGAGGTCATTCTCATTCAAACCACATTCTGAGGGCTGAATTGAGTTAATCAAATCGCCAGTATTTTGTCAACTGAAGATGTAATTATGAGTGGACGGAGGATCTTTAAAGGAGTCATTAATTTAAAGAGAGGTCATTAGAGTGAGCCTTTGCCCAATATAAGTAACATTTTTATAGTCACAGACACACGCAGAAGAAGGCGTAGAAAGAAGAAAGCCAGTTACATGAGGAAAAAGACCTATGAAGAACTCAACTCCCAACTGTGTCAAGTTATTTATTTATTTATTTATTTATTTATTTATTTATTTATTTATTTATTTATAGCTTTTTTCCAAAAATGTATAGATCGAGAATCAAGAGGTCATAGAATTATATCATTTCGGTCACACATTCTGGGGCACTTTGTTATGGGCAGCCCTAACAAAGTAATTCATTCAGTATGGTGAGTCCCTCTCTACCTTCTGGCGATCATCTGTTTTCTTCCACAGTGTCAGCTTGTTTTGGGGTCTTCAAAGGACTAATAGTATGTGTGTGTGTGTGTGTGTGTGTGTGTGTGTGTGTGTGTACACACCAGAGTGTCTACATTATAATTGTCGATCATCACATTTTTAGATAAAAATATTCTACAATGCATTAGTCCATTTTTTAGATTGTTTTCATTTTGAGTTTACTTGGAATAATATTGTCATTAAATTATCATAAATATCTCTTTGTGTTCCTGCACACACATTTCTGTTGGTGTGAAAGAACAGACCTGCAGGGTTAGAGGATATGTATGCTTTAGTATAACAGCTTTAGCAGTTATGGCCAACAGTTTTGTTTTGTTTTGTTTTGTTTTGCATTAGTTAAGCTGCATCAGCCTGACAAAAACACCTAACAGAAACAACTTAAGTGAGGGTGGGTTTGGCCATAGTTTCAGAGGGTTTTAGTCCATCGTGAAGGAGAGGGCATAGTAGAACAATTCAGATCACATGGTGGGAATGTGGGGTAGAGTTGGTCACATCATAGTGGATTGATAACAGAATGTAAGAGGAAGGAGACAGACATAATATGGCCCCTAGAGTCCAGCTTTGGTAACCTGCTTCCTTCTGCTGGACCCCACCTCCCAGAGTTTTAAAAATCTCTTAGAGTAATGTCTTGAGGTGGGGGCCAAGCATTCAAAACATGAGCCTGTGTGGGATATTAGACCCCTAGCTACCAAAGGCTCATCTCATAGCTACTATGTAATATGAATATGTTAAGTCCACCTCAAAGAGTCTGTGTAGTCTCAGCAGTTTCAGTATTATTCAGATGTCTAGGTCTAAACATTCTATTGAGATTCCAGAGAATCATTTGGTTGTGAGCTGCTGTTAAAAAACAAAAAACAAAATAAAACAAAACAAAAAAGATGCTTCTAATATACATAGAATGCATAGAGTAAGTATTCCTATTGTGAAAGGGGTGGGGGTAAGAGGATAGAAAAGAGGGACCAGACCAAAGCAGGACTGACATTCAGCAGTACAGACATCATACTTTTAGATTCTATGTCCAACATATGGGGCACATCCTGGCACGATGTGAAAGCCAATGGGTTTGCTAATTCTACTCTTCAGCCTTGCAAACATGAATGCCACATAGCCTTTCCATGGGAATGTTTCCCTTGATATCCGCAGCTTTTCATGGCAGATGTTACATGTTTATAACACCTCAAAATCTTTGAGTCTCTATTGCAGTAATGGCTTTACCCTTACAACGTCATGTATTATCCTGTCAGGCTTCCTGCGGTGAATCTGATCCACATTGCCTGGTTTCTTAGGCTTCCTCCCCCCCCATCATGTTCTCATAACTCTTATATTTAGCATTTATTCACAATCATCATCACATGGAGAATGCCACTTTCCTCTGCCAGCTGGAAAAGTAGCTAGGAACTCTTGGACCACAGCTATAGTGACCCTTAAGTGCCTTGATGGATGAACCTGTGGAAACACTTCACTAGGCAAGTAGAACATTTCAGTAGGACTCTTCTAAGAAAGCCTGTTAAATGAGTTTACAGTTTATAGCCAGAGCCTTCCTCAGGTGAGGTCTAGTCATTGAAATGTTCTCCAGGCACCTACAAAGCAGATGGCTTTTCTTTAAATGACTCCAATCTGACAACTATGACATCTTTGTCCATAGCTTTAAATAAACCCCTTTTCTGGACAAGGTGCAAGTTTTAAAACTCTTTCTGCTTGATTATTTCCTACCGATTCTCACTATAAATGTAGCTAAAAGTAGCAAACAATAACTATGCCACAATCTGAAGCTGCACTTCTTTGAAATTTCCTCTGCCAGTTAGCACATTTCATTTTAATTCAGCCTCATTCATTTTTTTCATGATGTCAATAAATATATATAAACTTATTGTCAGAATGAAACACAAATGGAAACTAACCCAATTCCAAATAAAGTCCTTATTTCCATCTAAAATTGCATGGGTTTCTATAGACAGTCTGGTCATCTCAACTCCCAGCAGAATGCTCTATCAAGCTCTGCCTACAGCTTCTTAGGGCTTCCACAGTTTGTGTCTTCAAACTTTTCCAAATTCCTGACACAAACCACTTTTAGTCACTGCAATGGGTCCACATCTCTGGTACCACTTTTATCTATTTTTTTTTTTTTTTATTCAGGTATGGTTTCTTTGTGTAGCTTCGGAGCCTGTCCTGGAACTCACTCTGTAGACCAGGCTGACCTTGAACTCATGGAGATTTGTCTGCCTCTGCCTCTGAGTGCTGGGGTTAAAGACATATGCCTCCACCACACAGCCGCCTATATTCTTTATTGTGAATTGCTGTGACTCAACAGAAAGAACTCACAGGAATATCTATTTCGGCTCAAGCTTTCAGAGGATTTCAGTCATCCTGGCAGAGAAGGCATTGTGATAGAGCTCAGACGGCAGCGGTGGGAAAATGTGGCAGATGGTGTTCATATTGTAGAAGACCAGAATGCGTGATGGGAAGGAGTCAAGGATCATACAGACCCAGAGATTTGCCTCTTGTGACCAACTTCCTCCCCAAAATAATACCACAAGTTAGGGACCAGACATTTAAAACAGGACACTTACAGGAGGTGCTAGACTCAAACCAAGATATTTGTTACTGTCAAAGTTCTTATTTTGCCATTCAAGGATATAAAAGGATTTCTCAATATTGTTTTAGTTGGCATTTCTGCAAGTTAAAAACAACTTTTCATGTATTTACAAATCATTAGAACCTCTTGCAGAATGTATGTTTTAATATGCATGCGTGCTCATGTGGGCACTGAAGGTCTATAAAGCCCAGTTTGAAGATATCCTTTATAAGTTAGGAAATGAATCCTTTGTTATCTTTTGTTATTTATTGGATAAGAATATTTTAAAAATATATAGTCTTTTCATTCTATGAAATATAACCTTACTTCTTATAGTATACTTACACAAAAAAATTTTTGGGTGTGCTGAGGGTCTAAATAAAAAGACAAACAATGCCACAGTCAGAGAATTATATAGATGAATATCTCATTTTCTTTAAGGAGAATATTTTTAACAGTGTGTAAAAATAGTCTCAAAAATCAATCTCAATCCACTATTAAAAGGAGGAAAAATCAGGCCCATATGGGGCAAATGATATTTTCTACTGTAAGGTAAATCTTTATTATTGTAGGTTGAAATTAATGGCTAATATTAAAAGTTGGTTCATCAAGACATAATGATACAAATAATACTTAAAGACTGCAAAACACCCAGTAAGCCATGATTTGGGGCAGTGAGATTGGAGCTGAGAACAGATAGGAAAGGGATAAGGCAGTGTTGGATTCCATTGTAATCCCTCTGTGCTATTTGCTTTGATAATTATGTGCGTATGTTACTTTGATTTTTTTTTAATGGTACTTAAAAGATATAGCATTTCTTAAGGTCTTAGCAAATACCTCTGTAGTGGGAATGAGAACACATCCCCAGCCAAATGTGGGTGTTTGCTAAAGTTCAAACAATAAAGCCAGAAATTATTTTAGGACTTTTATATACTTTACAATAAAGATCACGAGGGTTGCATTCTTGCTCATAATATATTCATGCTAGCTTTAACGGGAACTGATCTTTTATTTAAAGCACTTACGCAGCCACTCAAGTCTTCAAGCAAATTGCCTGCTCAGGAAGATCCAGGGGGGCTTATTCTTTGGCTTCAAGTAGCCCCAGGATACTTCTGTGAGCTCCCTGGGGCTCTAAGTATCCAGTTCAAGAAGGATATTTCCAACTTGTTAATGCTGTCATTATGGCTAAATATGTGATGGTTTCCAGATGTTCTCTCTGCTGCAGACCACAGATAGGGAGCACAAGACAATGCAATTGGAACATTCTTCATTTTGCAATCAAATGATCTCCTTAGGTCCAGACAAGGACCTTTGAGCAAGTCATTTGAAGTCTCCATGTCTTTAGTTCCCTCAAAAAAAAATTATCCCAATAATAATGGATTTCTTTTGCAAACTAACATTTATCTTCTATTTTGTAAGCTAACATGTATTTTCTACAGTATGAGCATGAAAAATTAATGTCTATTTTAATGCAGTATTTTAAGCATAGGTTGGAGACAGTTTAGTGACTTTATGTTTCTCTCTTTCTCCAAGAGGTTTGCAATGATGATCAGCTAGAACATACTGATCATTTATATTTACAGAGCATTAGCTGTATGTTAGGAACTATCACTGTATAAAGAGAAATACCTGTTCTCAGTAACATGCAATCTACACTTACACTTGCAGCTCTTATAGAAGTACCGCTTGCATGGCCCTGCATGCTGCATTTTTTCATAGCTGGGTTAACTTGAAAAAAAAAAAGCCATTTGTTTGTCTTGGGCTTTGGTTTCAAGGGAATGTTTACATTGCCTATATTCGCTATCAAGATTCCTCCCATTATCTTTAAGAATGGGATAGCTGTGCTAGCATCTGTTGGGTACCATCTTCTTGTTCAGTGTCAGAGTTCAACCTGGAAGCACTCAATATTGAACACACAGGGAGCTAGGTACATTGGTGGAAGAAGAGTTCAAAGGTCAGAGGGGACAGCGGGAACCCAGGATGAGCTACAGAGGAGGCCTCTCTCGCCCCCAGGCTTTAGGAACAACCAAGAAACTGACATTGTCAAAGACTGAGGTCAGGGTCACCTGAGAGAAATAGAACCACCTAGGCGTGTCTAGTGGCCAAAGTGGAGACAGCCAGGGCCAGACAGTGCCTGGGAGAGGAAAGGGCTGGTGCACCCCAATGTTTTCTGTTCTCTGCCTCGTGTCTGACTTCAACCCAACTGAAGCCCTCTCACCAAGTGCCTGAGAAGCAGCCTTCTGATCAAAAGCAAAACAGAGGTAGAATGTTTGTGAGTGTGGATAGTGGAACTGTGTGAGGGTGAGGGTGAGGGTGAGGGTGAGGGTGAGGGTGAGGGTGAGGGTGAGGGTGAGGGTGAGGGTGAGGGTGAGGGTGAGGGTGAGGGTGAGGCACAGAGCTCGATGCTTCCTCAGGGAGCTTTTGGTGAACTGGAGGAAATCAAACTTATATTGACAAAATAACAAAAATAACAACAGCATTAGTGGAAATGATTTGCTCATATATATTAGCTAAGACGTGGAGATTACTGTCTTCCTTCCTTCCTTTCTTTTTTCTTCCGTTCTCTCTCTTTCTCTCTCTCTCTCTCTCTCTCTCTCTCTCTCTCTCTCTCTCTCTCTCTCTCTCTCTCTCTCTCTCTCTTCCCCTTCTTTTTCCTCCTCCTCCTCCTCCTCCTCCTCCTCCTCCTCCTCCTCCTCCTCCTCCTCCTCCTCCTCCTCCTCCTCCTCTTCTTCATTTAAGATAGGGTTTCTCTGTGTAGCATTGGAGTCTGTCCTGGAACTCACTCTATAGACCAGGTTGGACTTGAACTCACAAAGCTCCACCTGCCTCTGCCTCTCGAGTGCTAGGATTAAAGGTTTGCATCACTGCTACCCAGCTGTCGTTTTTCTTTGTTTTCAGATAAATAAAAAAATATAAGAGGCCTAATGTGCCCAAATTCACACAGAGTAAAGGAAAGTCAGAACTGAAACCTCAGACACTTGCCTTCAATACTTCTTCTGTACATGTCAGCAATTACAAGAAGTTAGTGGGATATGTGTGTCTGGTGAACAAGAGTCTGTTTCCTCATCTGAGAAATGGAACTTTGAGTGTGTTATTAGTATAGGCTAGAATCATTTTAGAAGGCTTTACAGAAATGCTGGGGTCTTGAAGCTTACATAAGCCTCAGAAGGGTACCAATAAACTTTTCTTTGCTCTTCTTATTCTGAGAAAGGAACCTTTTCTCTCTTTCTGCAGAGTTGATTTTAATTGGGAGTGATGAAACATAATATTGCTTCCAGGGACCTATTTGGCTGCACTTAAAGCATGCAAAGCCATTGTCACATCTCACAGCCTCTGAGCCTTCAGGGCTTCCCAGAAAGTGTATTGGGTCTGGCCTCCATCTCGAGTGCCCTGTGCTCTAACTGAGGGTTACCTGCATGTTTGACATTAGCTCTCTCTGGCAACTGGATCTCTATTGGCCACACATCTGAGAACTCTTGAGAATACTGTTTATTCCTTGAGAAATCTGGAATGAATTAAACTGAATAAATTGGCTCTCCACTTGGCTGTTTCAGATGGCAGCAAAGAAATAACATATGCTCTTTCCTCCCGTTTTCTTTTTCTCCTTTATGAAGGGGGAAATAAAAACATGCCCATATCCACAGAAAAATTAGACTTGGTCAAATCGTGCTCCCTGTCTCTTGCAAGTGGGAGCCTTTCTTTGATCAGAAGGTTAAGGTGTCTCAGAAGAGTGTGGGGATCAGAAGACACCTGGAGAATCCATTCTGTTGCATGTCTGGAACCCTGGGCAGCATAAATCTAGGTGGGACTGGGATGTCCACAGAGCCAGCCTATAGCTCATTGCCAGGGCTACTGGCACAGTGAGCAAACACAGCAAAGAATTTTTTCCCTTCGTAATCCTCTGCCAGTCTTACCTTTCTCCTCAGGGCCAAACATCCATCAAAATAAAGCCACATGAGGACTTGGAAACATTGTTCAGAAAAAAATAGAAGAAAAAGCATAAGGGGAAATAATGTGGGCAATATGAATCATGGTCGCATCTGACACATTCATTGCTATAACTGTTTAATGTTGGTTTACAAATAATTACTGATAAAGTCTTGAGTACCACACTAAATTCTTGACATACCGTCACCTTATTTACAGGTAACCATAGCCCCTAATAAAAATATTAACTTAAAGGTGATAAAATTGGGAGATTTTGAGCTCCAAGTTATAGAAAATACAGCAGGTGGCTTTCAATATTAAGCCTATACAACTGTGATTCTCCGGCTCTAACCATCACACCACACATCAGGAAGATGTGTTGCCTAGATTCCTCGTTGGGAAAAATCTGTTGTCCCAGCTGTCAAGGGTATTGCCAGGAGACAGTGATCAGAAGTCAACTTCCTTGGGGATCACATCAGCTGGAGAGACCCACCTTCCCCAGGGACAAACCTTTTCTAAGATGCTGCTATGCAGTAATATACACCCTCTTCCATCGTTATGGTTTGCAGAGTCCCTGTTATAGAGGAGAGGTGATTTTCCACTGTCATCTCAGTAAAACCACTCATCACCCTGTGCCCATCTTCACTCACATTCAAGTCCCCCTAAGACAAAGGCCACACCTATTGGTCACTCGGTATTCACAGTCAGATTGGACGACATTCCTAGCTGTCTACAGATCAAAGACTATTTATCAAATATTTTGTCTCCTACTTTATGGTAACAGATGTGAGTCCCAGTGATTTGTCTTTTACTTTAGAAAATATGTCCCATCATGCCTCTGACCACTGAATCCCCAAGACCTTGACTGACACCACAGATCTCTAAACTACTACAGGTTTCATTTTTAATCTCTGAAGCACCTTTGTATTCTCATGGCCTCCTTCTTGTTTGCTAGTTCTTCTCCATTAGCCTAAGTTAGTGAATTTAATGGTTTAATGGGATGTACATGAGATTCATATCGCTTGGGACTAAACTGTAATAAACAATGTACAAATTAACATAGATTTGAAGCAATGTTGCTCACATACATTTTATCCCTTCCATTTTAAAGCAGCTTTGAAACATGACAGTGCACTTTGCAGATAAAAGTTTCTGAGGTCCTGTCACTCTCCTTCAAAGACACCAGAGCCAAAGTGTCAGACTAGTTCTTGATTGAATTGCAGTAGTCTGTAGTCATTCCACAGAACCCACTGGTTTTAGCAGGGACCAGGTGGGGGAATTTGATGTGAGATGACCCACCATGTTCATCTCTCTAAGATCCTTGAGGCAGACACTAATCTCCATCTCTATTAGATATTATTTCTATGTATAATTTATTCCTTTAGCCTAGAATATATATGCATATGTAAATATACATATGTGTGTATTATGCACATGGATACATGTACCCAAATATATGTATGTTACAGCAGCCCCAAATAACACTCAGAGACTCTGTATTTGATACAATCCTGTTGGCCAGTTACCATTATTGTTTATGGGCTAGCTCTGTCTTAATTATTAACCCATTTCTACTTATCTAAGTATTTCCACGTGGTCGTCTTATCGGGAGCCGCGCGGCAGGCTTCCTGCTTCTTCCTGGGCTACATCTCGACTCCTCCTACTACTTCCTCTTCCTCCTCCTAGTCTCCTAGCCCCACCTATCTAGTTTTCTATTGGCCACAGGGCTTTATTAACAGTATGAGAAACATATATACAGAATCACATCTCCCATCATCTCCTCTTTTCTGTCTAAAGTAAAAGAAGGGGTTTAACCTTAACATAGCAAAATATATCATATAACAGTTACCAAATAAGAATCACAGTTAACAATATTTAGTCCATTAACATTTTGTAAGACTTAAAGAAAATATCATCTATCCTATCTTTGTCAGTCTAAAGACCTATATGTAACTTATTTTTAATCCTAACTAAGAAAAACTATAATCATAACTATCTGTCTTCAACTCCTTCAAAGACCACAGAAGGATAATATATAAACTCTAGAAATGACAGAGACAATGCATTGCCTGGTCAGTCACCCGAAGTTCTTCTGTAATGTTCCATCTTCAGCCCATAGGCCATAATGTGTGTCCAGACTCCTCAAAAAGGCAGGAAACTTTTCTCTGTGTCCTGTAGACTATCTGGCTGTCTGGCAGCCTCTTCCATGAAACAGGAATCCTGTAGCAATGTCCATCTTGCATCAGCAGTTACCTTTTTGTGGGTCCTGCATGTCCAGTTTCTACAACATAAAGTCAAACAGTCTAGACAAGAGAAGTACCTTGTTCAAATGGCTAGTCTTGCCATATTAGAAGCAAACTTCATAACGAGTCTCTTCAATGTCCATCTTCCTTTTTGATGCAGGTGGTGTTACCAGGAGCAGTTGTGCCTCACTGTCAAGAAAAACCCTAAACCATTTTAAATGCCATATTCTATAGGTCTTTGAAAGGTTTGAAGAATGCCTATCCATCTCAAAATACATCTCTGCATATCTAGAAATCCTAACTTAACTCCAAGTTTTAATTATCATAGGTAACTCTCTATAATCTATACTAAATTATACATTACATTTTCCAATGAGCTATATAAACACAATACCTAAACAAGAGGAGAAATATACATATCACAAAATTGACCTTAAATTGTATCAATAAAAGAAAATCCATTCCAAAGCAAAGTATTCATATCTATACCACAATTCCCTTTTTACCTTTAAAAAGATTGTTTGTGGTTATAGCCATTTATAACCAAGCCCATTTAAATGAAAACAAACATTTATAAACAATATTTGGGAATTTGGGCGTCGTTCTTTCCAAACTACTTCCTGCTGGTAGAGGGCGCTGTCATGGGGGTCCAAAGAAGATGTAGAAATCTTGGCAGTAGTCTGCAAGGCTTTGTCTCAAATGCTTTGAATGTTGGATCACCTGGGGAGCTGTTTCAGGGGGTCTGGCTTGATCAAACCACATAAGTCTGGAAGAAATCCATAGCTTTTCATTTTCTGTGGAAACAAAAATAGAAATCCTTTTCCCCAGTAACTTGTCCTTATGCTTAAATTTTTGAGTCAAAGCATTTTTAAAATATATAAATTGAATTAATCCAGCAGCATTTCTTTTATCAGTAGTTGTTTTCTCAGCAATTAAATAATTTAAAGACAACAGAAGCGTGTATAGTATCCAAAATCTCTCTGTGTTTTCCATTTTTACGTGGCTTTTTTATTACTCTATTTATTCTACTTCTATTTTTACATATTTTGAGACAGGGTTTCTCTGTGTAACTTTTATCTGTCCTGGAATTCACTGCATACCAGGTTTACTTTGAAATCACAGAGATCTGCTTGACTCTGTCTGCCGAGTACTAGGATTAATTCTACTTCCTTTTTTCTTTTTTAAACCATTGTATCCTGTTTCTTTTTATCTCCCAAGCCAGCGTATTTTTTAAAACACAGTGTAAACCTTCATTGCAGCTCTCCTACACACCAATGAATTGTTAGCAGAGCTCTTTAAAAGCCAGGCTGCTTTTTGCCACTTATGCTAATTTTGGAAACTTCCCTTAAAGGAGCCTCGCAAATCTCTGTCTACAACAAAACAAATCCAACCGAGAAAATGCTGCTACCAAGAAGTCTTGCTAGTCTCTGTTCCCTTGTTTCTAAAAACTATTTTTTAAGCTTTTGTTAAGTTTTAAGTGAAAGTTCTCAATCCCGCTTCTGACACCATATATAAAAGATAAATAAAGATAAATATATTTAAAATGGAGAATAAGTTAGCAAATTTAAGCATTGTGTTACCATCTAAATTTCTTTTAATATGAAGGTGACAAGGAAAATGTTCTTTTGTGATAATATTTTATTGGGTATTTTATTGGGTATTCCCATCTTGCCTGAGCAGGAGGGATTCCATTAGGGCTACTTCAGCAAGGTAGGAACTTACCACACTTCCAATTACGTCTGTCTTACTGCCTTCTGACTTGAGGGAAATGCCATAAACATTGGTCTACTTGTCACTGTGCTTTGTGTAGTATCTGGCAACGTTTATTTTCCCATTAGTTAATTTATTTATTATTTAATAAATAATGCACAAATGAATGGCTGATACAGAGATGAATATATTCTGTCAAATAAAAAAAAATATGTTTTCAGTTAATCTACTCCCCACAGATATTTTTTTCTTTTTTATCAGTGCTAAAGAGAGCCTTTTTATTTATTTATTTATTTATTTTATTTATCATCTCTTTCTTCCTGTTTTTGTTGTTGTTGTTGTTGTTGTGTTTGTTTGCTTGTTTGTTTTTTGGACAGGGTTTCATTACAAAGTAATGAAACTCATTATGTAGAACAGGCTGGCCTCAAATCCACCTGCTTCTGCCCTCTAGTGCTAGGACTAAAAGCATGTCTCTCCACACCTGGCCTATGGGTTTTTGTTGTCTTTGTTTTGTCTTTTTCTCTTTAGTCCTTCAAGTGGAGGAAGAACAGGATTTACTCAGAAGACCCAATGAGGAAAGTGTATAAAAATCACAGACAAATAGTATTCCTGCCTTTTCGAGAACTCTGTCAGCTTTGGATGGTGCAGACTCATGTCTGTCTTCTTAGATACAGACACCTCTCTCCATATATATATATATATATATATATATATATATATATATATATATATGGTTCTACATGTATACAAACTGTAATAACATTATAATTTGCTCATCCAGATGACATTTACTATGTAAAGTACCATACCATTCTTTAGCTTTAGTGGCATAGAAGTTTCCCGTAGTGCAATGCTGTCCACATTATTTCAGTGATTCATTGGCTTGTCAAACTAGACAGTGCAGTCCATAAAGAATTTCATCTTCTGAAGTGTCAATTCATGGGATTATGTAGTAGGCACAAAGAGTAAACCTTTTCCAGGCTTCTCAGATTGAGGTTGGATGTGACTCACAAGGAGTTTTATGAAGTGGTCTCAGGCTCTAGAGAGGGACTGAGTCATTGTTTCATCTTAGGGCAACTTCAAAATCATAAGCATAACTTCTAAGTCACAAGCACTGTATTTTCAGAAACTTTCAGTTTTTTATCACAGTGGTCTTATGAGGTAAGAGATATGAAGCATGGAAAAGCCTATAATTCAGGAGTTTAGGAGACTAAGATTTTAATTTTCTCTACTGTTTATTAGGCATGATATCTTCAGTAATTCTTGTAATGTTAATTAATAACTCTTATATTAAAATATATTAACATCAAATATAAAACGGAATGGATGTGGCTTGGGAAATGGCTCAGTGGGTAAAGTGCTTGCTTTACTAGCATGAGGACCCAGATATGATCCCCAGTACCCACATAAAAGAACCTGCTGTGGGGCACTTGACTGCTTGTAATCTCAGTGCTGGCAGTGGCAGGAACAGAGATGAGCAGATTCCTGTAACTTTCTGGCCAGTCTAGCCAATTGGTGAGCTCCAAGTTCAAGAAGAGACTCATATCAAACACATAAAATAGTGAAAGGAAACTCTACATCAACCTCTGACCTCTACATGTGCATGTATGGGCGTGTATAACCTCACATGCACATACATGAGAGAGAATTTTATTAAATTTAATATTCAACAAGTATTTTAATGAAATTTTTATAAGCGTGGCCCTAGACATTGACAGCACAATGAGACAAATGTTCATAGTCTTTTTACTCACAGGGATTTTATTTTAGTGGGGTTCAGATTATGGAAAGGAAATGAATGGATAAGAAATTTAATAGGTTAGTACATGATAATGGGGAAGAAGTGTAAAAGAAATATATTTAAAACAATCACCAACGGAAACAAGCAGTGTTGGTTGGGGATCAGAGAAAGATCCTTCAATGAAGAGATTACATTTGATGGGAGATGTTATTCTGTAAATATGTTTCTCATACTGGTCAATAAATAAATCACTGTGGCCAATGAGAAAGCAAGATAGGCAGGGCTGGGAGACTAGGAGGAAAGAGGAAGTAGTTAGGAGGAGTCACCATGTAGAGCCTGGAGAGATCAGATGCTCAGATGTGGCCCTCCGCTCTCCAGTAAGATGAGCCATGTGGAAATACTTAGATAAGTAGAAATGGGTTAATAATTAAGACAGAGCTAGCCCATAAACAATAATAGTAACTGTCCAACAGGATTGTATCAAATACAGAGTCCCTGAGTGTTATTGGGGCTTGCGTGGCAGTGGAAACGGGCTGCCAGTGGGGAGGAACGAAGACTGGGACCGGGCCAGCAGGGGAAAAACCTGCACATAACAGACATTTGTCATATCTCAAAATCGAAACAAAGACAACTTTAGAAGACAAAGATCAAGGCTTGCAATGTTCAAAACTGTTTACAAAGTTCTAAGAAAGCACAAGTGTGGCTGTCCTTGACAGTTATCATCAGTGATTCTCATTTTACTGAAGAGGTTCCTAAGGGCAGGGACAGGGAAGCAATTTACCTGATGGTACATTTGAGTAACTGGAAGAGTATAGACTTATATACCAGTTTTTATGATTCCAAAAACACTTGAATCTCAGATGACCCTGTCCATGAATCACTTCAGTTGCTTCCCAGATGCTTTCTCTGCATCTATCCTCACTTCTTCCTTCCCATCCTATCCATACCCATTGTCCATAGCAAAGATGGCTGGACTTACGTTTCTAATACACAAGTCTACTCATGCTCCCTTTTGCTTTCCTCACTTCATTTGAATGCCAGCAACTCAAGGGATGAAGTCCAAGTTTGTTGTGTGATATTTTGATTTCATTCTGAAAATAACGCTTGCATTGAGTGGAAGAGCTAGCCACCTTGCTGACCAAAATTAATCATAGAGGTTTGGAGGACTGTAGACAGGAGTCAGGAAATAGTAAGGAGGAGCTGAGAGAGGACCTCAACCCTTTTGGAGGAATGAACTAAAGAGGTAGGAAAGTCATTGGTGCCTGCTTTCCTGATTCTCTGACCATTCAGGTTCTTACCCCAATATCTGAGTCCTGATGTTTTATTGATAAAGAATAATGAAATAAACACTTCACAAGCTCCCCACTCTGTTAATCAATGTATTTCCAACATTTCTCAACACTGTCACTTACCATCATCTTGCTTCACATTCTCCTCTTAGCAACAACAACATAATGTGTCACAGTATCTTTAAGCACATTATTCTCTTTGTTGGAAAGCAGTAGTCAGATGGCATTTATTGTGTAAAGTATCACTCTAGCTTTACCAACATAGAATCTTGTTGTAGTATAGTATTGTCCACATTATTTCAGTGTTTCATTGCCTTGTCAAACTGACTATGAGCACTAAAAGGTCTAAAATATATCTTTGTAAGTAATTCTTAGAAACTTTGATATGAAAGCTTGAAGACATTTGAAATCCAATGATGAGAAAGTAAGAATGAAAAAAAAAAGTGTCTGTCTTAACTTATGTAGGCTTTGCTTTTGGTCAGTGACTCAAGGACAACTTGACCATCTCTTTTAGCATTATGCTTTTTGTTTTATATTTAAAAACAGCCAAGTCAAGAAAGCCACATTAAAAAATGTGTTTGTTTATTTTGAGCCACGGTCTTAGTATATCCTTAGATGGCCTGGTACTCTCGAAATAGAACAGGGTGGTCTCAGATTTATAGCAACCCTCCTATCTCTATATCCTGAGTGCTGGGTTATAGGCATGCACTACTCTGCCCAACTTTCTTCTTCTTCTTCTTTTTTATTTTTGCATTTTGTATTATCTGCATGTTTTATACAAATACTATATAAGGATATGCTAATAAAATTTATAAGATTGTTTTGTGTGCTTACAGTCTCCATCTCAACAGTATGGGGCAATACAAGTTAATTGCCCAATTGCTTTTATCCACTATTTTAAAGTTTAATTCTGTTGGAACATGTGACTCTAAATAATGATGTTCAGCTATATAATATTATGTAATTATAAGGATATGCCATAATAATTCATTTGCATCATCCTGTTGATAGATATTCAGGATACTTTATAGTTTACTTCTATAAACAATGATGTAATTTTTTTCATATATGTTCTTTGATTAATATGTGCAAATTCCTGAACCAAGTGGTAAATGCATCATCATCTTTACAAAGAATTACCAACTATAACTCTTAAGTAGATAAATCAATCATCACTCCAATAAGCAGTGTATAAACTTTAAATTGGTCATATGTATATTAGTACAGCATTTAAATATTGTGAAAAGACATGCTGCTTTCAACTTTATTTTATATCAGAAGGTATTAATTTCAATGGTACCATTTATTGAATTTTGACAAATTTATAAACCACTGCATGCAATGTCAACCCAAATATAGAACAATTCCATCATTCCTTAAAATTTTCTGCAAATCTTTGACATTAATACTGTCTCCAAATTCAGGCTCCAGGCAACCACTAATTTAATTTATGTCATTGCAGAGATTCATTACAGGGATTCACTTTGACTTTTCTGAATTTTCATTTCTATGCACTCATAAAACATGGACCCTTAGTGTCTGACATTTTTTTTTTAACTTAGCAAAATAAAGTTTCTTTTTGAATGTAGCTTCTTTTCCTGAACTATTTGTTTCTGGTTTTGGCTATCAGGGTAACATAAACAGAAACATGTCTGAGCCTCTGTTATTTCCCAAAAAATGTTAAACATGGTTGGTATTATTTCTTCCTTAAATACTTGATAAGAATCTACCAAGGAAGCCATCTAATCATAAGAAATTTTATAGATATAATTACTAATTATAAGTCCAAATTAGTTAGTAAGTATAGTGTTATCTTATTTTCTCATTTTTCTTGAACTTGGTTGGATAGTTTGTAAACTTTTAGGAATTTATCCAATTTTCTAAGTTGGTTAGTTTGCTACCATTGTATTTACAACATTTCTTTCTTGCTCTTTCAATGTCTATAGGGTCTGTGATGCTGCCTCTTTATCTCGGGCCAGATATTGATCCTTTGTGTCTTCCCTCCATTTTTTTTTCTTGATCAATATGGAAATTTATCAGCTTTATAGGCCATTTAACAGAAATAGCTTTTGGTTTTATTGTTTTTTCTCTGCTCTGTTTCTCATTTTATCAATCTCTACTCTTCTTTCTATTTTGTTTTCTCAGTATATAATTCACCCCCCTTTACTTATTTATATTTTAGAATTTCAAGTTTGAAGCCCAGATAAGTATCTTGCTTATTGTTTTGGTCATTCAGAATCTAGAGCTAAAATCTTTACTTTAAGCACTTGTGTGGGAAAGATAATTCTCCAAATGTTTTCAACATTTTTGCATTTTTTTCAAACAAAGGCACCAATTATCTTTATTTTGCATAATCTTTTCAAATATACTCATCTAGCAATCTCAGAAGAAGGACTGGGCAAGGGTAAGGTATTTATATCCTAAAAAGGGAGAGAAGCTATGCCCTTCTGGAGCAAAGGGCAGATGTCTTTCTGTCTGTTATAATCAATCCAGGATGTCTGAGCACAGGTTTTCTTTTGCAACACACTTTACTCTATAGGAATGTGCTGAAGCTTCTTTGCAACATTTCCTTGGAAGTGCTGTCAGAGAACTAGAATAGCAAAGTTGCTGATATTTGGCCTACTGTCATTTCTGTCCTTGGTCCTTTACACAGATGCCTTGTGTCTGCTGTCAAGACCTGTGGGACTCTAGGGAACAACTTATCAGATGCATAGCATACTATTTCAGTCTGCTTTTCATCACAATGGACTATTTATAAACAAGAGGCTTGTGTGGTTCCCAGTTTGGGGGATCCTGGGTGTGGTGCTGGTATACATCTCAATGCATTTTATTTGTTGTATGTATTGATAAATTCAAACACATTTTTCTCTGTTTATTCACCATGAAAGTGATACTAGATTAAATTCAGAACTACAGGTCTCAAGGATGCTTCCCACTTTCTCTTGTATGAGGTTCAGTGTGGTTGGATTTATGTTGAAGTCTTTGACCCATTTTGACTTGAGTTCTGTGCATAGTGGTGGATCTATCTGCAGTCTTCTATATGTTGACCTCCAGTTATGCCAGCACCATTTGCTGAAGATGCTTTCTTTTCTTCCATTGTATAATTTTGGCTTCTTTGTTAAAAACTAGGTGTTCATAGATGTGTGGATTACTATCAGGGTCTTCGATTCGATTCCATTGGTCCACCTCTCTGTTTTTTTATGCCAGTACCAAACTGTTCTCATTACTGGCACTCTAAGAAGAGCTGGAGTCTAGTTTAAGAGAGGGAGAAGCCATAAAATGAACAAAGGTTTCAAGACCATGGTGGGGAAACCTGCAGAAACAGCTGACCTGAACTAGTGAGATCTCACTGACTCCAGTCTGACAGTTGGGGAATCTACATAGGAATGAACAGGGCCCCCTGAATGCAGGTGACAATGGGAGACTTGGGTAGTTTGTAGAGTCACTGGCAATAGGCCTAGGAGCCTAATTTTGGAGCCCCCACCTTTGGGGGGGCTGGTCCTGTCTCAACATGGGACAGAATTTGTTGACTCCCCATGGTAGCCCTTACCCTCTCTGAACAGTGGATATGGGGTGAGATGAGGGGAAGGTGGGGGAAGTGGAAAGATGGGAGGGAGGGGGCGCTAGAATTAGTATGAAAAGAAAGCAAAAAAAAAACAAAAAAACAAAACAAACAAACAAACAAAAAAAACCAACCCAAAAATGAAGAGGAAGAACAACTACAGGTCTCCCATCACAGCAGCCAAGCCTGAGCTTGTTCACAGAATCCATCACAGCAAGTTCACCCCCTGGAAACATGGGCTGGTGTCCCGGTAGGGTAGGACTATATATGGTGGTCATCTTTTTTAAAAGATTTATTTAATATTTTTATTTATGTGTCTGCCTGTCAGTGTGTATGTTGAGACACAAAGAGGCCAGAAGAGGACACCAGATTGACTGTCAGTTGTCAGTGAGAGGCTGGGATCCCAACTCTGAAAGAGCAGCAAGTGTGCTTAACTGCTGAGCCTCTCTCCAGCCCCTGATGATCTTTCAAAGGTTAAATAACTGCTGGCTCTGAGAGTTTAAGGAAGTTGTTTGGGTTTAAAAGCTCTGGTGGGTAGGGCCAGGCTTTTAAAACTCAATGCTCAGCACTTTGTCCATCAGAGGCGCCTTCTTCAGTGTGTGATCTGGCCACCCCAAAAACAGATCCAGCTAGGGTGTTTGGTAAAATTTGGCATGCCTGAGTCCTACTCCAGAAATACTGAGTCAGAACCTCTGTGGGGCTTAGGGAAGGGAATCCATGCTGTAGAAGAACTCTACCCATGATTTTCAGCATTATTGTTTTGAGAACTCCTGCACCTATTATATGGCCTTTTTAAAAATTATTATTATTAAGCCATTTGATGGAGAATAAGTCATTTGTTCCTCAATTCCCATCCCTAGTGACTGGCTTTCCTGGCTCAGGAAATTATAACCCACGTCCTCATGCACTTATCCCGTTTAAAAGGACCAAAACGAGAAAGAAAAAGGTCTGGCTGCAGAGCCTTCAACGCTACACTGTGTAAACATTCCAGGCAGGACATTTTTGCAACTGGCTCTAAGCCTCAAATGCATGCATGGCACCAGGAAAGGAGACTTGCAGGCCTGGGGTTGTGGAAATATTAGCAAAGGAAATGAAGTAAGAAAGTGGATGTCGGAAAGGGGGTGTTGCGGAGCTCCACATTAATAAAGGTCCAATAACAAGGCTTTCCCCCCTAAGCTCTTTATCAGGTCTGAGATTGTTTTCTTCTTGTTTTGTTTGGTCTCTCTTTGGCATTTATTTCTCCTGGCTTCCTGCACATGCCTGTATGTGAGCTTTGCTGGAAAAGAATTAAAGGATAATCTCATCTGTGTCCTTTACCTTACTTAGCCCCATCCATTCTGCCATCCAATCACTACCACCTTTATTCGCTCATTTAACCAACACCTGTTAGCCTCAGACGCTGTGCTAGGCACTGTGTCTTCAAGGAGAAAAATCATGTAATTACATTGGGAAGTTGAAAATTATTTTTAAAAGCATCTTTCTGTCCGAAAGAATTAGTGGTTTTTAAGCTTGACTAGAGAAAAGACTGGGAAGTGAGTGGTTGAATGTACTAGGCAGCCCGGACAACTCTTTACCTCTCTAGCTGTGTGCTCTTCATTGTGCTTCTTCTTTCCAATTTTAAAAGGGAGAAATTTAGAATGAACAACAATAATAATAATCAAAAATCCCTATATTGCAGTGTTGCACAGCTCTCTCTCTCTCTCTCTCTCTCTCTCTCTCTCTCTCTCTCTCTTCTTTCTCTCTCTCTCTCTTTCTCTCTCACATGTGTGCACGAGTTGTAGCCTTTTTTTCTCTGGAAAACAAAGAGGGCAATGGGGATGAAAAACAGAAGGTGTCCTATTGCACTGATAAATTCTCCAGGAACTCCCTGAGCTGCTCTTGGGAAGCGTAGGAAAGACTGTCTTAGTTGGAGTTATTATTGTTGTGTTGAAACATCATGACCAAAAAGCAAGTTGGGGAGAAAGGGTTTGCTGGGCTAACACTTCAACAACACTGTTCATCACTGAAGGAAGTCAGGGCAGGAACTCACACAGGGCAGGATCTTGGAGGCAGGAGCTGATGCAGAGGGCATGGAGGAGTGCTGCTTACTGTCTTGCTTCTCAGGCCCACCAATCCAGGAGGCTACCACAAGCTGGGCCCTCCCACATTGATGGGCGATGTTATCCTGTAAATATGTTTCTCATACTTGTTAATTAATAAAGCACCGTTGGGCCAATGAGATAGCAAGATAGGCGGGGCTAGGAGACAAGGAGGAAAGAGGAAGTAGGAAGGAAGAGTCAAGATGTAGAGCATGGAGGAAGCAGGACGCCTGCCGCGGCTCCCTGATAAGATGACCACGTGGAAATACTTAGATAAGTAGAAATGGGTTAATAATTAAGACAGAGCTAGCCCATAAACAATAATGGTAATTGGCCAACAGGATTATATCAAATACAGAGTCTCAGTGTGTTATTTGGGGCTGCTACGGCTGTGGGCCCAGACTGGCGGCAGGCGGGATGGCGCCGGTGGGAAGGAAAAACTGCCGTAACACCACATCAATCACTAATTAAGAAAATCCTTCTGCCCTTGTCTTGGTTCATGTCCCCAGGCTATTGATGAGATTCCTAAAGGAGAGTTTAAGATAATAGTAAGGAGAAGATGGGCAGTGGTGGCCCACACCTTTAATCCCAGCACTTGGGAGGCAGAGGCAGGTGGATCTCTGTGATTTCGGGGATGTGCTGCACTTTGGAGTTCCATTTCTTGATCCCTAACACTGCTGATTTAAATGCCAATTACATTTTAAGGCAGGCATGGTGGCACACATCAGTGATTCCAGCCTTTGGGAGATGCAATTAGATGAATCAGGAGTATAAGGCCAACTTCAATTTCAGAGCAAGTTTGAGGCCAGCCTGGGCTACATGAGACACTGTCTTAAAAAAGCAAATCAAATTTTAAAAGGCAATATTAAAAAAATACCTTCACAATAACTTCTAAAGGGTAATTAACCAAATATCTGACATCCTCATCTCTGACACTGAGACACAAAATTCAACCTCCTAGTTGCTATAAGTGCTTCACAAAGCAAATGAAGAGCTACCCAGTACTGGAAGTGTCCTTAATGAGGTAGGCAAAGAAAGTGGAAAGACCATGCAAATATATATCTTAACTAGAAGAATGATAGGGTTTCCCATTTTCTTGTACTTCAAGAGTCTAAGAATGGCATATGCTACTGGAAAATTCTTAAGAGGGATAAAGTAATTTTGATACAATTTCTGGGGAATCCAAGTCAATCCCTTACAAATAAAACAAGTGCCTACCGTTGTATATAAAATCTGTAACAATTTGAATTTGATTTTTTGCTTTGAATAAATGATTGTCTAAACAACTTTACAGAGTACTTACAAAGGCTTTCTGACAAACAAAACAGACAACAACTGTTACATGCTGGTTTTTCCTCCCCGCCGGCCTCCCGGTCCTGCCGCCATGGTCCCATTGCCACGTGAGCCCCAAATAATACTCAGAGACTCTGTATTTGATACAATTCTGTTGGCCAGTTACCATTATTGTTTATGGGCTAGCTCTGTCTTAATGATTAATGCATTTCTACTTATCTAAGTATTTCCACGTGGTCGTCTTATCAGGGAGCCGCGGCGGGCGTCTTCCTTCCTCCCTGGTCTACATCTTCACTCTCCTAACTACTTCCTCTTTCCTCCTCCTAGTCTCCTAGCCCCGCCTATCTAGTTTTCTATTGGCCACAGGCTTTATTAATTAATCAGTATGAGAAACATAAATACAGAATAACATCTCCCATCATCACTGTCTTTTATTAAGAAAATTTTCAATTGTACTGCAGCAAGGATAATATATAAAAACTAATAAGTTATAGATGGTAAAGAGCATTGGGGGAAAAAAGTAAAGCAGGGAAGGAAATAGTAAGGCTTGGAGCAATGTGGAGAAAGGTTTGTTGGCACTAGTTTTCAATGGCAAGTTCTGGGAAGACCTTAGGAAGAGCAAGACACTTGAAGTCAAAACTGAAAGAAGCATGGGAGCCAGGCTGGGAGGAGAAGGAACATTTAGGAGAGAACTAGGAAGTGCAAGGCACTGATGGCAGTGGGCTGTTTTCTCAAGAGCAACGGTGAAGCCAGTGCATGAAGAAGTAAGACTGCCAAAGCCAGAGGACTCAGGGCTGGAGACACTGGGCTTTATGGAATCATAAGGTTTATCTTGTTCTAAACCAGATTGTTAAGGAACACTTGACATAAAATAAATTGCCCATGTATACAGTATACAAATCGATGAATTTTGAGATATTTACAAGTTCATGAAAGCATCTCCACATTGAAGATAGAAAGGTATCCATTAGGGGCTCTCCAAAGTTTCCTCATATGGTATTCTTCTTCCTCTTCCTCTTCCTCTTCTCCTCCTCCACCTTCTCTTCTTCTCCTTCTTCTTCTCTAATAGTACTGCTTAGTTGTTGTTTTGTAAATACAGTGAGTGGGCAGTGTGTGAAATAGAGGGGGTGGCCATTGTTCTCAGTTCCTGGCAAGAGTCTGCTCACCACCTTGCTCTACTCCTATGGTGGATTTCCTTCCTCTCTTTCTCACTTGAGGAATACCTAGTGGGGTTTGTACAAGGCCAACTCTAGCTATTTCAGAAATGCCATTGCATTTGGAGAGGTATGATCTACAGGTCTGAGCAGGAAGGGAAGTGGTCCATGTATTTCTTGCCAAGATTATTTGCTGAGTATACATCCAGCCCCTAGACATTATTTTCAGGCCTGCTGTAGAGGAAGCAAGCTATTTGATTTGAAATTGTTTAAGTTACTAATAAGCAAATCTAAGTCAAGTAAACTGCATGAAAAATGAAGCAGAAGGAGGAATACAGACATTCCAACTTCTGCATAGTTGTGCTTGGCAAAGATGTCTCCTTTGAAGCTCATTAAGAAATGTGGGCAGGTTATTTTTAACCACCTTAATTTTTACCTTTACTTCTCCTCTTATCTTATCCTTGATCTATCTCTAAGGAGCAGTAAATGCTTTACTACGTGAGAGGAAATTCCTAAATAACTTAATACCATGCCTTGCCCACATCATCCATAGCACCTTGGGGGTTCCTCTGCCCAATGCACTTACTTTTCCAAATTCTTTCTCATTCCCATCTGATATGGATTCTCCTCTGGCTGTACTATGAGACCTTCTCATGCATCTTTATTCTTACTGATGCTCAACAGTATTCATTTTCTCAAATACAGATTTACTCACTAATGCATGTATTCAATTGTAGCCTCATATTTGATTTTCTTTACTTCTTTGACAGAGCCTCACAATATATCCCTGGTTGACCAGGAACTTGCTATGTAGATCAGGCTAGCTTCAAATTCAGAGATTCACTGCTCTGCCCACTGAGTGCTATGATTATAGGTTTACACCACCACAGTTGGCCTATTAAATAATTATTTAACCACTTGCAATATTTTATGTCCCAGTAGGAAAAACATGTAAGACACAAATGAATAAGAATTATTTGATAAATATAGGAAACACTAGAATAAGAACCCCAAAGACAGAAGCAGTGAAATTCATTTCTGCCCATCATATCTGTTTTCTTTTTTGAAAACAAAAGAGGGGTTCAAAGAGATTTATTTCTCCTGATTCTGGAGACTTAGTGGTCCAAGGTCACAGTGACATCTGGCAATCTGGTGAAGGCCTTCAGCCTTATCAGCCATTAATAGAAGGTAGGGACAGGATCAGGCAAGAGGGAGACAAAGCAGATGACCTAATCTTTCTATCAGGAATTCACTGCTGATGAGAGGCAGGGAAGGGCCTTTATGACCCTATAACCTCTTAAAACTACTCCTAATTTTGAATGCTGGAGGACATACACAAAATCACAGCAACACCCCTAGTTCAGCTCCTAGGTCAGAAAGTGGGGAGGGGAGGGCATAGCCTCCAGAGTTTCCAGATGGAGACCAATGTAGAGACTGAACCTTGGCTTCAAGTCAAAGGATGCAGCCAATGTACAGCATCCAAACTGGGAAGAAACTGGGGAATTTATGCTTGACTTTCTTTCCTTCTTTCATCTGTGTCTTGTAATGTTTTTCTCTTGATTAAATTTATCTGTAAACAAACAAAGGAAGTGTATTGATATCATGCATATCAGTTGATCTTCCATCGGACAAGTATGGTAGACAGTTGGTTCTGGGATACCATATAAAAGATGCTGCACACATGCTTCGTGAAAAACAGTGTCTATTGGAGTGTTAATAAGAGTACTCCCTAGGTGTGCTAATGCAGTTGGGCATCCTGTACACACATCAAACTCACTTGAAGAAGGTTGGTTTCCCTTGCCTTGCAAAGCTGATTTCTCCCTCTCTGGACAGTCTTTTTTCTGACATCTGGCAGTTCACTCAAGTCAAAATCATCAGGAACTTGAGACATCTTGTATTTTCCTTTTCTCTTAGTAACATCCTTTTACATGTCCCCACAATGTTGTCAGAACTCTAGTTCTTAACCTCAAATAGTCTTTTTATTTATCTGTATGGATGTTTTATCTGCTTGTGTCTGTGTACCAAGTGTGTTCCTGGTTCTCATAGAGGCCAGAAGAGGGCATTGAATGTGGAGGAACTGGAGTTACTGATGAGTAGGAGCTGCCATTTTAGTTCTGGAAATCAAATGCAGTTGGATCTTCTGTAAAAGCAACAAGTAGAACTACTGTCTAACTACCAAGTTGTTGCTACAGCCACCTCCCATCCAAATATTCTTAAGCACGAAATTTTCTCACTACTGTCGTTGCCCTGGTACTGGCCTTTACATCTCATATCTGGTCTGTTGCACAAGTGAATATCTGCTTTCTAAATTGTCCTCCCTTGTACCACAGTAATTTCCCCAAATAGCATTCTGTTTATTATGTCTCCATTGAAGTAGGGCTTGTGTCTCTGCATGTATGTTTGGTATGAGGTATGTAAAACATTTCTTGTATGTCATGTACATATATATGACATGTCATCCCTCTGCCTATAATCTCAGTGAGTCTAATTGCAAATAGTTACTAAATCATTTTTAGTGTTGACAACAAGGAGTTATTAAATATAGTGACATGGGTACTACTCACAATGGTGGAGTAGAAACCACTACAGCCTCAAAGCTATACTTCATATTCAAGTCTAGGGATTCATCTGATTGAATGTGGAAGTGCTTGGTGGGCTTGGAGTAGAACAGAGCTACAAAATAGAGGAACCCAGTTCTCTGATTTTTCATGCAGAGGGAACTCAACGTTGAGTGTGTATGTGGAGAGAAATGTAAATTGTGTTGGGACTCTGGCATTTAAGAACTTGCTTTGGAGGTAGGTGGTGGTGGTGCAATCTTCTAATCCCAGCACTTGGGAGGTAGAAGCAGGTGAATCTCTGTGAGTTCCATATGAGCCTGATCTACAAAATGAGTTCCAGGACAGCAGGGCTATACAGAGAAACCCTGTCCCAGGGGAAAAAGAAAGAAAGGAAGGAAGAAAGAAAGAAAGAATGGAAGAAAGAAAGAAAGAAAGAAAGGAAGAAAAGAAGAAAGAAAGAAAGAAAGAAAGAAAGAAAGAAAGAAAGAAAGAAAGAGAACCTATTTTGGTAAGAGCTAACCTACCATGGGTAATGCTATCCTTGCTCAAAATGGATTTATGTGCCATAAAGTTGAGGAAAAATTGACAATAAGACAGCCAATGAAATTAGCATATGGGAGATAATTCTCTTTGGCTGAAGTAAAAAGAATAACATATCTGAAAACAACCCAACCCCAAATTGGTGAATAAGCTTTCCAAAGAGGTAAAAGAAGAAATGATAACACCCTGGTTTTTTTATTCTTTTTTTCAAGTTGACCCAAGTTAGTGTCATCTGGGAAGAGATGCCTCAGTTGAAAACATGCCTCCATCAGATTGCTTGTTGTAGGACAGTTTCTTGATTGATGACCCATGTGTAAGGGCACAGCCCACTTTGGGTGGTGTCATGCCATGAGCCAGTGGTTCTGAATTGGAAAAAAAACAACCAACAAAAAAAGCAGGCTGAGAAAGACATGGGAAGCAAGACAGTAAGCTTCACTCCTTCGTGGCTTCTGCATCAGCTCCTGCTTCCAGATTCCTGCCCTGCTTGAGTTCCTGTCCTGACTTCTTTTGATGATGAACAATAATATGGAAGTGTAAGCCACATAACCCCTTCCTCCTGCACCCCCCCCCACCATGGCAAATTCATTTTTGTTATGGTGTTTCATCACAGCAATAGAAACCCTGGCTAAGGCAGAGTCTTTTAACTAAAGTGTGTTCTGATGGTAATAAAGGAAATCTAAATAAATCCACTCATAGAACTATCAAAGAGGGATAATTGAAAAATCAGGAAAATGAGGAGGGTAAATGATGTACCAAATGGCGATCCCTCAGATGGGTCACTTTCAGCCGTGAGCAGTATCTTCAGAGCACTACGGGAAACAGTCTCTCATAAGAGGCATGGCACTTGACTATCACTCCTTAAAGGGTGAGGGGCCAATGTGAGTTCAAACATAGAAAAAACAAACCCCTCACTAAGCAGGGTGGTAAAATATACATGTCAACAAGAAGCCAGGGGAATCACAGGATAGACAACAATACCAACAAGATGTTTTCTGGCAGGGTGTGATGAGGTGGGTAGAGACACTAAAAAGTCTTGAATTTTTGGAGAATTATGATTAATTTTACAGTTCTCTCAAAAAGTATAAACATATGACCCTGATTAAAAATTTTAAATAAAACTTAAATGTGCCCATACAATTAATATGGAGATTAAAAGTCAAGGCTACACAAAGTAATTTAACGAAGTAGAATATTGATTGCACCTCTGGCTACCAGTTAGTAAGATACAAGATACAGGTCTAATCTCTACCCTCTGAAACAGTATGGGGTTGGCCTGGAAGCAGACAAGCTTAGCAACAGAAGCAACTAGGGAGCTCAAAAGCCAACACAGCAAGGGGATATCTGATTAGTGGAGGGAGACTTTACATATGTTTTAAATCTTTGAAGAGCATATTTCTCTATCCTGTTGTCCTTTGCATATGTGTTTGCATCTGGAAACATGAGTCGAAACATGAGCTCCACAAAGACCAGGCTACCTTTCCTTACTTATCACAATTTAATAATAATCAGTATACTTGTTTTATTCTTTGGCTGGGAACTCAGAAATGGGGTGGAGTAGGGAACTATGACTTAATTCTCAAGAGTCACATAAGGACATCAGTAGCTCTGCCTTGAGGAGTAGTTCTGATATTTAACTGAAGATATTCAACAGAGGCTAGCTCTGAGAACTGTTGGTTTTCTATACCATCTTGCTTGTTGAACTGTTTTGCTGTAGGTAGAGAATCCTGGTCAGAATTATGGGCCTTTATCATTGCACCCCTTACACATGATTTAGAATAAGTTATGAATCCCCAAGGCACCCATGTCTTTTACCAGCACCTGTAAGCTTTACCATGATTTATCTAGATAATGTAACACATTTCACGACTTAGGCACTAGTGTTCATGATTCTCTCAACAAATTTCCTAGTTTATGCTCTGAGTTTTATACCCACAATAAACTATAAATATTTTTTTCTATCCACACATGGCACTTCCTAGCCCGTAAGATAAATTTTCTCCTACATTTACCACTTCATTGAACTACACATATATTTCTCCTGGTATTTTGTTAGATGCTGTTGAAAGTGATATGCGTCATCCCATTTATTTCATCTTCATCCTTGGGAATAGGGAAGTGACTGGGTTAACTAACTGGACTCTGCCTTTCTCATTGGAGCTCAGTAATACTGCAATTGGTTTGTTTACTGTTACCTTGATACCAAGTTGTAGCATGTTCATCAACTCTCATCTTTATACCCAAGAGCAAGCATGGGCCTGATCTTATTGGATGGACACTAGACTTACATGCTATGCTGTGCTTTGTTTCTTTAGCAATGCTACTGCTTTGTGTTTTGCAGTGGCAACATATCTAGAATTCCTTGCATGGTTTTCTTCTTGGCAATATATTCTCAGCAAGTGAGTTGACCAGTCACCTATCTCAGAGTATATACAGTTATACATACTTCTAAATGTCTGAAATGTCCTTAGAATATCCTACAAAGATACATGAAACTTGAGCTTGAACTTAGGTGTCATGAAATGAGATAGAGAGATGGGTGTGGACATATGTTCAAGATTTATGTTTAGCACAAAGTAGGCAGAAGGTTCAATTTCAGAAGAGGCTGGGGCAGACTTCCTTGGGAATTCTGAATGAGACTAAGTTTTCACAGGATAAAGGTCACCCAACAGACTGGGTTGACAGGAACATGTTCACATATACAGAATTACAAATTTGTATGATTTTTCTGAAACATTGGAAGTCTTTCACATGCTCATTAAAATGTTCTCACTGGGTTTTAATAAGTATACATTTAGTAGGTATTTAGATATTTTCATTTACCTTGAACTGATTAATTTACTGCATAAAAAGTACTCCAAACTCGATGACTTAAAACAACATTAAAACAACTTAAGAGAACTAGGCTTTCTTTCCTAGTTCTGCAAACCCACAGTGTCTGCTGATAAGTGACTTCCGTGGAGCTCTGCTGGGGTAGCCCTGCTCTTTGGGACCAGTGGGATGACTGAGAACAGCCTTCTCAGGATGAGGCAGATATGCGAGAAGCAGAAGGCTTCTTCAAACATGAATTCAGTGTGGCTGAATCATTTCCACCATCTTCCATCATCCTAGGCAAGCTGAATGGTCAAGGTGCAGAGATGTATGGTGATGAGGCCGTGGTGAGGGCCTGCCTCTGGCATGGCTGAAAACTCCAGGCTGTTAAGAGAATTGATGCTGACTTTGTGCCATCAGCAGTGATTCACAGAAGCTCACAGCCAAGGGTATGGAAGGGTCTATAAGCAACAGGCTAGTACAAAGGACACCATTTTAAATGGAGCTTTTAAGCTATGGGACACAGTTGTCATCAGTCATGGACATGTATTCTGAGGATCCTGATAATAAAGGCAAAAAGGAAAAGAAAATCTAAAGAAGAAAGGGCATCAACTTATGTTGAAAGCAAAATACGTACTGGTCTGTGTAACCTTGGATAGCTTCACTTCATTCATTCATTCCAATGCATTCTATGTGATTAGAAAATGGACTGCTGATGGAAGAGAGATGAATTCATAATCTTAACAATGCCCTACATGTCTATCATGCATTCTTTCTTAGAAACACCATTTTTATGTTTGAAACTAGAATTTGAGATCTAGATTCCCTTCTGTTGAGAGAATAATTTGTACGCAGGATTCTTTAACATAAGAATTAAATCAAGTCCTTTCTTTCTAAGAATACCCTATTTTTCATACAAGAGAGACCAGACAAAGATAACCAGGCCTACTTTTTCATCCCTAGTGTCTTCTGGGATGATGAAGAAGTCTGGTGCTTTATCTAACTTGTCTGCCAACATTTCACAAAAAAGAAAAAGAAGAAAGAGAGAGAGAGAGAGAGAGAGAGAGAGAGAGAGAGAGAACAAAACTTGCTATTAGTTGTCTGGACTCAAGGAAAAAGCAAAACAAAACAGTCTTTTGCAAAATTTTTTAGCCTCCCACTGAAAAAAATAATTAAGTCTGCCTGTAGCTTCACATCCTGTGTGTGGGTATGAGAACCAGTTTGTCTATTTTATACAGAAGCAAATACCTGAGGGTGTGCCACTGCCTGTAATCTGACACTCTGGCAGGACTTTTCCTGAGTGTACCGTTTCTGGCTTTCAATATGGTGATTGGAAGATTTGGGTGTATGCCAGCGTCTGAGTCCATCCTAATCTCTTACTCTTTGTAACTGAAACATTAATTTATTTGACTTTTGGTGCCCTCATTTGTGAATGAGAACACTGTGCCACCTTTCTCAATTTGCCATTTAGAGTGTCCAGTGGGTCCAGGATGATAGCACACATTAAGGATTAACATATGCTAGAATCCTTTCTCTTAAGTAGTCAGGAGGACCTAACTTACCTACTAACAACTCATGATAAGAACCTGTGATTTATAACATGGGGCCAGAGCCCCTTCCAACCCTCCATGTCTCAGCTTATGGTTTTTCTATTGATAGTGTTTGCATTTGCTCAGTCATCCCTGCAAACACCTGTCTTCTGTACCGTTCTAAGCTAATGCTGATAGTCTAGAAGGGAGCAAACAGAAAATCCATTTATTGCCTTAAATAAACTCCCAGAGAATCTGGCAGGAAGAATAGAACTGAGTCGATTTGGAGATGTCACATGATTCTATCGAGACTGAGATTCTTAATAAATTCCATACTTTTATAAGTAGCTAAAAGGACAATTATCCTGGAAGGAAATTTTGTTGTTAAATCTACATGGTTACTATTTAAGCCACGATCTATTTTTACTACTTGTTTAGCTTTAATGGAAAACTTTTTCTAAAAAGTTATTTTTATTAGTTAAAATAGTAGTTTTTATATAAAAAGGGACTATTACCCAGAAAAATATCTAATATCTAATATCTAATATCTAATATCCCATCTCCTCTGTTGTAATTGTCTTCTCTAGTCTACCTTCTCCAACTCCATCCTTCCTTTAACTGACTTTGTCAACTCTTGACTTGGGCTTAGCTATTATCTCTTCTAGGAAAGCTTTGTGGGCTTTTCATTGTTACTAGGCTACCTTTAAGAGGTATTTTTCATCTAATATGAGTGTTCTTAAGGCCACAAAGCACAGTTGTTTGGGTTTTCAGATTATAACTAGTGATTCCTAACCTGTGGGTCGTGAAATCCTTTGACAAATCTACCCTCCCAAATTTACCTTATGATTCATAACAGTAGAAAAATTACAGTTATAATGTAGCAAAGAAAATAACTTAGTGATGGCAGTCACCACAACACGAGAAACTGTATTAAAGAGTCATGCCTTAGGAAGGTTGAAAACTACTATATGTAATCTATGTTAATGGTGCCCCCTAACGTGGTGAAGCATACAACCTTTACCATCCCTGATCTAAATATGGCAGAGGAAAATTTCTCTTTACCCAGATACCTTTTCAATTAGTATTTTTAAAAAGAAATTAGTTGAACAATGTTGTTTTCAAAAGCTGAAAACCCAACAGTTAGAACAACATTCACACAATATAAACAAACATCTACCTCTCCTATTCTTTGGGTATATGCCTAGGATTCACACTAGGAGAGATACAGCTTGGTCATCTGGTAGACCTATTTCTAGTTTTGTTTATTGTTTTTAGTTTTTGTTTTTGTTTGTTTGAGGAAGAGCTATACTGATATCCAAAGTGGTTGTATCAGTTTGCATCCCAAAATGTTACAACTTTCTGATTCACTGCTCCCCAGTGCCTTACACCAATCCTTTCCATGTGTCCATTGTCTTGGTGTCCTAGGTATCATTTTCCTTATTGATTTCTTTTAGATGAGAACATTTAAGATTTGTATTCTTAGCTAAGTTTCTATTTCAAGTACATGATATGTCATTACAAACTATAAACCCCATACTGTAGAGTCTACTGTATCCATAGGATCTATTCAACCTGTAGGATGAAAGCTATTGGTTGTGTGAGCTGTGTCAGGAAGGTTCATTCAGAAGCAGAGGTCAAGGCATGATTAGATTACCTCTCATGGGGTCCCTGTGGCATAGTCACAGTGGTCTCTGTGACACATAATGGGGATTCTGACAGGTAAAATCTTCCCTGTCGTGTGATGAAGTTCTTAGTGAATACAGATTTTTTTTTTCAGTCCTACTCATTTAAAACTATGATTGTCCTGTATTTTTTTTAAAAATTAACTTATAGTACAAGTTTCTTTATTGTTTTTTTCATATGTATTTAATTATGATTGCCCCCTCATTTAAAATAAAAATCTCTTAAGAATAAACTTCTCATCCTTCTGGGTACTTGTAACACCAGAGTTCAAACAAACATCTAAAAGGCCCCATTTCTATGTCAGTTATCCAATCTTGGACAGAATTTGCAGGAACTAGATTATCCAGATGATGGAGCTGGCACTCTTGTTCCTTTATCTACAAAGACAGCCTTGGGAAACAAAATTTAAGAAATGTTCTTCTAAAAAGAGCAACTCATATTGGCATGGGATTTGATTCAATCAAAGCACTGACCTCGAGTTTCTGAGATGGAATAATTTTGGGAAATTCTTTAACTTGGATAGTTTATCTTATTTAAGTCCACTGAGATACAGTCAAAAGAAGTGTGGGGCTGGAGAGATGGCTCAGTAGTTAAGAGCACGGGCTTTCATTTCAGAGGACCCAGGTTTAGTTCCCAGCACACATATGGTGACTTACAACTGTTTATAGCTCCAGCCCCAGGAACTCTGATGCCCTCTTCTGGCCACCACTGGCAATACATGCATGTGGTACATAGACGTACATGCAGGCAAAATGTCCATATACGTGAAGTAAATTTTAAAAAGGAAGACGCATTTAGAACATAGTAGATTAGCTAAATAGAGAGTGCTACTATGGTTAGACACTTAGAAAGAAACCCTGCTGAAGTTCAACCTACACGCAAAGAAGAGGCAGAGTTAAAGCCATTACATACTACACAGAAAAATCTGAAAAACCTAAAGCATAAATATGGGAATTTTGTGGAGGTCTGAGGGAAGCTGGCAGTAATTGGTTCTCTGCTACCATGTAATTTCTTGAGTTCGAACTCAGGTCTTCAGGCTTGGCTATAAGCACCTTTACTTACTGAGCTATCCCACTAGCCTTACCTATTACTTCAGAAATTGCACTTGGAGGCAGCACATGGCTCTTGCTTCTGCCATGATTATGATGCTCTGTTAAGATGATGGGCAGCATCAAAGGTCTTTCATGGAGAAATTGTGGCTCTTCCGGCTCTAGACACCACCAGTTGAACTGGGTTGTTTTCCAAAGATGGGACAATGCTGTGTGAATGTCTCTGGGTGCCTCTGAACACGAACATAATAAACAGTTGAACAGTTCTCTTTTGAGTTCCTCAGTTAAATATCTTTGTTCCAGGACTGGCTTAGAAAGACTGATATGGCTTGAGCCAATGTAGGAGGGAGGCTTATCTGAATTGAGGAATGCTGGGTTCTGTCCTATGATGTGGGAGACAGGGAGCTCAGATTTCTGTGGTGACCAGCCAATGCTCTACTGAGTTTGATTTCTGCTTGGTATTTCAAGAGTTCTTAACTGCTTTTAGAAGAAACGCCTGATTGTTTGGCTCATATATTGTTTTGAATTTTGTTTCCTAGAGAGTGCCAATTCAGATATTCTTCCACAGATGAGGAAGAATAGTAATGTGGCCCCTGGATATGCTCCACATCCCCGAGTCTTCACCTTTGCTAGGGCTGTATTGGATTCTTCCTAAAATGATGTTGGAAATTGGAGTTGGAAGTGTGAATCCTGTCAGTCCCATCCCACTCTTCCAGGGAGCTGAGAACAGCTGAATATGGACAGGCATCCTTCCTACCTGTGTTTCTCCTCCCTTTACCTATGGAATATACCCAAAATGAGTGTATGGAGTTTTACAAGTCTGAAATTGTACATAGATGTCACAGTTTTTATATGCAACTGAAATTTGTCTGTATAGGAGGTAAAAGAAACATACACTCATCAATATTTATAAATTAATAGCTAATATTCCTAGCTCACCTTCACATATAGGTCATGATCTTCTCTATTCTTTTTTAGATACTTGGTTAGTTCTTAATTTTAAATTTGGTTTGATATCTGTTGTGGAAATGGTTCTCCTTTCTCACATTTTCAAACTAAACAGAGAGTTATCCTTGTGATATGTTAATATTTTATGTGTTTTGTAACTTTTAAGGTTATTTGCACATTTTAAACTCACAGGACCCATTACTGCATCCCCTGAAATGTTGTTTTACAACTGACTTCTCCAGAAGCTTTTAAAAATTAAATCATTACATAGATGGAGACCATTATGCATGCAGGTGCACACTTTCGCATAGGTCCCACAGAGGTCAGAAGGAGGTGTTAGTTCCCTTAGAGCTGGAGTTACCTGATGTGAGCCTGGGTCCAAACTCAGGTTTTCTGTATCAGCAAGTACTCTTAACCACTGAGCCATCACTCCAGCTCCTGGTTTTTTTTTTTATATAAATTTCAAATGTTTTGAAAAGTTCAGGGCCAAAAGCAGAATTAGAGGCCTTGGGTAAGAAGCTTCTGAAGCTGTCCTCAGCATTGGGTTGTATTTTAGACACAAAAGTGAAAATAGTGTAGAGAACTGTAAGAGTTTTAGCTACCAACTTTCAAACATCTCCTTTCCTTCCATTTATGTTCCTGTTATAATTTTAAACTGTCTTTTCCCTAAGTCTTATTTAAAATTTATTTCTCTGTCTGTACAGCACAATTTCTTCAGGTCTATTTTCTACTTCACTAATTGTTTCTTCATCTTGTTTTAGATGATTATACTCAATACATTTTAATATAAAAACATCTTGGTTTTATTTATGGCTTCTTTTCATAGTCACTTTAGTTGTCCCCTCAATGTGTGTGCATAAGCCCTTAAACATTTCAAACATTATCTTTATGTCATGCTAAATATGTTTATCTTGTAGTTTCTGAAATCCCTGGAGGCATATGTCTGTTGTTTATTAGTCTGCTACCTCTCTTTGTAAATTATTCCATCATGAACTCTATAGTTTTCTGTTGTGTGCTATCTTCAGTGTGACATTAGCTTTGAGAAACATTTTCTATCTTTATTTGGAAAACCTGTCTGCAAGAATGAATTAGTGCCTATTTATGTCTGGTTCTCTTAAAATAGTAGCTGTCAATAAGTCCTTTGATAATCATTTCTCAACTTTTAGTTTGCCAGATCTCTCACATAGCATTGATGGCAAGGATAACAGGTCTTGGGGAAACAGGCCAGCAGAAATGAATGCTTTGTTCTTGGGACCAGTCCAACAAGCAAGTGGATTTGTATCTCTTTATAACAATAGACAGATTCACACTATTTTTCCAGCCCTAAGAAGGACTAAGTTTCTCAAGTACATTCTGGTTCTGTATCTATCTAGCTCAACCCTCCAGGCCTTGATGCCTAATTCTTTGTCCACAAATGTAATCAGAAACTTGGTTAGTTCCAAGGTCATTTCATGAATTTACTGCTGGGGCTTGGGTCTTTGTTTTTATTTGTTTGTTGTGGGTTCCCTTTATTTCTTGTTTCCTTTTTGTTCAGTCATATATTTAAAAGGTTTTTGTTATGATTTTGGTGGCTACTGCATTTCTGTTATGATTTTGGTGGTTACTACATTTGGTGGCTTTTGAATTCCACATCTGTTGTGCTTATCTTTTTGTCTTTTCCATGCAACTTCACCCTACGCCTAGCATCTCACTGGAAATTTACACTCTGGGATGAGATTTGTGGTTGACTCATTTGATATCTATCCCAGTTAGAACACTATGTCTTTCAGAGTCTGGGAGTTAATTAAAGCAAATTGGATTTATGCAGTTTCAAACAGAAGCTATAGAATAAACGGTGATGAATGGGGCATTAGATCTGTAAGTCTGTTCCAATTTTAAGGCCTAATAAAAATAGTAGTAGTAGTAGTAGTAGAGGTAGCTGAATGTATTGTGTTTCAGGAGCTTTACTGGGTGCTTTGTTTACACAATCTCCAGGTCTCATGGCAATTGATCTGAAACACAGACAAAGCTGAGGTAATTGTTCAGGATTACAGAAATAGGGAGGGGTAGGCTCCCTATTTGCATCTAGAGTTAAGTACCTTCCAATGTAAGCAGAAGGCCAGTGCGCATACATGTCAAAGCAGGAGAACAAATCTGTTTTAATGAAGAGAACATATTGTTTATTCTGTGCATATTATCGGGGAGGGCAGACTGAAGCATGGGCTCTCTCTGCCTAATGATTATTTTCCTAGTGGACTTCCATAGCCATCTGTGTTGTGGTGCAATCATAGGGTTTTCTAGCCTGTGTATGAGATTATCTCAACAGTAGGCAATCCTTGATCGAGTATAGGAATATTGTTTAGCTTACATTGTTTTCCCCTTTTATTCCCCTAAGATACTGGTGTATCTCTATCAAAATTTCTTTGTTCCATTTCCTGATCTAAAGATTTATAATGCACTTGAGCAGAAAAAGGTTCTAAGAATTCCTGCAGAAAGGAGACTAAAGCAACATTTCTCAATCCTGCTCGACCACAGAACATTTTTCTCAGAAAATTTAGTATCTTTTTTGTATATCTAATGTTCCAGAAAAGAAGCCTTAGACAATAGTTTTCTTGCACAACTTTTCAAATGTTTCTTTTTTTTTCCTTCATATTGGCGTAATAGATGAACAGTGGGATCCACTGACTTTCCAGCCAGAATCTCCTCCCATTGACCTCTAGAGAAAGAATGCTGTGTGAACAGAGGGAAACAGTCTTGGTAAGAGAATGCACTTCTGGTTCTTTATTTGAGGTAGCCATCTTGGGTGAGGTAGGAGGAGCCTGAGTCTGAGTTTGTTCTTTACTTAGAGCCGTTCTTTAGAACATGCTTCTATTCTTTCTAAGGCATGGACTTCTTTGTCCCTTGCTTCCAGAGAGACACATAAATCCAAGTGACAACTGTGACTTTTCACAATACAGAGGATGGAGGACCGTTTATGGACAGGTTTCTCAGTGCTGATGATAGCCAGAGGTTAAGCCTCTGTGTCATCAATGCTAAGGTTGTCCAAAGGAAAAATCCTTTGCAGGCAGTTTTATTCCCCTTTAAATTTTGGAGGGTTTAAGGAATGGAATCTTTCAGTAGCAAAAGCTGTTGCCATCAAAGCGCACCTGTTTTGTGTATCTCTCAGCAACTCAGGGGACAAGGCAAATGAAGATGACCTGGGGAAGAAGACCAGGACCGATGCCAAATTCTTAGCAGAACCACTGTCCAGAAGGCGTGCTGTGCAGATGATTGCCTTTTTATAACCATTTTGGAGTCAGTCTCTTGTCCCGTGAAATGACTCTTAACAGTATATTTTTCAACAGCCATAAATGGCCCTACTATGATATCAGGAAAACACTCATAAAACACATTTGGGTCAGGAATTCAACGTTATTTGTCTCTGGAGTCCCAGCACACTTCATATACAGGCAGACATGGATCTATTCTGAATACTGAGGCTTTTGGAAATAGTGCACCTCAAGATTCTCAATGCTTAGTGCAATTACAAACACTTGCTGAGGTACAAGGGCAATGGTGTTTTTATAGCTCAAACTTATTTTCATTTTATTTATGCTTTACATAAACTCCTAATTAAAAAAAGAGTAAATTTAATCATTTTGCTGGTAATGTTTTGCTATGAGAACAATATTAATCCTGGATACCTATCATGGATCAGCATTATACCTTTATTTAATGGATTTCTTATAAGACTGCTATAAGGTAATTTTTATTTCCATTTTTCATATGTAGCCAAGAGAACTCTAAAATGATGACACCACATCTGAAAGCAACTCTGCAACACTTCCAAGGGCATAATAGGAATTCTGAAGGAAGAGGCAACTTCATGTCAGGTCATCTTTGAGACACAATCTGAATAAAGATGTGACTTGTGTGAGCTTAGTGTCAGTGTGAGATGGTGTTACCAAAGAGGACAAGGACAGACAGTGGTGAGTAGTATAAAAGTTTCTTCAAAATGAAATGCCCTATCCAAGAGGGAAGCTGTTAAGTCTCAGGAACTTCTCCAAAGAAGCTAATGAGAACTCAAAGTTTTCTAGAGAGAGGCTTAAGACCCAGGAAACAAACAACTCGTAAGTCTCAAGAAGTCCCTGAAAATTACCAGATTTACAAGAACCTCCCATAGTCACACCCATGATTTTGTAAGCAGGAGGGACTTGTGTGAAAGGATATTGGCTGGCCTGCTGAGCTGCCTGAAGGCTGTATAAAGAGCTCTAGGGTTGAAGTTTTCATGAGTCTTCACCCATGGGCCTTGGTGTTATCACTCATTCTGTCTGCAGTGCAGCAAGGTGCAACTAAAACTTCTGAGGGAACATGATTGCAATCTGTTTGCCACACTAGGACATACTAAATAAGGAGTGGGAGGCAGAAAAAGAGGTAGAAGAAGGGAGAAGGTTCTTTATAGCTCAGCACTTCAGGGGCATGATAAGCAGGTATATTTTTGTTTTGAAGCTAAGAAAAAAAAAGTTGTCATAGTAACTTGAACTAGGTGGAACTAGAGGATGGGTTTGAAATATTTTTGACTGAAATGAATGGAATTTGGCAGTCTTTGAAATGCAGGAGTTGAGAGGGGGCTACCAAGGCATCATTCAAGGAAATGGCTTGGTCTCTGATGATGATGTCATTTCAGGAAATAAGAAAGAATAGGGAGGAATGGATGATGGGATGGGGATTAAGTGTTCTGTCCAGTGCATTGCATTAGCTTGTTTGTTTGTTTGTTTGTTTGTTTTGTGTTGTATAGAAACTACTATGTCTACTTTTACCAAAGGTAAATCTGTCACCAGTATTAGTTACACAGATCCACTATAAAGGTTGCATTACAATTTTTTTCTGGTACTTTTATTTATTTATTTCAATTTAAATTAGAAACAATCTTATTTTTGATATCAATCCCAGTTCCCTCTTCTTCCCACTCTCCTATTCCCCCCATGGAGTCCCCCCTATCCTCTCCCCCTTCTGCTCCCCAGGGATGGTGAGGCCTTCCATGGGAGATTATCAAAGTCTATCAGATCATTTGGGGTAGGGCCTAGGCCCTCCACTATGTGTCTAGGCTGAGAGATTATCCCTCTATGTGGAATGGGATCCCAAAGTCCATTTGTACACTAAGGATAAATATTGATCCACTACCAGAGGCCCCACAGACTGCACAGACCTCCTAACTGACACCCACATTCAGGGGGCCTGGTTTGGTCCTATGCTGTTTTTCCAGCTGTCAGCCTGGAGTCCATGAGCTCCCCCTTGTTTGGGTCAGCTGTTTATGTGGGTTTCCCCAGCCTGGTCTTGACCCCTTTGCTCACCACTCTTCCCTCTCTACATCTGGATTCTAGGAGTTCAGCTCAGTGCTTAGCTGTGGGTATCTGCTTCTGCTTCCATCAGCTACTGGATTAAGGCTCTAGGATGACATATAAGATAGTCATTAATCTCATTATCATGGAAGGGCATTTAAGGTAGCCTCTCCACTATTGCTCAGATTGTTAGCAATTGCTTGCTAACAATTGCTAACAGATTGTTGGGGTTAACCTTGTATATCTCTGGACATTCCCTAGTGCCAGATTTCTTTTTAAACCTATAATGGCTCCCTCTATTTTCTTGTTCTCCTCTATTCTTCCCCTCACTCAATCTTCCTGCTCCTTCATGTCCTCCTCTCCCCTCCATTTCTCCCCTCTGCCTTCACCTCCTCTTCCTTCTCCTCCTCCTAACTCCCTCTCCCCTTTTCCCATGCTCATAATTTGCTCAGGAGATCTTGTCCCTTTCCCCTTCTCTCTTTGGGTCCTGCTTGTTTCCTAGATTTTCTGGAGGTGTGGATTGTAGACTGGCAATCCTTTGTTCTATGTATAAAATCTATATGAGTGAGTACATACCATGTTTGTCTTTTTGTGACTGGGTTACCTCACTCAGGATGGTTTCTTCTAATTCCATCCATTTGCCTGTGGATGTCAAGATTCCATTTTTTTCTTATGCTGAGTAGTACTCCATTGTGTAATTGTACCACATTTTTTTTATCAGCACTTTTGCTTTCTTAGACTGATTGCTCCATTAAAAACAATCACAGATTATGTTTGTTCCTTTTCATTTTCATACAGTCTACAATGCAATGGGAGGCTGCAGTTGTGGGCATCCCAGACTGTGTTCTGCATCTTTGCAGTTGTTGTCTTGAAGAACACTAGCAACAGAGCAAGTGAAGCAATAACAATCCATCAGTCTGTCTGCCATAGGCATGCTTGGTTTGAACTTTCTGTAACACACTCATAGAAATGTCAAGTGAGGTTCCTTTGAAGGGATTTGGGAGAAAGAACTGGATAATAAAGACTAAGAGTGGAGATCACCAGCATTTTCACTGTAAGGGAAGAGAAACTGGCCAAGGATTCTGAGTAAAAGTCAAAGAAGAAATACAGAGAAGAAGCTTGAGAGGGGACAGTGCCTCTGGAAGGGAGGGGTAACCCATCTTACTAAATGCTGCTGAAAGGCTGAGGAAGATAAAAGCATAAAGATATCCTTGAATCCATACCATGCCCATTGTTGGTGAGCTTGAGAAGGACAACTCCAATCAACTGTTATTCTTGAGTAGTGGGGAAAAATTCAAACTCAACTAAACAAGTTCAGACCTCTTCCTATTGTCCCACACACTGTCCAGTCTTTAAAGGATATAGCACTGAAAACTCAAAATTCTCTCTCTCTCTCTCTCTCTCTCTCTCTCTCTCTCTCTCTCTCTCTCTCTTCACACACACACACACACACACACACACACACACACACACACACAAGAAGTTCTGGCCATGTTCAACTTGGACCCCATGAAATCTCAAGTTAAGAAATAATATTCTTAGGTACAAAAGTCCAGGGCCTCTAAGAAGTCTCAAGAGATACTTAAGTGTGTGCAGATGAAAAACAGGAGTAGGCATGGTCTTCTCATCACCACCTCCCCCAATATTTATTTTATCATTCCCTCTTTTAAAGGGATGGGGAAATTTGGTGTTCTGATCCCTTTATTGCCAGGCAATGGCAGGGAACTCAGATCACATCTGTCAGCTAAAAACATCCAAGGAAGCTGTCTGCAGGCCAGTCAGGCTTTAGAAGATGAAGATCAGGTAATAACTGATGAGATGAGGGGGGTTACAAAAAAGGGAAAAGAAAACCTATTTGAAAATCAAGGAGTGACCAAGGAATGCTGAGCAGCCGAGAAGGGCTCCAGCAGAGTCTCTCCAGGCAATTCCAAGAAGCCCATGGAATTTTTAGTGGCCCTAGCAGGATTATTAAGATAAAGAGAAGACTCCAAGGAAGAATGCTTTGTTATCACTGAGGTCTTAAATTATCTGGGGGTACTAGCATTATGTCCCCAAGCTTGTCTCTTGCCTGTTTGTCTCTCCACCGTGGGACAGCATCTACTGTGGCTCTCTACAGCCTAAAGATAGACCAAAGGCCCAGGACTTTTCACCTGCTTTAAATTCCTAGTGTTCCCCATCAACTACAGGAAAAAGTACAAATTCTTTAATACAGTATGCTTCTTTTATCTTCCCCACCCCTCTTCCAGGATGAACAGCACACACACATACAGATATGAGCACACCTCCCCTAATCTCCAATCATCCGAAGTATACTCCCCTTATCTTGGGTAACTCCCATCCATCCTCTTCATCTTACCTTAGAAATGGCCTCCTGGGAAAGTCCTTCCTTTATCTCTATGGCAATGTCAAAGGCTACCTCTGTGTATCTCAATCACTGTTTATAGACAGTCTGGATAGGTGACTTACTTTCTCACTGGGATATGAACTCTTGATGATTTAGAACTATGTCTTATTGATTATTATAACTCATTATGCCTGACATACAGTATGGCCTACTGTGCCAAACAGCACTCATCAGATGAATAAATGAAAGAGGAAAGAGGGAGTAGAGCTAGTTTGCAGTCTAGACTTAGATATGCATTGCCGTGTTGTCCCAAGGCAGTGTAACCAAGAAAGAGTCACTACAGAATGAACATGAGACTGCATGCATGATTCAAGGGGACAAGGCTATAAACCAAAAAGTGACTTCTCAAATGAGGAAAGTGAATTCAGACAAATGTGAACACACACACTAGGATGGCTGGAGGAGAGGCCAAAGAAGAATGGCTTGGGATAAAGGTGGATGTCTGAGTTTGTTCAGATTGTGTGAACTGATACCAGAGACTCGGAAGCTTAAAAGCTTATTGCTCTTAGTTCTGATACTTGGAAGTCCAAGACTGAGGCTGGGGGTGGGGTGGGGGGCTCAGTCCTGTTCATAGCTGGTCCCTCTTCACTGTGTCCTCTCACAGCAGAAGGGGTAAGGCAACTCTCCAGGCATTCTTTTATAAGGACTCTAATCCCACTTTTGAGGACTCTGCCTCTGTGAAATAATAGCTTCCAAAATGTCAGCCTCGTTGGGGAATTAGGTTTCAGCCTGTGAATTCTGGGAAACCATAAACACTCAGATGACAAGAGTCACGAGTTATGCAGGTAAGGCTTCATGAACATGAGCACCAGGTCAGATTCATTTCTATCTCATGAATGAATTTTTGTTTTGCCGGCCTGTATGTGCATACCATGTATGTGCCTTGTGTCTACAGAGATCATAAGAGAATATTTGTAACTGGAGTTATGAAGGTTTTGGGCAGCCATGTGGCTGCCAGGAACTGATACTTGGTCGTCTGCAAGAGCAGTTAACAATCTTGACAACTGAGCCATATCTCCAGCCTCTGTTGTCATTTGTTTTATTTTATTTTTTAAGTCGTAGCCATTTAGACTGGGGTAAAATGAATTCTCATAATAGTTTTAATCCTGATGGCTAAAAAAATTGAAAGCTAAACATATATTTCTTTTTCTCAGAAATGTGTGTTTCTTTTTCTGAGAACTTGGTTTTTTTCCATATCCAAATTTTAAATTAGACTGAGCCTCATCTTGTTGTTTAGCTTTCTTGAGTTCTCTGTATATTGTAAACCAGAAGTTCTCTACCCGTGGATCACAACCCACCAAAGACCATCAGAAAACCCTGATATTCCCATTATGATTCGTAACAGTAGCAAAACGACGGTTATGGAGTAGTAGTGAAAATAATTTTGTTATCAAGGTCACAACAACATGAGGTGATATTAAAGGGCCTCAGCTTTAGGAAGTTTGAGAACCATGTTCTAGACAGTAATCTTCTGTCAGGTATCTAGCTGGGAAGGATTTTTTTTCCTATTTTGTAGGCTGTGCCTTCACTTGAATCATGGTGTCCCTTACTGTACAGACGCCTTTTAATTTCACAAGGTCCCTTTTGTCAACCGTTGGTTGTAATGCCTATGCTTCCAGGGTCCTGCTCAGAAAGTCTTTTCCTGTGTGTATAAAATCGAAGCGTATTCCCCACTCTCTCCTCTCTATGATTAAGGTTTGCAGCACTAGGTTGTGTGTGGAGGTCTTCTATCTGTTTCAAGTCGAGTTTTGTGCAATGTTCTGTTTGTTACAGGTCTGTGTTATTCAAGGTTCTCCAGAGAATCTGAGTCAGTGAGTTTCTGTGGCTGTGTATATGTGCATGTATAATGGATTTATTATAAGGAACTGGTTTCTGAGACTGCAGAGGCTGATAAGACCTTCAGTCTGCCATTGACAAGCTGGAGCTATGACAGTGTTTCAGTTCATGTGCATACTAAGGCAGGGGTCCCTTGCTCATTCAGACACGGCAAGTTCTCTTTACCCAGGCCTCACTGTGTTTCACTATCCATATGAGTGGATGGGTTCCCCAACATTCATGGGTTCTAAGCTCGTCTTTTTCTTCTTCTTCTTCTTCTTCTTCTTCTTCTTCTTCTTCTTCTTCTTCTTCTTCTTCTTCTTCTTCTTCTTCTTTGTTCTATTTTTCTGAGACAGGTTTTCTCTGTGTAGCCCTGCCTGTCCTGGAATTAGCTCTGCTGGCCTTGAACTCACAGAGATCCATCTGCCACTGCCTCCAAGAGCTGGGACTAAAGGCATGTGCCATCACCATTGTAAACTCTTCTTTAATCATTTCTACCAATTCAAATACCAGCCTTAGCAGGAAACACTCTCAGTTCCACCCTGAATAATGTTTAATTCCTGAGCACCCCAAGGTCTAGTCAAGCTGATACATAGATTAATCACTTCAGATGGCTCTAAGAAAATGCTACATGTGACTTAGGCAACCAAGTTGGTTTTTCTGAAGTTCTGGAGGCTATCATTTTACAGGCTACCATTGTGTCATTATCATCATGGGCCCCTCCCCAGGCTTTTCTCTTTGGCATGCAGATGGCTGCCTCTATAATCTGCCTTCTCTATGTGTGCATATCCCCAGGTTTTGTGGGTCCAAGTCTCTGTTCTTATAAGATACTAGTCATGGTAAGAAGGACTCAACCTGATGAATGAGTTTTAACTTTCTCTTCCTTTAGAGGCTATATCTCCAAGTAGAGTCACATCTTTCTATTAAGATTTCAACATATGAATTTGAGGTAGACTATAAGCCAACCAATGATGCTTCCTAGTGGGACATGCAAGCCTATTGGATATTTTCCTGAACTTAAGAATTGCATTTAACACTGCCTTCCTCAGATTAAGCTTTGTGAAGTACAGGTCTTACATCCCAGCCAGTGCTAAAGACACATTGTCAAAAAGATATCAAAAGAGACATAGAATAACCTAAGGTTGAGTCTAATCCACTGTGAACTATGAACTCCCTTAAGCTCTCTATTCTTTCAGGCTAATAGTTTGCATGTGTTGTGATAAATGTCAAGTACCATTGCCCCTGTGAGTTTGCTGTAGAGCTCCATTGTAGCACATATGCTACAATCTGTTCCACTAATTGGGCAAAGACCTAGAGATTGAAATAAGAGACACAACAGTGGGTAACTTGTTCAACAGGAATGTCAGAATGCCCAATGCCATTTATTGAGGGGATGGAGTGGGCTTATATAATATACTGACTCACAGCACAGTGGAAAACAACAGGGTCAAGAGTACAAGTTTTCAGGCTTAGCTCCTCCCCAGCAGATGTGTGTTAGCAAAACAAGAAGAGTCCCAGTAACAACTCAGAGGGGGGTGGGGGAGATGTTCCAGCCAACAGCTTCAGGTTTGCTCAAGGTGTCTTGGGGTTCATGTAGGGCCCTACACCTCATGATACCTTCCCACATAGCTTGAGAACCATAGTGACATGTGACTTACATGGTTATAAATGTATGTACCAGTATCCCCCTGGTTGAGTATTATCCATTCTACCATTTATGAAAATAGAAAGCTCAGGTAAAGATTGGATACATAATTTCACCAGAGAATACAATAAGTCAGCTCAATTAGATTACTTGCCTCTGATGATCAGTTTTCCTACTCTGCTTGGGTATATAGATTAGTGCTACATGTCTATTTTCACTTCCATTCTGTTCTATACCTCCCTATTTGAAACCACTTTCAGGAGACCAATTAGGATTTGCAAGTTAGATGTGCTCACGTGAGTTTTTAAGAAGGCATGGGCAGGTTTGACACTTGATGCTATTAGTTTGTCTACAGTGGTATTCTAGCAAGTTATCCTGAGTATCAAAATAGTTAGCTACAACCCTGAAGAAACCTGATGCTCAATCCACAGTCACCGTCACTCCTGAAGGTCAGGAGTGGTGGTGATGATGAAGTACAAGGGTCCTCATCTCACTCACATTTCAGGCACTCTGGGGACTATCCTTGAGCTTCAGAGTCCTAGCATCCATTTAACATTTCCCACCTCTTGTGTTGTGTGTGTGCATATGCATGTGTGCCTATGGTTGTGTTATGTGTGGTATATATACCTGTATGGGGGTGGAGAGTAGAGGTTCACACTGAGTATCTTTTTCAACTGGCCCATCATTTGAGCAAGGTCTCTCTCCCTGAACCTGGAGCTCACTGGTTGATATGGACAACTGGTTAATGAGTTCCAGTGGTTCGCCTGTCTCTACCTCCCTCAAGCTGCAGTTACAGATGTGTCCTGCCACACCTGGCTTTCAGGTGGGCTCTAGGCATCCAGACATTAATCCTTGTGCTTGCACTTAACTGAATGAGAAATCTCTTTGGGCCATTCAAGTCCCTTTTGACTATGGCAGTGTGTGTGTGTGTGTGTGTGTGTGTGTGTGTGTGTGTGTGTATTTCTTATAATAACAAGGGCACCATTGGAGACTTGCTTATTTTTCACACCATCAGAGATTTTAAAAACACTTTAGAATACCCTGTATTCTTTGCTAAAATAGCCTTGAAATACCAATATGTATTTCCTCTAAATGGATTTGGTTAGTGTCATTATGTTCCACATATGTTAATAGCTCAGGGGAAAATGACCATGTTTATTGGAGAAACAGAAAGCATGGCAGAGCAGCGTATCTTCCATGACTTGTGTAGAAAGCTGAGAAACCAGAATACTCCATCCCATTTCTGTTTTTATGCCTATTAAAAAAATTAGGTGGATGATTTCAAAACAGAAATTTTCCCTGGTCTCTTCTCTACATTTATTTATTTATTTATTTATTTATTTATTTATTTATTTATTTCAACATACATTTACAATTCCACACTTCTCAGGAAACACACCTACTATGCACTCACCTGAGTGGTAGGTTGAATGAGTGGAACTTTGCGCACCAAGCATGAGGAAACAAACCCTATTCGACATAAATATAACTAGATAAATAACCAAATTTATCTGAGTGTTAGAAGATAAAAGTATTTTTGATATTCTTAAACTGAGGGGACTGCTCCAAATTTCTATATTGATCTCCATTAGAGAAGTCATCTTTCCTAGTCCCAATAAAGGTAGCCTGGGTACTCCTGCCTTCACGGCATGGGTCAGCCTTTCTAGGGCTCATTTTCATCTTGTGAATCAGGGAAAGGATGCAGAGACTCTTTTGCTCTAGGGTCACTGCAGGAAAATGAAGCACACTCATTGGGATAATTGAGTGTTTAATTACAGGACCATTTATAGTTAAGGTCAGTGTGACATAGAGAAAGACTTGGAGGCTGGCAGAGGTGAAGCCATTACTGACTCTAGCTCTGAATGGACAGGGGAAGACCTATGATTAAAGAGAGGGTAGCAGCCTTGTATGGCTAGAGCTGGGGAAGTAGACACAGAAAGTGACAGGACAGCCTAAGTGACCAGGCACAAAGGGCTCCTAACTTACCCCCACACAGGAAAACATTGGACACTAGTAAAACATCCTGGATTCCAAAAGACAGTTCTGGATATGTTACTTAAGTGTTCTGAAATTGTCTTCTCAGCTTTAAAATAGGTGTAATAATGCCAAGGACGGCTCAGACAACACAGGAAATGGTTTCTAATTGTGATTTGAAAAATACAAAACAATAAAATGACTCTTGTTTTTGTCATTGATTTTATGACTATATCATCATCATAATCATCTACAGAGATAGCAATTAAATGAGAATTATTTGAACAAGTGACAGTGTATTAAAACTGATTGAACACCTGATATTTGTGCCCTGCAAGTCTGTGCACTAAAGAGGGAGCAGAGAGGTCAATGTATTCTTGGAGAAGACAGCTGCAGCCAGAGAATAAAACCATCTCAGAGGATTTATCAGGGCTCAGCACACAGAGCTAGTCAATAGTGAAAGTGGGACATTTCAGAGGACTAAGTTCAGGTGAAGCTGGGTGAGCCTTTCTTTGGAGGTGCTTTTCAATAAAAGTAATTCCTGATTAAAGGAAGTGGGAAGCCATACAACTACTAATAGCCACCCCAGATGACCGTTTTTATGGCTCTTGTCTTTCTGGATGCTCAGTGGTATGCACTATTCTTCAGAGGGTGGCCGTGAAAGGAAACCACTATGATTCACATGGGAATCTTCAGATGGGTATAGAATTGGCAAAATCTCACAGAGTCCATTTGCCAGCTTTGTTTTATAATGTGTCAGCCAGAACCCTTGTAGCCAATATTTTTTGCCTTTGGAAGGAAAGTCTGAGATGCAGTAAATTATTGATGATTCTGCCAAAAAGGAATTCCACTCTTGGAACAAATTTGGATTAAATATGGTAAATCCAGGGCATTGATTTTTTTTAAATAATAAGAAAGTTCTGTTAATGTACTTTAAAGGAATAAAATTCCCCCTTTAAAGGTCTGTTCCATGTAACACCTGAAAGTTGAGATGCAATCAATCATTAGCAATGTTTAATATTCCCTACTTTCTAGAAATACAATACAGTCAAGGTGGTGAGGTGTGAAAACTGGCCAGAGCTCAATTCTCATATTAGATGAAACCACTTTTGAAGTATCATTTTCTTATCCATGTTGGATTTAGCTATTTCTTCAGTATATCACCTTTTATCCATCACTACTTATTTAAATGAAAAGACTACACATGACACTCGAGTCTCTAGGTACTTGTAGCAGGAAAGAGCAGAGTATAATATCCACAAGAAAAGAAAAGTTTGGATCTCCCAGTTTCTGTAATAAAATAACCTGGCAGAGAGATAGGATTCAGATACAGCCATATGGGATAACTAAATATTTGGTTAAATGTAAGCAAGCAGAGCTCTGCAGTGAAGTCACATTTTTGAGAGAATCTTAACTTGGGCTTCTGTTTTATCTGTTTCTTTAACTCTTTGATGAATTGCTTGAGTCATGATAGGGTTAATAAGTCTCTAGCAGATTGAATAAAGTATCAACCCCCTTCAGCCCTCCTCTCTGGCATGCCCAGCGTCTGAATTATTCTGATTGCTGCGCAGTGGCTGGTTGACACTCACGAGTGCTTGCCTAACTGCCTTCAAACATGCTCCACTGAAAACATTGCTAGTTAATGAGAAGAACAATGGCTTTCAGAATGGCAGGAACCAGCATCAAGATTCCCAAGCCAAGCATTTACTAGCCACATGACCTAAATAGACATGTGAGCCTCAACATCTTCGTGCTCAATTAAGAAACATGGAGGAAGACATAGACTTTGGAATCAAGTTTTAAAAGTAAATTCAAGTTTATTAGAAATGTCACCTGGGTAAATAATGCAATGCAGTTCTTGGGATGCTCATTGTACCTACTCCACATATGATCATGGGGGTCAATTTATATGTTGCATGAGGGCTCATAGAATAGTATCTGATACACAGTGCCTGCAAAATGTAGGCATTGCTATTTTTGTTGCTCTGTGTCTCCTGATCTTATAAAAGGATGTTTCCATGCATTATCTAGCCCAAGATTTAGTAGCTCAAACAAGCAAACTCTGTATTCTGGCCCAAATTAATCTTCTGATTTACATAATATTGCCCAATCCCACCATTGTTATTAAAATTGCTTAACTCTACAGCTGAATTTTCCATTCCTCTAATACTGTAACATTTAAAAACAAAACAAAATAAAACAAAACAAAACAGTCATGGGAATAGCCCTGTCCATGGTATGCCAAACATCTGAGACCATCAATTTAGAAAGAAAATGAGTTTATTTTTGGCTATTGGCTATTCGTTTCACATGTTTCAGTCCATGATCAATTGATCCTGTTGCTTTGGTTATGCCGTATACATTCTAGCTGGAGCTGGAACCTGTCACAGAGCAAAACAAAACCACTCATCTCATGGCCAGGAAGCCAAAGGAGAGTGAGAAGAAGGGACTGTCATCCCTCATCTCCTTCAAGGGACACAACCCTAATAATGTGAAGACCTTCAATTAAGCCTCATGTCTTATAGCTCCCACCGCCCCAATAGCCCCTGACTAATGACCAAGATATATGAGCCTTTGGTGAATACTCCAGACCCAAACTAGTATCAAGCCCTAAAACCTAAGGTTTCTGCTGGTTGATGTTTCCTCCATCTTTTACTCACTAAATAAACATTCTAGACACTACCCCTTCTCCTTTCCCTTCCTTTTTGTCCTGATCCCACAGTGCTTTTTCATTTTGACCCTTCTGCTCTGTCCCTGAACTTTGGAGCCCCAGTTCAGATCCACCTCAAGCTTCCTAACTGACAAGTCACGCTGCGATCGCTCCAGTTCATCCTCCACTCCACAGCCAGACCAGTCTGCCCAAACAGTAGTCTGCCCAAACCATAGCCTGCCCTCCACTCCGTCCATGGGGGCTCCAGATTGCTGCAACACAGGAGGAGTTTTCCTCCTGTGTCTGAGCCATTTTGTTACTGCAGGACCCAATTCACGATGAAAGTTCTAGTCACATAAATACTTTGGTACTATACATACTTTAGACACTTTTAAAGTATAGGTGGAGCGGCACACTTTGGCATTCAAAATGTCACTTAGTCCCTTTTACATCCTCCAGATCCCTGTATGCTATCTTTCAATGCGGAAACTGCTTCAGGCCGCTTTCTCCTCAGCACAGAAATGAAACCACGCATCCCCTGCCGTCGCATTTGTGGTTCTCCTGTTTCTCTGGTTCTTATTTCTTACCTGTCTCGTCTGCCTCTGGACTCTGCCTCCATGTCCCTACTGATTTCAGACTTTGTAAGGAAGCTGAATCTCACATCCTCCTCCCAATCCGAGGGTCCCTTTAAGGCACTCCGCCTGGACTGGAAATGAGTATTCCTAAAGCCAATCTTACGTAAATATCATTATTTGCATTCATCTGCCATTGAGACTGTAATAACAACACAAGCAATTTTAGGGCTTAAATAAATAACTTGTTTTGGAACATGGTTGGAGTCCATGAGAGTAGGGAAGTCATGGCAGAGCAGTTCAGTTCATGGTGGACCATTCATGGGGCAGCATCTATTCATAGTGTGGTCAGGTTGCAGACCGCCACACAAGAAGTAAGGGTCAGGTATAAACTAGAAAGGCCACTCTTAGTGACCTACTTCCTCCATGGAGCGCCCACTTCCAAATGATTTCACAGACTCCCAGAATAGTGTCATCAACTGGAAAATAAGTATTAAGAATGTGACCTTCTGGAGGACATTTCAGATTCATAAGAGTGTTACGATTGCAGTGAGGAAACAGGCTCAGGACAGTTAAATACCTCGATGAAAGATGCACAGATTCTGAGCTGGTTATTTAACATTATTCCTTCTTGGCTGCACAGAGAGATAGTGATTTGGAGGATGGAAGCCTTTTGATTTAACCCTATCTTATCTTCTACGTATGTATTTCTTGTTTGTGTAGTGTCTTGGTTACTTTTCCTGTTGCTATGCTATAACACGCTAACAAAAGCAACCTAAAGGAAAGGGCTTTATTTTAGCTTACAGTTCAGGAACAGTCTGTCATGGAGAGGAAGTCAAGGCGGCAGGGGCTTGAAGCAGCTATTCACAGTCAGGAGAAGGAAGAAATAATGTGGGCTGCAGCTCAGCTTCCTTTCTGCATTTACAAAGCCCAGGATCTCAGACAGGGAACAGTGACCCCCGTAGTGGGTGGGCCTTCTTGCCTCCGTTAATATAGTCAAGATAACCCCTCACAGATGTGTTCAGAAGCTCATCTTGCAGAAGATTCTAGGTCATCATACTGGCAGTTGAGACTAACCAATCACATACAGTATATGAGATTACCTTGTTCCATTTACTTATGCCAATCATACTTTAAAAAAATACCTTATTTGATGTTGTACTAGAAACCATTCTCCTTAGCATTCTTCCCATTTCATATCTTCCATCATGCTGTGAATTTTCTGGCTTCTCAGACCACAGCCTTCCTTCACTATAGTGTCTGTCAGCAGATATACAGAATGAGAAAGGCTTAGGAGCCAGACCAGACAAGTTGGCATTTTGGCCTAATGACTTTGGGCACATTAATAACTCCCTGCAGGCATTTTCTCACCTGTAAAATGAGGATAACATGCCTTACTTCACTGGGTGGTAAGGAGTAGAAAACACATTTTAAACACCCAGGCGAATCAATAAAATTTGACTTTCCATCTCTCCCAGCTTCCAAATTCCTATCTGTTTGTGCAGCCAGTAAAGAATTGCTTGAAATAGATAGCTTATTCTGCTGATACATTCCTAAATCTTTTAATTAGTCTCTTTAAAGGAGAGTGAATTCAGTCTACATGTAAGATGGCATCTACCGAGGAGGGTGGTCATCATACCAAAGACCCATCATTTCTCTTTCATAAATTCATTATTGAGGAAAGGCAAGTACCCATGGCTGCCAAAACTTGGAGCAGAGGCATAGTTTCAACGAGTAAGCTTCCATTCCCACATAAAGAGCAATAGAATTCTAACCTCAAGAGTTATTCACCCTCAGATGGTGAAAACTGAAAGTCTAAAACGAGTTATATAAATGAGGAGCTCTAGCCAGTTTACAATATCTTCCAGGAATTTTTTTTTTTTACAACAGTCATGGAAAAAAAGAAAACATGTCAAGCTGCTGTTTCAACCCTAACTGTGTGTGTGGCAGAGTCCCTCACAGAATTTTCTGATTGGTTCTTACTGTTAGTTTATTACGCAGCCTGTCTTTTATCAGTTTTTCCTCATCAATTAGATTGAGAAGGGCTGGTGACTGTGCTCCCAGGCAGTCTCCCACTTGGACTAAACTTGTCGCCCTCGGTCTCCAAGGCCTGAACGTTTTCTCTTTGCTTCTGGGAAGAGGGAGTGCAATGACAGCCACAGCCAGTGACTAGGAAACAGCCGACCACACAAAGTGACCATCCATGCTAAATGTGTTTGTAGTCTCTCTTTGTCTAAATGTTAGTTTATTTTATAAAACTGGCAGTGTTTAGTTCCAACAACAGCTTTGCAGGTTCACACTTCTTTTCCCTCTGCCTGTCTGCTAGGATTCCTTCCAGCACCATCTTCCCTGACTCTGTAGAAGTTCTCCATACCCTCCCCACAATAGGCTTCTACTGATCTCACTCTTCTGGTGACTTTTAACCTCCTGCCCCAGTTGAGAACTCTCTCCAGGCCTAGAACTGTAGCCCCATCATCTTCACTGCCACTAAATGAACCCCAAACAAAATCCATCAGATTTGACCAATCTTCTTTCTCCTCTGACACACAGAAATTCCAATGTGAGCCACAGATGTTTATTTAAAGCGTTTCAACATGCATGCATTCTGTAATCAAACTGTAGCCCCAACCTATGGTTAAGGAAAATAAGAATTCTTAACCAAACATGTAGAACCTGTTTAGCTAACATCATTTTCCTTTTATTTAAAAATGTGCTTTTCTGCAATATAATTTAACGATAATGGTTTCCCTTTTCAGGATGTAAGAGAATAATAGGGAATATATTTGATTTCCTTTCTTTTTAAGGTAGTTTTTATTAAATTTATTCATTTATTTTACATCCTGGCTGAAGTTTCCTCTCCCTCCCCCTTTCTTCTATTCCCTTCCTCCACCTCTCCCTAACCTCCATCCATCCTCCTCTGTTTCTGTTCAGAAAGGTCAGGCCTCCCATGGGTATCAACAAAGCTTGGTATATTAAAGTGCAGTAAAACTAAGCTCTTCCCCTTGTATTAAGGCTGGTCAAGGCAACCCAGTAAGAGGAATGGGTTCCCAAAAGCCATCCAAAACATCAGAGACAGACCCTACTTCCACTACTAGGAGTCCTACAAGTAGACCAAGCTACACAACTGTCACACATATGTAGAGGGCCTAGGTGGTCCCATGCAGGCTTCCTGGCTGTCAGTCCAGGCTTTGTGAGTTCCTGAGTCCAGGTTAGTTGTTTCTGTGGGTTCTCTTGGGATGTCCTTGACCCCTTCCTCCTCTCTTCAGTGGGATTACCTGACTTCAGCCTAATAACGTTTGGCTGTGGGCCTCTGCATCTGTTTCCATTAGTTACTGGATAAAGGCTTTCTGCTGACAATTGGGATAGTCACCAATGTATGAGCATAGCAGAATATGATTAGGCATCATTATGTTGACTTTATTTTTTCCAATTGTATGTTCTGTCCTAGGTCTCTGGGCCATCTAGTCTCTGGGTCCTGGCACTCCAGGCAATGTCAGGGGTGGGCTCACTCTCATGGTATAGGTCTGGACTAGTCATTGGTAGGCCACTCCCATAATCTCCAAGGCACCCTCACTCTCCCCCTCTGGGTGGGTGTATTCCCATATGAAGGATAGGTCAAGGACTGTGTGGCTGGGCTGGTATCCCAATCCCCTGGAAGTTCAGCTTTGTCATGGAGATGGCCAATTTAGGCTTCACATCCACCATTGCTAGGAGTCTTAGCATCATCCTCATAGATTCCTAGGGATTCCTTTGGCACCAACTTTCTACCTGACCCCCAAAATTTTCCCCTCTTTCCTGTCATCTCCATCCAATCTTTCAGTACTCTCTCCCTCCATTTACCCTACATCCAATGTTCCCAACTCGACCAGCTCTTAGTCCATCCATAAGATTTCTTCTATTTTCCATTCCTCTGGGAGATCCATTCACCCCATGTGGGCCTTCTTTGTTACCTAGCCACTCCAAGTCTGTGGAATATATCATGGTTGCCCTTTAATTTAAATTCCATGTTTGTCTTTCTGGGTCTGGATAATTTCACTCAGGATGATTTTTTTTCTAGTTCTATCTGTTTGCCTTCAAATTTCATGATGTCATTGTTTTTAACAGCTGAGTAATACTTCATTGTGTAAATGTACCACATTTTCTTTATTCTTCAGTTCATGATCATATAAATTGTTTCCAGGTTCTGGCTGTTACAAATAAAGCTTCTATGAACATAGTTGAGCAAATGTCCTTGTGTTATGATTGAACATCCTTTATATATATGCCCCAAAGTGGTATAGCTGAGTCTTAAGGTAGATCAATTCCCAATTTTCTGAGAAGCCACCATATTGATATCCAAAGTGGCTGTACAAGTTTGCACTCCCACCAGCAATGGGGGAGTATTCCCCTTTCTCCACATCCTCTGAAGCATACGCTGTCATCAGTGTTTTTCATTTTAGCCATTCTGACAGGAATAAGATGGAATATCAGAGTTGTTTTAATTTGCATTTCCCTATGGCTAAGGATGTTGAACATTTCTTTAAGTGTATCAGCCATTTAAGATTCTTCTGTTGAGAATTCTCTGTTTAGATCTGTACCCCATTTTTTAATTAGATTGATTTTTTATATCGTTTCTTGAATTCTTTATGTATTTTAGAGATCAAATCTCTGTAATCACTGTATGATGTGGGGTTAGTGAAGACCTTTTCCCATCTGTAGGCTGCTGTTTGTCCTATAGACAGTGTCATTTGCCTTATAGCTACTGCCATTTTATTCAGGAAGTTTTCTCGTGTGCCAATACATTCAAGCTATTTTATACTTTCTCTTCAGTCAGGTTCTGTGTAACTGGATTTATGTTGAGGTCTTTGATCCACTTGGACTTGAGTTTTGTGCAGGGTGATAGATATGAATATATTTTCATTTTTCTACATGCTGGCACCTTATTATACCAGCACCATTAGTTGAAGATGCTTTTTTTTTTCCATTGCATAATTTTGGCTTCTTTGTAAAAAAAAAAAAAAAATCAGGAGTTCATAGGTTTGTGGATTTTTGTCTAGGTCTTCCATTCAATTCCATTGATTCACCTCACCTATCTGTTTTTAAGCCAGTGTGCCATGCTGTTTTTATTACTATAGATCTTTAGCAGCACTTAATCTTGAGATGGCAATACCTCCGGAAGTTTTTTTATTGTGCAAGATTGTTTTGGCTATCCTGGATTTTTATTTTTCCTATGAAGTTGAGTATTGTTCTTTGAAGGTCTATTAGACTTGTGTCGGAATTTTGATGGGGATTGTATTGAATCTTTAGATTGCTTTTGGTATGATGTCCATTTTTACTGTTACTCCTCCCGATCTATGGGCATGGGAGATCTTTTCATCTTCTAATATCTTCTCCAATTTCTTCAAAACTTGAAGTTCTTGTCATATAGGTCTTTCACTTGCTTGGTTTGAGCTATCCCAAGATATTTTATATTATTTGTGGCTATTGTGAATGATGTTGTTTCCATGATTTATTCCTCAGCCTATTTATTATTTGTATATAAAAGGGCTACTGGGTTTTTATTTTGTACTTAATCCTATATGCAGTCATATTGCTGGAGGTGTTTACCAGCTGTAGAAATTCTCTGGTAGAATTTTGTGGATCACATATATATATATATATAAATAAGTAGTATAAAACTCTGAAGAAGATATGACAATAGAAAACATAGGGATGAAGAGATAATTGGGTTCTATCTGAGATGGTCAGGTCTCTTCTCTAGAGTGTCCAGCAGGTGAGGAAAAATCACACAGATCAATCCTGGAGAAGTGAAGGTGGCTAGATTGTGAGGAATATTGTATTTCTGTGGAGAGAGATGGAGAGAAAAAGGGAAACCACAGGGCATTCTTCTGGAGTCCGAATGAGTACCAAGCTATGTATACATGAAAAGAAATGATCCAAACCCAGGGGGAAAATAACTATTGGAAATCAACAAACCAAAAGATTACCATATATTTGTTTGAAATAGTTTGTGTGGCAGTCACCTGAAATGGAACATAATGTGCGGATGGTATCTCCAGCCAGGTCCTTCAAGGAGCACCCACCCCCTCAGTAGATCTGGCCATGCCTGAGCGCAGTGTAAAAGTAATAACCCAAAGGATTCCACTGATGTCAAACAACAGCGCCCCAGTACCCATGTTAGTAAGGAAACAAAACAAAATCCAGCACCTAATTATGTGAAGTCACAAGTTCCAACCACCAGTATAAAATTAACAGGTATTCTGAGGATGAAAATAATAGAGGACATAGATAGAGCAAATGTCATAGATAGAAATAGACCCTGAAATGACATTTAAAAGGACAAATACCATGCTTTCTCCTCTATAGGGAATCTAGACGTCATGTAGAAGGGAGATATTCTGGAAGAAGAAAGGAACAATGAGAGGAAGAGGTGCCTAATACACATGTATAAAAAAGTCATAATGAATCCATCATTGTATGTAATACATTTACAACAATAATATAAAACATCAAAAAAGTAGACGGAAAAGTGAATAGAAAACAACAAATCATAGAAAGAATTCAATTCTAATTAAAAGGTTATAATTTTCAAAATGTATTTTAAAAAGCAAATCTTTTCTTTATGTAACAAATCTTTTAATATAAATCTATGGCTGGTGCATACATATCAGAGATAAAATCACAAACCTCTCAAAAGAAAAGTCAGAGAAACTTCTGGGTATAAAGAAAGAAACCCAGTGAAGTTGTAGCGTGTTTCCTCAGCTCTCATATTGAAATTATTAACTTATTAGTTTTTAAATGTGACTCTGGAAGATTGACAAGTATTTCCCCTGTGATGGTGCAAAACATCAGAGGATCTTTGGCTCAAGAGGTGGACAGTATCAGCTTTGGATAGTCAGACCCTTTCATCAACCTCTTGGTCCAGCAAACACAATTTTGTGCTGACAGCCTCACTACAGACAGAGGCCACACTATGTGTCTGTCCCTCCTTAGGGCTTCCCCTGAAACACCCAGTCTCCTCACAGGCAACACACTGACATGAGGCAACATTAACCCATCTTGTGTTGAGGCATAGAGAAACAGTGGCTGGAAGGAAGCAGACCTGTTCTTTTCCTTTTCTCTCTTTATTATAGATAATACAGATGGATGGATCTCAGATAGCCCTGTAAGATCAGACATCTGCTCACTTCTAGCTATGGTGCACTCAATAACATATCTTCTGATGTCATCCTCCCCAGTAGGCACAAGAGCAAACACATGATACTGAGCTGACTCCTACCAAGTTACTCGACAATTTTGATTTGAGTTCTTGTGGAATCCAGATGTATCAATGGGGTGATAAAATTATCATTCTTTTGAGATGATGACAATCTTTCTTGAAAGCCAAAGAGACTCCATAGCAACAGGAATGCCAACAACACTGATAACAGGAACAACTCACTCTTAATAGGAATACGTATTATGAAAAATACATGAAGAGGGATAGTAGTTTTGTGTACCAGCAATAATTCCAATTATGTTACTAGAAAAAGTGCTCAATCTAAGAAAGACATTAGACCATAGGAGACATGAATTTGAGAAGGCATGTTATATTGCACAACAGAAAAGCTAAATATTGCATAGACATGTCAATTCTACAGACGTTTGTAAATTTAATGAAATCACAATTAAATGTCTAACTTTAAATATTCAATTTATTTCTTATTGTATGTGAATGATTGTTTTCTCTACATGTATGTATGTGTAATATGTACTTGCCTGGTCCCTATGGAAGGCCAGAAGAGGGCATCAGATCCCCAGAAGCAAACCTGGGTCCTCTTGCAGGAACAGCTCCGACTTTCAACCATAGCCACTGAGCCATCTCTCCAGCCCCAAGTCTAACTTTTAAACCTAAGAGCTTAATTCCAAACTCTGAGCCAGTGAACTCATGAAAATAGCTAGAACTGCTTGGGGAAAGTGTAATAAAGCCTAAGTAACCATAAGAGACAGGCGAATTGGTTACAAAGCTATCAGTTTAGAATTGCCAGTTGCAGAGGCAGACAACCCAAGACCTGGCCTGAGTAAAGACAGATGTAATGTATGTTGAGTGGCATAACTGATCAGTGGGGAATTAGTCAATAGGTTTTACAATGACTGCACAGCTGCCTAGTCACTTGGGAACAAATAGGCTCTTCCTTCACACCCAACAGGGTAATAAATTCCAGATGAGCTGCTAGTGTCTGGGTTTGGGGTGTTTTCTTCTGTAACAATGCATGTCTATGCAATTCTTTATCTCATTTTATTTACTGTTAGTTTTCCCAGGGGAAGGAGAAATAGATTGTATTTGAGAGTGAGAATAGAAGAGGTGTATCCAGTTGGAGCAGGAGCCCAGTAATGGATGGGATTTAATACTGGGCACTGCCAAAGGGAGGCGGGGCTTATCATAAATTAATTAGCTTATTTAGTAAACAGTATTGAGTTTCTGTAGTACCAGACACTAGTTATAGTGTTTATGAATGCAGCTGTGAACAACAACAATAACCACAGTGTTGCTTTCTGGAGGAGCAAATATAATAGTGGGCAGGAGAGAAAGCCTGAGAGACAGTGGGCAGTAAAGTATGTCATGTGTTCAATGGTGGCATATTCCAGAGGGATCTGAAGCAGAAAGATGGGTGAGAAGGGCAGGCTTCATAAAGAAGGCATTGGAGCCAGCAGGTCGTTTGTTTGCCAGGGACAAATGCCTCTTGTATTGAAGTCTTCATAAGACAGACTCTAGAGGAGAATTTTTGATAGTTCTCTTGGGAACCTCATCTGTCCCTGTGAAAGGTATAAAGCAGTGATCCTGACACTTCAAACACGCTCACCCCCGGATTCCATTTGATCCTATTACCTGTGTTCCCATCTGTATTACCCAATCTGCCATAAGCCCTCACTTGATGAAGAATAGGTGAGATTCCTAGGCTTGAATTATGGCATCCCAAATTTCGAGATTAAAAAAGCAAAACAAAACAAAACAAAAAAAACAAAAAACAAAAAACCCCAGTATCTTCTTTATACATACCAAGGCCCAGATATTTTATTATAGCAATGGAAAACAGACTAACACAGAAGGTGACATATGAGATATGAGTAGAGATGTGGCAAGGACATGTATATGTGAGTATAATCCTAGGTAGAGGAAACAGCACTAAAAGGTCTGGGTAGAGTGTGGGCCTGAACTGCTGCATGGTCTAGAAGAACTTTGGATGGCTGTCCAGGTAGTGAGATGTCTCTATCATTTTTAGAGTTTTATATACTATCCTTCTGTGGTTTTGATGGAGTTGAAGACAGATAATTATGGTTATAGTTTTTCTTAGTTAGAAGGGAAGATAAGTTACATATAAGACTTTAGACTCACAAAGATAGGATAGATGATGGAATATTTTCTTTAAATCTTGCTAAATGTTAATGGGCTAAATATTGTTAACTATAGTTCTTACTTGATAACTGTTTTGCTATAGATTTTACTATGTTAAAGTTAAAGCCATTGTTTTATTTTAGACAGAAAAGGGGAGATGATGGGAGAGGTCATTCTGTAAATATGTTTCTCTTATTGGTTAATGAATAAAGCCCTGTTGGCCAATAGGAAAACAAGATAGGTGAGTTTAGAAGAGAAGGAGGATTCTGGGAGACATAGTAGAGAGGAGTCAAGATGTAGGGCATGAGAAAAGAGGTCTGGACCCTCTCTGTGGTAAGATAAGTCCACATGGAAACACTTAGATTGATAGGTTAATATTTAAGACAGAGTTAGTCAATAAGAAACACTAGTAACCAGCCAACAGTTTCACAATTAATACACTGTCTCTGTGTGTTATTTGGGGCTGACACATCTCTGGGACCAGGCTGGAGGGAAACTGCTAGTAACACGAATGTATAAACGTGTGTGTGTGTGTGTGTTTGTGTGTGTGTGTGTGTGTGTGTGTGTGTTGTTATGTATAATAAAATAATATCTTAAAATAGGTCATAAATTCAATAGGTAGTAGTTGGGAGACACACTGGAGAAGTTGTAGTTTGAAAGGGGGCTAGAAGTGTTGTAAATACAGTGTATTTGAATTCAGTACTAAAATAAAGAGCAACAATTTTTAGTGTTATATCTTTGTGTTGAACCAAAGCAAAAGTCAAGTTTAATTTTGAAAATGGTATAAATGTATGTTTTATTTGTGGAATTAACACACTTAATAACAAAATAAAAACTAAAACAGATTTCTATTGGGGAAAACCCTTTTATAATCTTCATAAAGAGTCTGGAAGAAAATATTTGAAAATATGACTGCTGTATCTGGATAGTTGGGTGGAAATTTTTTGTCTGGTCCCTTTTGCTTAATTATATTTTCTCGGCATTTTACAACAACTGCTTTTTATACTTCGAGTGGTTGAAAAGTGAAATCAATATACCAAGGAATGAAAGAAGAAGGGTCCAACCGCCCTGGTTACCATCCAGCCTTACATAATTCTGGGCTGTTTCAAAGCCACCCAGTTATGTGCTGACAGGTTGTCCAGATGCTGGGATGAGAACCACAGCATATCTTTGTCCTGGCAAATTAGGCTGGGTACACAAACAGCCTGCCCTTTATTTTATTTATCTGCACTCTGACAAGGCAATTTTCCTGTCATCATCATTTCACATTGCTGATTTGGATTCAAGACCCCTGTTTTTCAGTTTCTAACTTCATTTTGTTCATGGGGATATCCCTCAACTTGAGGAAGGGTGAACATCTCACCTTACATATGAGGACACTGAGGCACAAAGACTTTGGAGTAACTGGTCCAGTGAAACTTGCAAGTCACGTCTGGGGCTGGATTTTACATCATGATTTCTCTAGCTCCCAAATTTCTCTCTTTCCATTGTAATTTTCCTTTTAAAAAGTGAGTAGGTGGCAAGATGAGTTCAGTGGTCAAGGCATGCCAATTAAATGATGAAAAATCTGATTAGGAAAGAGCTTTTCATATTCTCTGTTTGATAACAGCCTATCTGTGAAGCCTGTTCACCCCCCCACCTCACCCCACCCTACCTCACCCAACCCACCTTACTCCCTCATCCCCTATCCTCTACTAAGACAGGCAATGCAGTGCTTAGTGACCACTTCAGATGGACCATCCTTTCTTTTTCATTCTGTTTATAGTTTTCCATTTCACTTAAGCAGCAAATGATGTTTTTTCCATGTACAATTACAATGGCAAGTTTGTTACTAAATAAATCTAAATGTCTCTTAAGTATGTTTAAAGAAAACATTTAATCACTAGCACTACAGGTAGCACATCCATATTAAAAAGAAAAAGTGATAGATGATTGTACATGTCTGGAGCTTGGGAAATAACTAAAATGTGCTAACTCTTCCCCCTGCTTTATTTGTCTGAAAATGCACAGGATGGGTGCAGTTAGCCTTTGTGAAAGCTCAGTTGGGTCTTGGTAGTTTTCTGTGGGTTTCCACTTAGTTCTTATGGCTGCTCTGTTAGAATTAATGCACCCAGCTGACAAACTCACAACTATCCATGATGACTTAGCCTAAGGCCACCTTGCTAGCAAATAGTGAACTTTGGAATTAAACCAGAGGCCCTGTGTTTCCAAGCAAAATGCTTTTGACCTTAGCATCTATGAGGAAATAACAAATTGGTCTGATGCTGCAGTACTATACTAGTGTTTGGTACCACACATTCAGAAAATCCAAAAGAAATCCAGTGTCTGACACTTGCTCCGGGCTGGGATTGACAGTGACGGTGATAGCTTGCAAAGCACACATGCCTGATTGGAGCTTTGAAGACCAGGCTAGATCTTGGAGGGGAGTTCAAATGCATTTCAGATGGAACAACTCGAGTGATGTCCACACCACTAAGGCCTGTGTCTGAAGCCAGTGCTCACGGCTCTCTCTACTACATTCTCTCTTCCTTTTCTCCCAAAAGCCTGGGAGGAGTGGCAAGAAGCTTCTGGATATTTCATACCTCACTAATCAACGTTTAGTCTTTTCCTAAAATCAAGTTGGAACTATGGGGAGAGTCCAAGGGTTGAAGAACCTTTGCCCACCACAACAGAAATGTCACTATCTAGACAGTGTGGCCTCCACACTGAAGTTGGCAGTAGCTCCTCATTCAATTATGAGAATTATTACTCTCTAAAGCCATGCCTAGGACTCTAGTCACTTGACATGCAGGACTCATTGCTTGTGTTGAACTGAGAGAATCATGGAGTTGGCTTGGCCTGGCTGCCTTGAGAGACATGTGTCATGTTTTTTCAGGTTAGAGTTGGTGGCTCTTGGGGCACTGTGTGCCTTTCTGCTCCTGACAAATTGAATGAATGTCTGACACTGCCTGCTCCTGTCTTTTATAACCATCTAGTGCTGGAATTAAAGACATGTGATCCAAGGTGCTGAGATCTCATCTTTGTGTGAGCTGTTTCTCTTTAGGCTGGATCAACCTTGTGTAGATCTGGGGGCCTTGGACTCACAGAGATCCATCTACCTCTTAGTCTTGAGTCCTAGGATTAAAGGTGTGTACCACCACCTCCTAGCTTCTGGCTTCTGGAATTAAACGTGTCTATCACCACTGCTTGATCTCTACAGCTTGAGACTGACTTTGATTTCTGAATCCTCAGCAAGCAATATAACACCACATGTTGACTTTTCTGCAGCTATGCAGCCTTCCAAAAGGCTGAAAGTATTTCCCTGCTTTTCTCATCATTAGCATTAGTTTAACACTTGACCACTTTTTGTTGTTGTTTTGTTTTGCTTTGCTTTGTTTTCAACAGCGTTCCTTTGTGTAGACTTGGCTGTCCTATAGACCAGACTCACAGAGGTCCATCTTCCTCTGCCTCCCAATTTCTGGAATTAAAGAAAAGGCATGCATCACTACCACCCCCAGCCCTAGAGAACTTTTGAAAATTACCTTTTATACATGCATTCCATGGGACCAGTTCTAAGAACAGCATGGAATTTTACCTTAGCAAGCATGTTTGATCATTGGCTCCCTAATCTAAGATGTAGAAACCTCTCACAGTCCTACTAAGAAGGATGGCTCAGTCAGCTTTACCTTGGAATTTTTCACCACAAAGTATTTTCCTCAGCGCTGTCCTATGTGGTAGCCTTGGGAAACTGTAAATGAACCCTTTCTGGGATGCATGTACAAATTTGCAGGGGTTTTTAGGGGGTGGAGTCAGTGTTGCAGCTCTCTGTAATTATAGAATCCCTGAGTTCACAAGAAGTGGGAGCTCGTTGTTTAGTCTGGTCTTTATTTAATATATAAGCAATATCCACCAATGGTGGGGATCTTAGTACTTTGGCATTAGTCTGTTGTTGGAGTGTACTTAATACTCCAAGAGCTCTTAGTTTGTAGCGGTGAGGAGGCTGATTTCCCAGAACTTCCATCCCTTCCTCTTATTTCTGACCTTGAAGCAGCATTATAGAGAGCCACTTAATCAAACCATAGTGTGTTTCCAAAGATATGGCAGATAGCTCTCATTTGTCTCATGAGAGTAACTTAAGTTGCTTAAAGCCACTGTGTATTCATACACACATTAACTCATCTAATTGGAAAAGACTTATAAGATATAAATACCTGTTGCCACTTCCAGGCAAGCATACAAATTTACATAAACTTGTTGATTCCTTAACTTGTGTTTAATGTTAACACATTGTGACAGAGAGAGCACAGAGGGACTATATAGGACAAAACTGGTCGCTGACCTGCATGGAGCCTGAAATCTCATAAGAATGTAAAGAAATTACTGCCTATGCATACCTATAGGAGTAGATAAAAATTAATAAATTGTGATAAAGCAGAGTTTCTAGGGCTCCAGAGCTATGGATACAGAGTGTTTATGAACAGGACTACCTGAAATCCAATATAAGTGAGGCCTGGGAAGCAAGGGGAGAATGAATTAGAGATTTGTCAGTAGACAAAAACCCACAAGCAAGAAGACCTAAGATGTTAGAGAGTTTAGCCTGGTGAAGATATTGAGGAAGGATGGAGCTGGAGACCAATGAAAAGGAGAATAGTTGGGTAAGAAAAAATTGGAAAAGAAAGTACGTAGGCTGCTATACAGCATTGCACAGAAATCGTGCATTTTAGTAACAATAGAAAGCAGTGGCAGGGTTTTAAGTAGACGAGTGGCAGGAACTGATGTATAGTTTTCAAAAATGAGTCTTGCTACAGTGTGCAGAACAGATGGGACTGCTGAGTGGGTGCACTGAGTGGAAGGAGACCACACCAGTGACTGTTCATAGTTGGGTGGCTATGGAGATGGAGAAAAGTTGATAAGTGTTTGGAATGTGAATTGCATGGGTTTTGAGCATGAACTGAAACACATTACAAATAGTGACTGCTACTGAGTCTGGCATTTCTAGCTTCTTACTTGCACTTTCCTGCCAGCCTGGTCCCATAGCCATGTCAGTCCCAAATAACATACAGAAACAGTGTATTAATTATGAAACTGTTGGCTTGCTACTAGTGTTTCTTATGGGCTAGCTCTTTCTTAAATATTAACTCATTTCTATCAATTTAAGTGTTTCCATGTAGTCTTATCTTACCAGAGGGTCTGGACCTCTTACTCCTCTTGTGTCCTGCATTTTGACTGCTCTGTACTATATCTCCAGAATCCTCCTTGTCTCCTAGTCCCACCTAGCTTGTTTCCTTATAGCCCAACAGTGCTTTATTCATTAACCAATAGGAGAAACATATTTACAGAATGATATATCCAATCATTAGCTTAAGCAGTTTTCTCAGTAGTTAAGGCTACTGTTAGGGGAAAAGAAGTAAGGAGGAAAATATCTTAGGGATAAAGTAGAAAAGGAATTTGCATTTCCAAAGACACATGGCTTATAAATAAAAACAAATTTTTCTCTATTCAACACAAGTAGCTGCAGTCTCTTGATTGTTCATTTGCATAAATATATGCAAGCATACACGTTGTAGTATACACTGAAGTAGCCAATGGAAACAAGGGTATTTAAGATGTGATGCTACTACATAAGACGATCTTCACTCCACAAGCTAAATTGGTGACCAGAGCATTGTTATTATCACAGTACATATTATGATACTACTTAGAAAATTTTAAAGGAACTAAGAGCATGGGTAACTCTGATAGACATGTGAATATACATTAGCATCATTAAAGCAACTTGACTTGGGGCCATCATAGAAGATGATTTCATAAGACACTTTGAGTCCTAAGTAAGTGCTTCCTAAAAGAAAAAGGGTAGGGTGGGATTCTGGGAAAATGTATCTCCAAAAAAGCTTGTTAAAGGAACTCTAGCTGGTTCAGTTTGCTGGAGTATAAACATCAAGGAAAAAAAGAAGTAGAATGGGATCTGATCGATGAGAACTTTCATGGCACCTTAGGAAGCTGGGACTTTAAGTAACAGGAAACCACGTAAGTATTTTCATATAAAGTAGTGACATGGTCAGTCTTTTTATTTAAATAAAACTCCATACTCCATCACTGTACATAAAACAAAGATGTGTTTTGGATACATTAGAGGTTGTGGCAAAGCCCAGAGAAGTAAACAGTGAAAAATGGAAAAGATAATTAAATCTGGATCATTTCAATTCTAAAATCTCTGTTGGTCTATGAGGTGTAGAGATTCAGAGGATGATGAAAAGGGTGCAGCTGCCTCTAGCTTGCCATGCTGCTGCCTGGATGTACTGTTCTGAAGTAGCAGCCTCATGCAAGGATTTCCATTATATATATACCCCATGCCATGGCACACTGTGACCATTGTGGGGACAAAAGTTACATATTGTCTGAATTTATCCTAGTTGTTGCCCACTGAATGAAAGAATGATTTAAACAGGGTTTCTCATTAAATGCCTTGATTGTCTACAAATTGGCTTGAATTTATGAAAGCAAAGACGTCTAAATTCCACTTTGAAAAGTTCAATTTCCCTAGGGCAATTTACTTTTAAAAACTAATTGTTCCAGTATTGTGGATGAACCCCCAACAAAAGACATTTTGTAGAAGTTTTTATTAAGTCTTTTTAGACATATACTGTAGGACTTTACTGATATGAGATGAGAAGTAGATGACTAGGGCCACCACCTGCTAGTTGTGTCATCTGGAATAATGTACCTTGTTACTCTGCAGAAGAGGTCAGACCACCATGTTGCAGCCCATTTAAGTTTTGCATTGTTCTAAACATGGGGAATGGAATCACCAGTATATGTTGTTTACACAATTGATAAGTGCATTCCTAAAAATTTTAATGTGGTACTAGTTGTGCCCGGGCCATTTCCATTCCTGATACATGCCACCTGTAAGTAGTCAGAGAAAGCTTGAGAGTTGGGTAGAAGAGTTTTCCATTCAGGTGAGTTTAAGTCTGGATTTCTGTGTCTTTAAGTTCTGTACCTTCAGATAAGTAACCTAATTTCTCTGGACCCATGTACAGAAGTACTTACTGTACTGGGCCCCAAAGTTGAAAAAGACAGTCAATATTCTTCCAACCACTGGGTTCTTTTTAACCCTCTTTCCCGATCAACTCCTTTTGATCAATAATCTGTTTTTCAGTCTAATAAAGAGATCTAGGGAGTATGTTTTCAACAATATTTTAAGAAAGACATTTATTAGGCCATAAAAAAGCAATGTTAATGTTTTTACCCACTTGCTGGGACATGAAGTTCTACGATTCCTTTTTATGGGTAAGCTTGTTTTTCTTCATTTTTCCCCTTCTCCTGCACTCAAAGTCAGCCCAAATATGGTAACAGTAAATCATCCAGACTGGGTTAATGCATGCCCTTGTAGGCTTCGACACTCCTTGGTGCCATGGCTCATCTTAGAGATGGGGAATTAGCCAGTTCATCATTTGACTCATTGCATTGCCCATTGAGCCATTTGGGGCTCTAATTCCTCTGTTTTTCTACCATTCAGATCTTCCACTCCAAAGAAAATCAGGGCTCTGCTGGGTTTTGTGAAACTGACAGTGACAATTGTTTTTCAACTTTGCTTAACTGTCCTTGCCACCATTCTTTTCTCTCTGTGCTTTCTGCTTCTCTTCCATTGCCAGCCACCTTCTACAGGGTTCCTTCTTCCTTCAGTCTCCATTGACTACCACCTCCATTTGTCATTCTGAGCTGTCCTGTTTGAACATGTCTTGGCTGACCGAGGACACTGATTCTCTGGGGGATAACTGACTTTTGTGATTCCAGGGAAAGTCATGAGGTGCTCTCTTATATAACAATGCTTAATTAAAAAAAAATCATCCTTTAAAATCTCATAAAACACTGTAAGAATGAAGGCTTTGGCTGCTTCATTCTTCCTGCTTCTGCCCTGGTCCAACAAAAGCCCAAGAATCCACAATGACCAGTTATGGTCTTAAAGAATATATCTGTCATGGGCACACTTTCCATATATCATGATTTTAGGAGCAGAGGTTGGCTAAATCACTATGTGGAGGAATTTCACAGGGGACATGTCTCAGTTCGTTTATACATGATGTAGAGCTCAGTGGCCCCCAGAGAGGGCCATTGAATGTTAGGAGAATGTAAAATGAATAGAGATAGTCCATAGAAGTAAATAACATGGGGTCAAGGAGGGAGACATCTGTTTTATGATTCCAAGCATCATCACCTTGGCTCACCTACCACTTTGGGAGTGGGTTATAATACCTGTCTGAACATTAGGACCAAACCCAGGGTCTTTCCTATTAGTGAGGCAAGTGCTTTGCCACCAAGCTGCACAATAGCCCCCCCAACCCCCTTCTGGGCCGAGGAAACAGGCATCAAACACCTCCCCAGCACAGCAGCAGGCAGCTGCAGCTTAGTGATGTTGCTTTCTTTGATTGTAATTTTATGGTTGTCTTTTGCCATTTATGGTTCTTTATGGACACGCTAATCTTCTCCCCAAGAGACTTATGTAAAGTGTCCTTCTAAAATATACTTATGTGATTAAAATGATTAAGCATTTCAAAGGGAAGCATAAAATGCTGATATAATGGGTACAGACATGCACCAACAAATTCATGAAAGTGATACACACATTAATTACAGTTGGGAAACGTAATTAGCTGAGCGAACATGATGCTTTAAACTTTTTATTGACATTTTTCTTGTTTGATTTATTATTTGAGATTTCAAATACATGTATAGTGTGTTTTGATAAAAACCCACCCTTCTTCCCTGACCACTTCTTTCCCTACACCCTCTCTGCTTTTCCCTCCCAATTTCTTGTGCTCTTTTTAGAAGACTCACTTAGTGCTGCCAGCACGTGTGTGCGGGTGCAGGGAGGTCTGCTCTGCATCCCTGAAGAAAACCGACATTTTTCATCCCTGGCAGCCATCAATTGCCTATAGCTCGTTAGCTAGGAGTAGGACTTGGTGGCACTCTCATTCATGCTGGAAATTTGCCTGGCTTGATCTTGTACAGGTCTTTCATAAGCAGTCACAGCCATTGTGAATTCATGTGTGCGATAAGCCTGCCATGTCTGGAAAGCATTGTGTCCTAGCAGTCTGTCACCAGCTCTGTCTTTTACAATCTCTCCCTTCTTTCTGTGATGATGCCTGAGACTTGTGGTCAGAAGGAGTAATGAAGATTTCTAAATCAAAGCTAAGCACTGGGGGGGGGTCTCTTATTCTCTGCACACTGATCATTTGTGATTTTTTGTATTAGTTTCCATCTACTGTAAAAAGAATCAAACAAAATCCCCAGTGCCAGGCATGAGTTACCTGTTTCCAAGGTAATCACTGGGGTCCCATAGACAGCAAAAACACTACAGGCCATTACTATTGTTCTTGCTCACTCCATAGAACTGAATGGTAAAACCCTATTGCTGAAACACTGCATACGTAAGTCATAAGACATGGAGAAATTAAACCAACACTGACCTGGAATCCTCATTCCTACTGGCTAGCTTTTGCGATGCTGGAAGATTTTATGTATACTTCTGGGAGAGAAAAAAATCGTCAACAATATTACCTACCAATGAGTCCCATGAACTGCAATAACTATTGTCCTGGTAAGACAGACCCACTCGTGCAATAGTGACACCAATGTTAGAGGAGTAACCAATTGCTTTCAGATTGACTTTATGGTTCATCCATAACAAAGAACTTTTATTGGGCTGTTAACTGATCCAAGTACCTGTGAGTTGGTAGTCATAGGACCTCTGAGAAAACCTACCTTTATTATTCATCCCAGTGGTGTTAATCTGTTTACATCTTTATAGGCATAGAGTAGTGCAGCTCTCAACACTCATGGCTATGACACTGATAGAAAGTAAGGGACCTGATTAGGAACATTATTTCTATTATCTTAGAATTTGTAAATAACTTACTAATTCACTCCAAACATAATTTGTTTTAAATATATATTTAATTTTCAAACTTATTGTGTTCAATTTATATTTAAACCAAACATCCTGGAAAATCTTATAAAGAGAAGAAATTGTTTTACCTGTATAACATTAACCAAGCATTATTGTAATTAGCCTGCTTGTTAGTCTGATTCATTTAGCTGCTAGCATCTTCTACATAGTAAGTTTCTTCTCCAAAAATAGTAACATTTATACATAAAATACTTTAAAAATAGTAAAATCTAGCCTTGTATACCCAGATGCACCCTTCCCAAATATATATTTATTATAGTTACTTTTTCTTTTCTTTAAATAGTGGGAAGTATCTACTCTATTGGATCACCTAAAAATGAAGCAATGTAATGGAAATATAAGTGCTTTGCACACCTGAGAGCAAATGTTCAGCCAATGGTAGCTTTCTCTTCCTTTTTATCATCATTTCACTCTTGTAGTTAAAACAAAAATAGAAAGGCAAAGTGTTGGCTATGAATAAACAGAATTGTATATCTATCTTTTCCTAGAGAGTTATTGTAGATCTAAATAAGTTACAAAAAATATTTAAAAAATCCAACAACAACAACAACACACACACACACACACACACACACACACACACACACACACACAATCTGAAGCTTTCATGTCAAGGTAAGCCACATTCTCTGTGGTTTAGTCATTCCATCCCTCCCCCCTCCAAGGTCTTCCAACACTCTAGCTTCCACACTGGCTCCTTATTTACCTTCTGCTCGAGTCTCATGGACAGTCTCTTCTCCCATCTTTTCTGCTTGTCTTTTGTACACACTGTGCCCTCTCCCTGGCAGCGCCATGTCTGATGTCTTCCTCTGGCCCAGTCCCCTCTTCTAGCTTCCAGCCAACCTTCAAAACTCACACCAGTGTTCTTCTTTGGAGCAGTTATCCCTGACCCTTGTCCAAACCTTCAATTAGGCCAAGTTTCCTGATTATATATTTCATTTCCTTTTTAGTCTTTGTCTGAGGTTAAACTTACCAGACAACAGTACATGGGAGAAAGCATGTGTGGCTGAGCTCAGCATTTTGTCTCCAGTCCTAAATGCAACAATGAACATAGTAAGCACACAGCAAATATTGATTGATTGATTGATTGATTGATTGAATGAATGAATGAATGAATGAATAAATGAAAAAAAGAATTTGTCCTCAGCACACCAGGGATTTTCTTGCTTGTTGTTTAAATTTTAACAAATGTTTCATAGAATATATTTGACATAAAATTATCATTATTATATCTTGTTTATTCACAGTTTTGTGCAACCATCACTACTGTCTAGTTCCCCAAAATTTTTATCACCCAAAGGGAAACTTCATATTCATCAATCAGTCACTCCCTGTTTCCCACTGCTCCCCGGGCAGCTATTAATTTGCTTTCTGTCTCTGTGGGTCTGCTGACTGTGACTATTTGATGTAGATTGAATCGTCACTACGTCATGCTACAGCTGCCAGTGGGAGTGTCTGCCTCTCAATAAAGAGATGTGCTTATCATCTCTTTGCTCATCAGCACAGTGCTTTGCACAGAGAATGTATGGAAAAGTCCTTATGGAAACTAAATCATTTTTCTTTTGAACTTGACATACCTGGCATATACCTGAGATATGTTTTCGGTTCTGACAGCAAATATTTTGTAGTATTTTTCCTTGTTGGGAATTAAACTGAAGAAATATAGTGCACTTTTACTGTTCTATTGTCTGCCTAGCTTACATATTTAGAAAGATGCCAAAAGTAAAGGTGTGACTCTAGAAAGTATAGTAAAATAGTAAAAACAAAAACAGAATATTGAGAACAAAGGGGTAAGCAAAAATAAATTAGCCATGTAGACTACTAGGGAATTATCACAGTTAAAGAGATGGCTGGGTTTCCCACATGCCAAGAAAGGGGAAACTTTTGTTTCTAAGTCCTGAGAAGAATCACATCTATTTTAAGCAATGATGATTTTTAATTCGAATGAAGGAAAATTCTAATTTGTTTATTCATTCCTAAATTCTTTGAAAGTGATCATTTTGCACTGGCCACTCCTCTGCAGCCTGGTAGGTCTATGATGTGCTAAGTACGTAAAGAATTGCCAGACATAATCCATGCTCAATCCTGGCAGCGGTTGTGTGCACAATATCAAATCCTGTACTCTGAAGTCTGTCAGTTCAAAGTGATTCCAGAGCAGCAGGTTTGCTGAGCCAGTCAGATGGAAAATACCCACCTTCTTCGTAGCAGGGGGTGAAGTTTGGAAGCTGCTTTCTGTAGCATGGTCCGGATCTCGAGTTTTGCAGAAGGACTGCTGATCATAGGTCTATGATCACTTGCCTGATTTTGTACTGCCTGGCAAAGATTGAATCCAAAATAGCCCAACTGTTAGACATTATATTTTGATCAAAATTAGATCACATGGACTGCTCCTGATTTGAAAACTTACCCATGAATCTGAGGGAGAAAAAGGAATGTAGTTAAAGCTATTTTCTGCATTTGCAAAATGCAGTCTTGGCACATCAGTACCTTGCCAGAATGTAAACACAATAGCAGGTTCTCGTGGGAAATTTTCATATTTTTTTAGCACTTGATGCTAGCACACACACACACACACACACACACACACACACACACACACACACACAAGGGTTCTTGGCATGTTGAAGAACAACAGTAAGGTTATTTGGGAAAGCTGCTCTGTGAGTTTCCTGAAAACTGTCGGCATACATATCACCCCATCCCAGCAATGGGTTCATTGAGGCATGCACACTTCCCCTCCCATCCTGAGAATGATGGTGAAGGTCATGGTCACTACAGCTACAGAGGTCTCAGTGAAATCCTATTTTCCTATTGTAGTGGCAAGAAGGCTTTTGCTAAAAATAAACATGGGGTGGGGTGTAAGTGAACTAGGTGCGTAACCCACTGAAATACAGTTCACATGAATCTGTTTACTGAGCACCTACTAAGTAAAAAGTATTACATTTGAAAGTGGGATTTGCTGATGAAGTCTGCTGAGTCCAGGACTCTTAAGGAATTGATATATTAGTAACGTATTCACTGATTCATTCAATGATGTTCACCAAATATCTGGTGTGTTTCTGGCAGTGCCAGCCCACTTAGACGGTATTCCTGAACCAAACTAGATCAGGTCCTTGCAAAGACTGCATTCTAATAGAGAGGGGCAGACTGAAAACAATAATCACAATGACTCATAACACTGCATGTGCTAGGAAAGGCTAAGAATCGAGAGAAATGGATGGGAAGAATGGTGTTAGACACAGTTGTCCAAGCAGAAGCCACTGGAAAGGTGCTTTTGAGAAAAGACTAGGAGGTGGAATAGGCATGGCTAGTGAAGAGAGAAAAGTATCCCAGAACCCCACTGGCTACAGGCCTCATGTTAGAAGCGTGACTCATGCATCCAGGGTAAAGGAGGGAGGCCAGGATGGCTGAAGTAGAGTTGACATGGGGGGCAAAGGTGGGAGATAAAACTAGAAAGTAAGAGGGGCTGGATAGGGGAGTGGGTAGTTCATAGCTTTGTGGACTATAGAAAGGATTGGGAATTTGTCCAGAATTCCGTGGAAGCCAGAGGATGGATTTGATCTGTTTCCCATTTTTAAAGGATAAATCTATCGCCTTCAATGGGAATAGGCAGACTTGGGAGACTATCAAGAAATGAAGCATGAGAATTCTCAGGAAGCTATTAGCAAGATCTTGGCTAACAGGCAGGTGTCTTGAGCCAGACTGCTAGCAGTGAGGACGATGAGGAGTAATCAGGTCCTGGGACTATTTTGGCAACTGAACCAATAGATTTTCTGACGGATTGGACGTAAGATGGAAAATAAAAACACAAACTTTGGTTTATTCAACCACTCTTCCTTCTGACAGTCTCCCACCAATCTGCTCAATGGATAGCACCTGGCTTCCCCCAACCCTCACCACTAACATCTGCGTTTGTACTGATAGCAGAAGTGATGTAGTCTTAGTGTTAGCTCTCCAAGAGTTAACAGTTTAATGGAGTGTGTGGTAATAAGCACATGGTAGTACAGAGAGAATGGCAGACAATCCTTGGAGAATTGGCTTAGATACAGAAAAGATACATTCAGGCTGAGTCTTACATGTGGAACAAGCACTTGTCAATCAAAGTTTATAAGAGCTGCCTAGACAGAGAACAGACAGACAGAAAGGTGAATATGGTTTCATGAATTTGAGGAACTAGAGTTCTCTGGATGACTGAATACAGAATACTAAGTAGGAACATTGAACAAAGAATCTGGAGAGGAATCCCAGGCAACCTCTGTAAGAACAGCAAGTATTCTAAACTACCACTGCCTTGTCTCTCTAGTGCCCTCTCCCCTTGCAGTCTTAAAAATAAAGTCAATCTTGTGATACAAGCACAAGGCAGAGAAAGTTAACTGGGAATGCCATGGGCTTTTTGAAACCTCAAAGCCCATCTCCAGTAGCACACCCCTTCCAACAAGGTCACACCTCCTAATCCTTCCCAAACAGTTCCACCAACTTGGGACCAAGCCTCCAATTATATGAGCTTCTGGGGACCATTCTCCTTCAAACTACCACAGGCATGGAGGTGGAATAGAATGGGTGTGTGGGAGATGGCAACCAGCAGTGTGTGGCCAGGTTACAGGACACATAACACGATGAGAAATAGAAGTGACTCTACAGACAATGGCTACCTATTGATGAGTTAGAAAGTGGGGTGGTGGTCCGAGCCATGATGTCAGAATAACCTGGAAGATGGAGTGAGAATAGGGATGCAAACAAACTCTCTTGAGCAGAAATAAGGAAACAACTGTTTAATTTTTCAAAAGATGTCAGTTCTGGTTGAAACCAGCTTTTCCTGAAAGCAGTTGTAAGAACACTAAATGAAGATGGGGTGTATTTCCTGGAATCTCGTTCATTTTCATTTTTCTCCATCATGTTTCACAATTGTCACTGTTTGTTGTCCTACTCTAGAAAGAGCTGTTCAGGGTGGAAGGGACTATTGGGTTTTTCTCATCCCATCCGTCAGCTGCTTGCCAAGTGATGTTGAGTCTCCAAGAGGCCTGGAATCCTGCAGGTGTTTTCTTCTTATCCGTGTGAAACACAAAAAGCTGCTTCTCAGTATTTGCCAGAGCAATCCCTGTTGCTATTAGTTCTGTGTGAACAATCTATTGAAGTTTAGGATTCACCACTTGGGAGACTGAATTATCTTGGACCAGCACATCCTTCGCTGGTGTTTTGCCAAAGGAAAGAGTTGAAGAAATGTTTGGTAAAAGATTAAGTGAATAATTCATCAAAACATTCATTGTGGTAGTCTCTGCATAGAATTAAAGTTAAGAATTCTGTTTTTCCACAGCTGAGGTTCTCCATATTAGGGCAAATCATCTGCTTCCTGACCTTGACCTGTCTGTCTGCTATATGACATAATGCAGAAAAGAGACAGAGCAGAATCAGCCAAGCCACACACGTGGGCAGGATAAGGGAGCTGTAGCTGGGTAGCAGGCCCTGCAGGGCTGCTGAGTGTGCTTGGCACCAGGAAACACTGTTGATGTTGATGATGATGTGGACACATAGGGCCATTGTTAGGAATGAGGCATCCCATGTCAGAGTAAGCCCCTCCCCATTCTTCATTCATGTTAATGTCTGTCAAGGACTTTGGTTGAAGACTTCTGGGAATCTGGGTACCACCATCATAACTACTCCCACACAGCCAAGTTCATATTATCTGCTGGAGTGTCATTTGTGCTGGGTCAGATGATTTTTGTGTTAAGGTAAAAGCCACACTTTCCAGTTTTGACCCCATTGTGCTTTGTCGGTCTAGGAAACCTCATCTAAGCCTAGGACTTCCTCAGTTATGTCTCAAAAGCAGGGCAGAAAGAACTCACTCATCTCTTTGGGCCTTTTAAAAGGGGATGGTGTTCACACACAGAGCATACTACTCACAGAGGACATTTCCTTACCCACATTGGTGTCTTATACACTTTTTCTAACAAAAGGACTTGTGTGTGTGTGTGTGTGTGTGTGTGTGTGTGTGTGATGCATGCGTGCGTGTGTGCACATGCACACAGTACCTTCAGAGGCCAGAACAGGGCACTTGAACCCCTGAAATTACAGATTTGTAATTCCATGTGAGTGCCAGGAACCCAACCCAGGTCCACTGAGATAATAGCAAGTGCTCTTAACTGCTGCCTTTTTGTTACCCTGCTCCCTGAACTCTAAAAAAATAATGGTCATCAATTCTTGGTGAAAGTCACCAATTCACTATCTCAGTAAGATAATTTAACACTATGCTTATCAGCATGTCATAGATCAAAGGAAGAGAAGTCAATAAAGAAAAATGCAAACAGAATTAACATGCTGGAATGTTTAAGAAATAAGGCATTTCATAGAAAATGTCAGCAAATAAACATACCCGTCAGCATTTCATGTCTGCAGTTCAATTATGTAAGAAATGTGAATTGAAGGAAAATATATTAGAAATGAATATAGAAAAGTGTTCAACATCCTTATCTGTAAGGGAAATGCAAATAAAATCTTCATTGATAAATCATTTCCCTTATCATTAAGAAAACAGATTGCAACAAATGCTGATGGAGCAAAGGGTCTCTTATATGCTGATGTTCAATAATATGGGCAGCCACTATGGAAATCAATAGAGGTTTTTCAAAAACCAAAAAAGAATTTGCATGTGATACACAGGCCACTCCCAGGCAGTGCCTATTTAACTTGACTGGTTTTGGCATCCCCTAGAAAACCAGAATGTCTGTGATGGTATCTCCAGAGAGATTTGACTGAGGGTGAAGATTCAACCTGAGTGTGTGCAGCACCATTCCATGGACTGGGGACCTGAAATGAATAAAAAGGAGGAGGAGACTGAGTACCAGAATTTTTCTGTTCATCCACTGATGGGCACAGCTTTACCCATATCCTAGTTGTGATGATATGATATAAAATATAACATAATATATACTACTACTACTATAAACCTGGAAGTGAATACAAATTACTTTGATCTACTTATTTCATTTTGTGTAGGGGGAGTTGTCTATTGATGATAGAATTGCTAGATTATGTAGTACATTTATCTCCAGTTTTTAAGACACCTTGATATCACCTCATGAAATGCACATAAACCAGCAATAACAAATGATAGTTATCATTTAAGCACCATCACTAATATTTATTAATATTTTTGTCTTTTTTTAAAGTAGTCATTCTATCTCAGCTGAAGCATATTTCATTGTTTTGCACTTTGCTGACAATTAGTGTTGTTGAATAAGTTTTTTCCTTTGCTTCTTGGCTTTTTTTACTGTCTTCTTTTGAGAAATCTCTATTCTAATAATTTGCTCAACTTGGTCACAGTTTTACTGCTGTGTGTGTTCCCTATAATTTTGAAATTTTAATACCTCGTTCAATATATAGTTTGAACATATTTTCTCCCATTCTGTAGCTTGTCCCTTAATTTTATTGCTTCTTTTTCTTCACAGAAAAACTTTTTAGTGTGATGCAATCCTGTTTGTCATTTCTCTAATTTTGCTTCTGTTGCTTTGTTCTTTAAGACAGTAAGCACCTGACCGAAACCAAAAATTTTGGCTAGACTAATGTCAAAGAATTTCACCTTTGTTTTAATTTATCAAATTCATAGTTTCACTTCTTATTTTTAGGGACTGATCCACGGTGGTCATATTTTGTTTATGTATAACAAATAAAGATTGCCTGAAGATCAGAGTGCAGAGTAAGCGACTAGTTAGCCATAGAGGCCAGGCAGTGATGGCACACACTTTTAATCCCAGCACTCAGGAGACAAAGGTAGATGGATCTCTGTGAGTTAAAGGCCACCCTGGGCTACAGGAGATTGAATCTGTCTAAAAGAGAAACAGAGTTCACACAAAGGTGATCCCAGCACTTGGTATCACACACCTTTAACCACAGTACTAGGGAGGTGGAGACAGGAGTGATAGAGCTGGACAGAGAGGAATATAAGGCAGGAGGAGACAGGAGATCAAGGCAGTCTGAGGGTTTGTAGAGGCAGCAGTAGTCTGAGGAGTATTCAGTCTGAGGATGCAGTCTGAGGACAGGATGGCCCCTTTGGTCTGAGCATTGGTAGAGGTAAGAACTCCAGTATCTGGATGTTCTACTTCTCTAATCCTTCAGCTTTCACCCCTTGATAGCTGGCTCCAAGTTTTTATTATTAAAAAACAATTAGAATTCATGCTACAATCCATTTTGAGTTGAATTTTACATTTGGTGAGTGATACCAGAGATGATTTTATTTCTGGTGATAGAGTTATCCTTTTGCAATTGGATATCACGTTTTTAAGGAACATTTAGTGGAGAGACTACCCTTGTCTATGGTATAAAATCCTACCATCCTTGTTAAAAAATGAGCTGGCTTAAGTGTGAGAGGCAGCTTCACACTGTGAGAGGCAGTTTTAGCTCTTGTTCGCAGTTCTGTTTCATTAGTCTTGTGTTTTGATGGCAATGCCATGCTGGTTTTGCTACTATAGGTTTGTAGTAAGGAATTGTAGCTCTGGATTTATTTTTCTCAGTGTTGCCTTGGCTATTCAGTGCCCTTTGAGGCTCTATATGAACTTTAAGAATGTTTTTCTATATCTGTGAATAATCCCATTGGTATTTTGAGAGGAATTGCATTGAAGTTGTAGATTTCTTTGGATAGTATGGCTATCCAAACAGTATTAATTCTTACACTCCATGAACACTGAACATATTTCCATTTACTTGCTTTACCTGCAATTTCTTTTGTCAATGTTTTATAGTTTCCATTGTGAAGTTCTTTTGTCTCCTTAGTTAGAACTATTCCCAGGTAATATTTTTTGTGGCTAAATGAGGTTGTTTTCATGGTTCTCAGTTATTCAGCATTAATAAGTTTAATTTCTATTTAACTGAATCTGTTTACTGCCAGTTTCTATTCTTCTTGACCATGTAATAAACCAAAAAAATCAATGAACTTCAGAAAGACTATAATCTAAGTTGTAATTGGTTTCTGATAGGTTACCAAAAACTTTGAAGTGACAAAATGTGAAGCAAAGTGACAAACTGTGGGGCATAGGTCAAGAAGCAGCTTTTGTCATGGATGAATTCATCTGAAACATTATGATGACTTTCTATCTTGATTGTCATGCAATGTATTGGAGTGAGAAATTAAAGTTATTGTGTTCTGGGTAACAAATTATGCCCCCTTCCAAATGAATATATTAAATTCATATGCCCCAATATGATTTGTTTTACAATTTATGGAGAAAGTGGCTTTAAATGATAATGAAGCCCAATTGAGGTCCTAAGTGGAAATACCCAATCTAATAAAAACAGAAGAGGAAGATTTTCTTTCTGTCTGTCTTTCTGACCCTCGCTCAAATGTAGTAAGAAGACCATATGACAGACCATATGAAAGCCAGACAGAAAGATTTGTAGAAAACATCTGTCTGGGCAGTCAGATCTCACCTTCCAGCCTTCAGGCCTGTGAGAAGACACATAAGCTTCTAATCTGCCTAGTTTATGGTGGCTGTGGAGCTGTGTCACTGGACTGAGACATTCCCTCCCTGAGGGAAGAGAGCCTGCTGAAACTCACAGGAGGCCCAGGCTGCCTTCATAGGTCTCTCCCCATGATCACTATAAGCAGTAACCAGCTGTTAGGGGCACTGTTCTCATTGATGATGTAGCTTTGGCAAGTAGGGTAGAGAATACTAGTTATGAAGATTTGCTGAATTGCCAGCCATGCTGAGGCACATTTTTCAGTGATGCAGCTGTCTAGGTCACCCACTGTCCTGTGTATCACCACAATACACTGACTCTTGCACTAGAATGGTCTTGGATATATTCTATTGGTTTGTATTTCTGCCCCCTGTCTGAAGGAAATAGGTATTTCTGGGCATTTCCCTTAAGAAATGCTTGCCCTACTGCACAAATGGACTTTGGGAGCCAATTCCACATAGAGGGATACTCTCAGCCTAGACACACAGGCTTTGAAGATTCCCCCATGGAAGACCTCACCCTTCCTGGGGAGCAGAAAGGGGATAAAATAGGGGGTCGGTGGAAGGCAGGGGAGGAAGGGAGGGAGAGGGAACTGGATTGACATAAAAACATTATCAAAAAATTTAAAAAAGGAAAAAATTTAAAAGAAAGACAGACAGGAAGGAAGGAAGAAAGGAAGGAAGGAAGGAAGGAAGGAAGGAGGAGGAAGGATGGATGGAAGGAAGGAAGGAAGGAAGGAAGGAAGGAAGGAAGGAAGGAAGACTTGCCCAGCCTGATTTAGGAGGGAAGGGCTTGAATCTGCCTTAACTTGGTATCCCAGACTTTGATGACTCCCCAGGGGAGGCCTTATCTCCCTGAGAAGTAGATGGAGGGTCTTATGGGTGGGAGGTAAGGAGGAGGAAGAAGGGGAGGGAGGGGTAACTGGGGTTGGAATGTAAAAATAATAAAACATATTTTTAAAAAAGAAGAGCAAATCAAGCCATGGCATTTTGCCATGGTAACTCCAATTGACTCCTATGGAATATAGCCAAATTTAGAAATGCAACAGAAAGTTCACATCTAAGCTGGACCCTTAAAAATTATATCCTTGGTGGAAGGACAGGTGAAGAATAAATGAACTTCTGGTAGAAAAAGAAATGTGACTTAATAGATTTGATGCATAAACAAAAGGGCCAGTAAAGAAATACTTTCTGGGCAGTGTTAATACATGTAGATCTTCATATGGATAATTTTAGTCTACATTCTTGTTACTTTGTAGTATAAAACATCTCATAAAGATAACTTTAAGTGGCCCTGAGTTACAGTAAACCATAGTATATATGCCACTCTCTCTCTCTCTCTCTCTCTCTCTCTCTCTCTCTCTCTCTCTCTCTCTCTCTCTTTTCTGAAAGCTCAGTCTGGGCCACTGAGTTTCCCACAGATAAAGTTCCAAGGGAAATGTGCTCAGTGCAGAAGAATACAAAACCAGCATGGAAATGAAGCCCTAAGGGAAGTTAGTGTGAAAAACGGGAATTGGAGCCACAAAAACTTCCTATGCTGCAAATGTGTAACATTTAAGATAATTTAAATGTTTTCAGAACATCGAAAGTAGCAAAAATTTGAAGAAATGGAAAAAACAATGGAGGCAGGAAGAGTTAGCAAGACTACTCAAAATGACAAAACAACTTGTAAAAATGTAGAATGTACCCAGTAAAAGTAAACCTTCAGTGGATAAAAGTTATATGTAATGCAAGTGAGGAGATTATTAGTGGAGCAGAAGCAAGAACCAGCTACATTACCTGAACCAATGAGTAAAATACATAAACCATGCACTCTAAGTACAAATAATCAGCATTCTAGACAACATTAAAGGAAAAGCAATGATATTCAACTGTATTATAGCTGAACCTTCCTCAGACTTGTGGAACAATACATATCATACAATTGGTAGGGCATGATTTTTTTGCATCAAGTGATACAATTAAAAGTGCTTAGTGCTTACAGCTTATCGATCTCATCATTAAAAAAATGGTTTAGATAAACTTCTGCATATGAACATCAGGAGACGCACAAAGGTCTGAACAGTCTGGGGTGTATTCTTACTCAGGAATACCACAGCCCAGCAACACTGACTGACCTTGAAAACATATGAACACAAATCAGAAGGATTCATGCCCAGTAATCCCATTGCATAAAATGCAAATCAAAATACCTCCAGGGATGTAGAAACAAGATGGTTGCACACATGGAGAACACTGCTACTAAATCATTAGTGCATGTCCATGGAATTTTTGTTCCCTATTTCCATACGCGTATGTACAGCTTTCTATGCCCCACACACTACATACACAGACTCCAAAGTCTTTTAAGTGTTGAGGTCACAGTGGAGGCATTGCTTTACAACCTGCTTGCTTCACTTAAAATGAATTATAAACAGCTTTTCATGTCAAAACAAAATCCATAAACATTTTATTGGCCATACAGAATTCTATATATGGATGCCCCATACTTAACCAAACCCTCTTAGAGGGAATGGAGTTGATTCCAATATTTTTTTACAATAAGGAATATCAAAATCATTCATTTCCTTACACATAAATCTTTGTGCTGTAGCATTGTTTATTTCAGCAGGGCAAATGCCTCTTGGTAGAATGACTTGCTGAAGGATTATTTTACTATGAGCTCTTGCCACCAGGATAAAGCTAACCATGTCTCTATTAGCCCTTTCAGATATTGATGTCCTGAGTTTGTTTTATCAATTTTATATGTAAAAGTGACACTAGTTTGTTTTACTATACTCTATTTGTAAGGGTATTTAGGACTTTTGAAGAATAAATGCCTGGATATTTTTCTTTTGTATACATTTATTTTGATAATTTGTATGCATAATTTGTACAATTATCTTGACTATTTTTCTCTTAAACAGACTGTTTTACAAAACATAATTGTGGCATCTGTGTGTGTGTTTCTCTGTGTGTGTGTGTGTGTGTGTGTGTGTGTGTGTGTGCGTGCACGCGCACACGTGCGCACGCGTGTGCACATGTCTGTGGTTGTTGTGTATGTGTGTGAGAGGGCAAGTGGGTATTTGCTGAGTAATTGCATAGTCCGTTTGCTAGTGATGTGTTTGGCTGCGTTTTCACAGCAGGCAAATCATACATCTTCCACTGGTCTCATTCCTGGCACTCACACATGCCATGACTTTTCGGTGCTTCTGAGTTATCCCATATGCTCTTGGATCTCAAGCAGAGCTTCCTTCTGATGTTATTGGTTAGCAAACTACCACAGGTCATTCAAGCCTTGTCTGCCACCCAATTTTGTAAGGCCAATGAGCTAAGAAAACATTTTAATGGCTGGGAAAAAAATAAAAGGAATAATATTTTATGATACATGACAATTACATAAAGTTCAAACCTTAGTGTCCATAAAGTTTTATTGGAGCACAGCCATGCTTGTTCATTAAGATATTGCTAAGAACGCTTTCATGCTACGATGTCGAGGTAAGTAGTCATGAGACACCACATGTTCAGCAGAGCTGGAAATATTTACTAGCTGGTCCTCTTTCCCATAAAGTGTGCTGATCACTACAGTAGAATCAATGTCTCAAAAGGGATAACTAGTAGCCCAACATGCTCTGAGATTCTTCTACAGTCCCTTAGTTTGCATCTCCGTGAGGCCCTTGCTGGGATTTTGCCATAATCTCTTTCACCTGCTGCTCTGAATTTGGGCATCTTTATCAGCAAGCATGGGTTTGAATCATAGTTTCTTCAATCCAAACTCCAGAATTCCTCAAGATATCTAGACTATGAAAGGCATCCTCTCTTTTGGCTTTAAAGCACATTTTTATCCCCCAAAAATTCCATTGGCTATTGAAATTGTGGTTTGTAAAGAGAGAGAGATCTACACTTGAGTCACCATCTCATTCCAACATACAGCTATCTATGATGCCACGGTAGTGTGGTTGAAGCAGAGTTCACACCTTCAAGGTTGGCATGGGTCCCTTCCCACCCCATTATAGTCAACACTGTCTGAGAATGTATTCAGAAATAGAAAATGTGATAGTGATGATCTAAAGTTTACGTGAGAGAGAAATTATGTTGGCATCCAACTCTTGAGTCGACTTTAATCTCACTATTTTCTCTCAAGAAAGAAAGATCATCATTTTATTGACTTGAATATCTATTCATATTTATAAAATGCAATGTGATGTTTTGATTCATGTTTAGAAAAGTGAGTTTGAATGGCTGGTCACCAATATTATTTCATTAAGTCATTATTTAAATGAGACACCAAGTAGTACATTATATCTGTTATATCTGAAAGAAAGAGGGAGAGAGAGAGGAAGGGAGGAGAGACAGAATTATTAATTATTCCCTAATCAACTGAAGCCCAACAACACCTTACTGGATTCACAAAAGATTAGGACCACAAGAACTAAAAATTCCACCAGAAAAATAGTATACTTAACTGACTGGAAGAAAGGCTGTACATGCATTCTATTGCTTATAGAAAGGCTTATATGCAGTTTTTGCTTATAGAAAGACGCCATATGAAGTCTGTTGTTTATAGAAAGGCTGCATATGCAATCTGTTGCTTATAGTGGCTAACTAAGTATGAGGAAAGACCAGGAACTGGCTTCCATGGACAGGACATTTGTTATGGCCAGAAAGAAGTAGAAAGGCTTTAAAAAAAAGTTGGACATCTAGGTTTTTTGAATGATAATATATCATTCAAATAATTCATTAGCATTCACTTTTATTTATTCTATCAATTTTTTAATTTAAAATAGAAACAATCTTATTATACATATCAATCCCAGGTCCCTCTCCCTCTCATCCTCCCAAGCCCCCACTGACTCCCTCATCCCATCCCTCTTCTGATCCATAGAAAGTGTGAGGCATTCCATGGGGGATCATCAAAATCTGTCATATCATTTGGGGCAGGGCTTAGACCCTCCCCCATGTGTCTAGGCTGAGAGAGTATCCCTCTATGGGGAACAGGCTCCCAATATCCATTCATACACTAGGTATAAATGCTGTTCCATCACCAAGGGCCCCATAGACTGCCCAGGTCTCCTAACTGACACCTACATGTGGGGGCCTGGTTCTGTCCTATGCTCATTTCCAAGCTCTCAGTCCACTTAGATTTTTTTAAGAATGATTTTAATTGTCCTTTCTAAGTCTCAAGTTAAACACTTCTACAGAAAAGACCTCAAGTGTCAACTCAAAAGCATTGGTTAAGTAAAGTTTGGTATATTCATGGTTGAGAGTACATAGTATAGATATTGGAAAAAATCACAGATTCTTTTGAATGCTATTTTACAGTGACCTTAGGTGACCTTGTGACATATTTACTAAACTGCCACTGAGATAGATGTCATGCATTATATGGTTAGAGAAAACCTATTTTCTTATAGCTTACATTTTGGTGGCTTTAATGTTCTGTATCTTATTTAAACTACCTCTTACCTTTCACATCATTTACTTCTCAATTCTCACAGGTTCTAATGAGCTTGCACCTAGGTAAACTCTGAACTTTTTTCCCCTCAACTTACTGCATTAAGAAAATCTGAGAGACTAGTCATTGTTAGGGCATGCTCCTCCCCGCCAGCCTCCCGGTCCTGCCGCCAGTCTGGGTTGGGCGCCACCTGTAGCGTGTACGTTTCCGCCAGCCCGCCCGCCAGCCCCAAATAACACTCAGAGACTCTGTATTTGATACAATCCTGTTGGCCAGTTACCATTATTGTTTATGGGCTAGCTCTGCCTTAATTATTAACCCATTTTTACTTATCTAAGTATTTCCACGTGGTCGTCTTATCGGGGAGCCGCACGGGCGTCCTGCTTTTCCCCTGGGCTACATCTAGACCCCTCCCTACTACTTCCTCTTTCCTCCTCCTGGTCTCCTAGCCCCGCCTATCTTGTTTCCTATTGGCCACAGGGCTTTATTAACCAGTATGAGAAACATATATACAGAATAACATCTCCCATCAAGTCATGGTCCTATTAAGTCTATAAACCTATAAATCTAGAAACCTATAAATCTTCCTTTACTGATGGAGTATTACATTTTTGATGTATGGATGCCTCACTGTGATAGATCATATAAACAAACTCAGTCTAACACCAGACTCTAGTATTTAAAGTCTATAGAAGCTTGTTATAATCACTTCATGTAATGAACTATAGTTTTTCTCTTCTGCAAAATTCAGTAACTCTGTTCTATCTTATTTTCCCTTCTTGCAAAGTCTCTTGCACTATTCATGGTCCTCAACCCTAACGTGGTGGGTACTTCTGTGTGTATCAATCCCAGTATTTAATAGAAAGGCACATTATACCTGGGACCCCACTTAAGGATGCATTCCTAAATTATTATTAAATGTTAGCATCTTTGGCATGAGGTCTTTCCAGAGGCATTATTTCCCCACTTGCTAGTCATAAAATTAGTCTAGAAGTTAGGATTTGTTTAAAGTGATCTAGGCAATGTGTGAGTGAATGGGGAGAAAAATTAGGATTTTTTTTCCAAAAAGAAAATTTTACAAGCAAAAGAAGCATACCCTTACAAGAAATTGAAAGAAAGAAAGGAAGGAAGAAAGGGAGGGAAGAGAGAGGGGGGGCTTCTGAGGTCAAGTAAAACACTGGGTTTTAAACAAACCTAAACAAATTCTTGAAGAATGTTTCCATTCCTTGATCATGGCATAATGGATTGTGAAACACACGGTTTCCTAATGCAATTTGGCAATGAAAGTCTTTCCTCTTCAGAGTCTAACAGACGTTGGAGAATGCTTCTCTGAACATCTACACTGCTCCGATGATTTTCTGCCTCCTGAAGGAAGCTCCAGAACTAAACTATTAGTTCTTCTGAAGGAAATCATGTAATATCTCCAACCTTTTTGTCCTCTAAATTCAACAGGAAGTCTTGGAAGCTCATTAAATCTTAACCAGAAACACTGATCTCATGATTATTCTGTTCATGTTATCTGGGCCAAATCCCTGTACCAGATTCAAGGTCTAATGGATTAGAACAAATAATATTATTAAAGACAACATAGTGGCCATCATTCATCTGTTTCATAAATGTGCTTCTTAGCCTTTGTTTAATCCAGTCTTCCAGTTTTAACCACACCAGGATAATAAATTCCTGGCATTTTACCTGCAGGACACTGAGCTGTTTTCTTTTTCACTGTTCATTTATTCTACAAGTATTTCTTAAAGACCTAGTATATACCAGACACTCCTTTAGGTGCTTGAGATGCGTCACTGAATGAAGATTGTGTTTATAGCACCTCTGTTCCAGCTAGAGGCCAGTGGACAAGAAGATAGAGAGTCATCAGTAAATAAGTCAGCTTGTACACTGTTGAGAAGAACAGACTGACATTGGGAAGCAGGAGCTAAGTGTTGCCTGAAGAACCAGAAGGTATGAAACTGAATGAAACACAAGTATTGCTTCTGTCTGGAGAGACAGAAATGCAGTTTTAATATATGTTGGTCAATGGAAGGCCAATTTCAGTTGCTACAGCATGTTGGTCAAATTTCCTTAGGCAATTAACTTAGAAAAGAAAGGGTTTGTCTTGACTAATGTTCTGGAGGTTCTTGTCCATGATTAAGTAGCGTCCATTTGGGCCTGTTGTATGGGTGCCACATTGTGGAAATTTGTGTGACAAACTGTTTGCCTTATGAGACAACCAACAAAATCAGAGAGAAGGAAGACTGAGACCCTGTCCTTGTTAGTTTTTTTGTTTGTTGACAACTTGATATAAACTAGAGTCATCTGGGAAAAGAGAAGTTCAAATGAATCACAGCATCTATCATATTGTTGTATTACACACACACACACACACACACACACACACAGAGGAGAGAGAGAGAGAGAGAGAGAGAGAGAGAGAGAGAGAGAGAGAGAGCTTTATTTCTTTTTATTCTTCATAAAACGCCACTCACAGGATGCATTGAAATTCAGATGAATAGCCTCATTGGGAGGATGATTTGCACACAACTATTTCAAGTGTGATGCATTTGTCAATAATATGGGGAAACGAGCCATTTCCTTCCAGGATCAATTTTTTCCCCATCTAACAACTGGAACTGAGGAACAGAGAGAGAAAGTTCGTGAGAGGTGACTGCCTGTTCTCTGCTGGCTCGTGGGTGGTCAGCAAGTGTTGCTGTCATTTGTGGATCCTTGGGTCTTGTGTGCTATGCTTTTTCTGACAAAGGAAAAGAAAACCTGCCTCGTTGTAGGTAGGAGATATAGTCCCAGAAATGGAATTTCAGACAGGCCTCTGTGTAGGCGGAAGTTGAGGGAGAAAGCAGGTCTCCGCGTAGGTGGCCAGGCCTCTTGCCACCAGTCCTGAAGACAACTGCTTTGTCAGTATCTGCCCCCCAAGGACAGTGCTGCTCTCTCTGGTAACCGCAGAGCCCACAGGCTAAGGGGAAGCTGACAGTGGTACAGCAAGAAGGGAGTGTAAAAGTTGAGCCCAGAAGATGCTGATTGGCTCCTTAGTGTTCAGGGGCAGCCCAAACCTGGGAGCTCCGTGTTGCAGACTGGAAGCTCCTCTGGTTCTGAAAGCCAACCCTGCAATTTGAAAACTTTCTCAAAGCTTTCCTCAAAATGAAAATATTTGTTCAAATCCTAAGAAAATATCCTTCTAGCAAAAGCAATGACTTAGCATTTCGGGCTTGGCACGAAAATAGGAAAACACAGCAAAGGGAATCAGCCTGTGTGGCTATTGGCTGAATCTTGCTTCTAAGGATTAAATCGCCTTATGAACTTGGCTCACCTTCCTTCTGGAGAGTTCTTGGATGGTATTCCCAAGAGTTGACATTTTTCTCTGCCCTAATTTACTTGGAGAACCTTAAAGAGACACATGGTATCATACCTCGAGAGACTGAAGTCCACCACGCTCGTTTTTGAGATAAGAAACAGAGGCCCAGAGAGCTTCTAGAATTTCTCTCTAAGGCCACATGGATTAGTGCCAACAGGAGAGATAAATCCCAGATTCCTGTCTCCTTCAATGGCTCTCTATCTCCTCTCCCTTTTATGTCTAATCTACATGAAAAAATTTGCATCCGTGTTCACAATGGATCTAGGGCTAAGGCTTAGGACAGGTTGCCGGTTAGGAAAAAATGAATAAATAAATAAAGAATGAATGAATGAATGAATGAATGAATGAGAAATTAGATACTCTGGGAGATTATGATTGATATATCACTTATTCCCAAATTCAGAGCTTCAGAAAGTGACAGGAGCCTACCTGCTTAGCTCCTGTTTTCCAGTTTTGTCAGTGCAGGAGTATATGTGATTTTCTGTTTCCGTTTAATGGTTGCTGGGAAGGATTGGAGTCAGTGACAGAGACCAGTAGCACTGAGTCCTTGGGGAAGAAGGGGTTTCTGTACTTTCTCAGATTTGCTCATCTACAGCTTTGTTTGTGCTACATCCCACTAGACCCCTCCCTCCCTCCCCTCCCCCGGCCCATTAACTGAAACTCCATTGTCCTCCATCTCCAATAGAAGAACATTTAGAAGAATCCATCTTTATATGTCTCAATCCTGTTCATGGCCCCTGCATCGTGTGATTGTTTATACAGGAAAGTCAGCTGTCAGCAAATGTTTTCTTGCTCGAACGTTGTAGTATGTGCCCAGGTCACAAAGAGTCACATTTGGCATTCATTCAGCAAGCACTACACTTGGTGTCTACTTCATAATACCTCCTGGGCTGAGGGCTGAGAATACAAAGTTAAGATAGAAACTTGATCTTGAAAAACATGTGTCCAGGAGGAAACACAAGGATCAACAGAAATCCAAATCGCGTTTGTGTCTTATTAGTCACTGCCATGGCTTTGTTTTCCTAGTGAAATTCACCAGTGTTATTTGTTTCTGCTAAGTATATCCAATATGACAAACCACTGTGTTTATTTTTAAAATAAAAATAAGGAACCTGGCACATTTGTGTGGATGCTTTTTGGCTTTCTTGTTTCTGCAATTAACATAAGTATAGAGGGCATCCGCAGACCTCTTCTCTACATGCACAGACACAGATGAGAAATCATTGTTCTTATCCAGCTGTTACTCTGACTCACACAGCCTCCATTCCTAGAGCCCTCCTAGTCAGAGTTACCCTGTGATACTCTCAGTCAGTAACATCTGGGTAGACACCCAAGACCTGCTTTATCTGCTGTGCTGATCTCAGACTGTCCTGCTAGCCTGAACACACACACCAATTCTGTACCTTACAGATGCCATGCTCCCCCTGCCAGGCAGACTCCATTCTAACCTCTCCCATGTTCTCTGCAGCTAGGGCAGGCCTGTAGAACTGGATTCTAAGATACAATAGAGCCTATAAAAGTATGTGGTACCATAGCAACCTCAGGAACATCTGCAGATTGCTCCCTGGAAGAGTCAAAAGCTCTTCTTTCCTACAGAAACATCAAACTGAAAAACACAAAATGAGGACTAGCAAAAGGGACCCTGGTGGCCACATCTGGTGCTGTATGTCTCACATTAATTGTGCACTAAGAAGGTTTTAATTCTGTAGACTTACTTTTAATAGGAACCAGATACTTCTGAGGCTTATTGCCCAAGATGTCCTCCAACAGCACAAGAAAACCCTGCATGTTACATGGGACAGTGTTGCAGCAAGGCATTGGAATAATGCATAGGGGTGTTGGAATGAGCAATGGACCATGTTAGTAATAGCAACATGGCTTCCCAGCTTGGGGGTCTACAGTGGTCTAGAAAGAACCTAGCCTACTTTGATTTGTAAATTCTCCAGACAGTTACAAGCCAGGTATATTGTTGTTTTCCATGCTATATGAGCCATATTTTTTTATTTTTAACTTTATTTTATGTGCATTGGTGTGATGGTGTCAGATTCCCAGGAACTGGAGTTATAAACAGTTGTGAGCTGCCATGAGGGTGCTGGGAATTGAATATGGGCCCTCTGGAAGAGCAGCCAGTGCTCTTAACTGCTGAGCCCTCTCTCCATTCCCATGACCCAAGTTTTTAATTAATTTAAATTTAATATCTAGTTTTAATTTAATTTTAACTTTCACTTGAGTAAAGTTTAGGCAACTATCTAACTAACACAGGCTTTGAACTTTACTTTGTTCTCTTCCAGAAGCAGACCCTGAGGGAAAAAAATTAAAATGCAAATAAATTAGCTGGGAGTTTGCAAACAACAGCAGAGAAGTAAAAGCAAAATAGACACTCAAAAGGTATATTAATATGTTGGTCATCCTAACATGGAAGTGCAGCTTAATCTCTAGGTATTTACAACCTGGTATGTGGGGCAATGTGTTCTTCTATGGTTCCAGAAAGAAAAGAGATTCAGAAGAGGCATACAGTGGTCCAGGTTGTGCAGAAGAAGCAATACTTCAATACTTCAATCCCACTGGACTGCAGGACCACAGTTTAGTACTTGCAAAAAAATAATGAACATCATTTATTTCAAAATCATCAGGTTCAGTGATGACACAGCATCCAGAGGAAGCTTAGATTCCCTTCTAAGTTGACTTCAGTCCTTCATTAAGGAATAAACCTTTCCCTTCAAATGCTAGCACAGGTGGAAAGAGCTCTACTACCATCAGCAGTAGCAGCAAGAATAACAGCAGAAAGTTACATTCACACATTAAGGAAGCTGTGTCTCAAAGGTCTGGGCTGGCTTATCTAGCAATCCACAACAAGGCCAAGTGCAGTCTGCAATAAAGGAGGTTTCCATACTGATGGAATGGGATTGGGATTCAAGGTTTGAAACACATTACGTAAGTGATTCTGGCTTTTTGGGCCTTGGGTCAGGTCAGTTTGGAGTATGGTATTCTTCATAAAATTTTGTGTCTGAGAAATACAATGATTTGTAGGAATGCTGCTGGATAAAACAAAGATGATCTTGTCCACTTGCTCTCCTTCATCATTCTTTTCCCCCAGGGCTTCACATCTGAGAATGACATGGCATGGGGGGAGGGGCAAGGGAAATGAAGTTGTCCTCTCTTATATGCCTAAGGGAGGCTGATGCTCCTCTAGGCTGGCTTGAGGAGCATCAGGAACAATGACCAGCCACTTGATCTGTCTGGTATGTCAAAACCACTTTCAAGTTGTGGCTTTTTCATGGGGTGCCTTTTTGGGTTCTTCAAAGGACTCTGTTGTGGCCATCTCCAACAAGGATCCCAAGTTGAAAATTACTGGTTTGCATTTGACCACTTCTCTTCCCATCAACTCTCTTCCAGGGCATCCTGGCCAGTCTCATGCTTTGGAGTATCTTTTCTTGCTGCGTCTCCTGCTTCAGGTGTACCAACTTAAGGGAACTAGTCAATCCACTCACTAATGAAAGGAAAGACAACTGTCATTATGTTTTGACATCAAGCCCTATCCCTTCTCTCTCACTTCTCTACTTCCTGGCACAGTGGGTGTTCTGGTGATTTCCTGTCTAAGCTACTCCATGAGAATAAGTACCCAAATTAGGGGAGAGACATCATGTGAGCATCTCCCGTCTTTTTTAGCATTTTCTTGGCTCTTTTGTCCCTGAACTTCAAGGAAACACATACTAATCTCTTAGGGAACCAAAGAAGAGATGACAGTAAGACTTCTTGAAAAGGTGTGTCCCTTCTTTTTTCCACCTTAAAATGAAAATGTGGGTTGCATAAAACTCCTTATACCTGTCCTCGTGTTTATATAGCCACCCTGAAAAATCAAGTAAAGTCTCACTCAGTTCCTGACACTTGTTTGTCAAATTAAATATAGAGGAACTTCTCATACTTACCATTTCCTTTGATTATCAGAAAATAAAATTTAAAGTTAACATGAGCTCTGTCTGACAGACAGGAAGACTAAGGACAGTGAATGACAAATAAATCATTAATGCCAACGTGCACAGTTCAGGAAAGAGACCAGGTCTCATTACGACATGGTCTCCCTTCATAGCCTCGCCTGGTCTAGAACTCACTGGAAAGCCCATGCAGACCCCAAATCCATGATGATCTTTCTGCCTCCACCTCCCCAGTGTTGAAATTACAGGTATAAGCTACTACACTGGCTTTAAGCATGCTTTCATCTGGTAACTGAACCCAGTCTTCAAGCCCTGCCTCACCACTGCCACAATGCAACTCTTAGCACTTTAAAGCTTATGACTATAGTCTCTGTATGCTTCTGTCCATTGGCCAAGTAATTGCCATTCATATAATTACACATGGGGCATTGCCTTGGCTGTTTGGTGGCTCAAATCTCAATCATCATCAGCTACAGAATAAGTCCAACACTGTTAATTTCTTTAGCCAGACTCTTCTTTAAGAGAAGAAACCTATGAGAGAGGCATTATAGCCATTATCTTGATTTTGAAATGAAAAAAACTGAAACTCACTAATGAAATAACTCTTCCAGAATTCCACAGCTAGAGAATCCTAGTGTCATAGTTTGAACTCATGCCTGTCTGATTCCAGAGTCTGAGGTTTTACACATGACAGCTCTCAAACAAAATCCCTTGTTTGTGGTCTCACCAAAACAGTGGACACTGGAGACATCAACCCCTCATTCTAGACTACTACCCTGACGTCTGCCTACCATCTAGGAAAACATTTTTGTCTGTAATGAAAAACAGATTCTTGCCTCTCTGTACTCTCCTGAAAACATAGCTCTGTGGCATTCTCCATTTTCATGTGTGGTTCTCTTTCAGGCACTCCCAATCCATGAAGATGTTGGTTTTGAGAAACCAGTATCCATATCTCTCTCCGGGAAGATCTAACGAGGAGAGTGAAATGTGAGCAAGTTGGGCAATTGCCGCTACACTGCTGACAGTACAGCAGGGCTGTCTTTGAGATGCTAAGTCATGTTGTCCTGAATGAATCTGAAATGGAAGACATCTCTCAGCCCCCATAATCCTCTGACCACAGAGCAATTCCCCTGCAGGGTTTCTACTATTTGGGAGACATTCTGACTGCACTGCCATTTCCTCCTTTGGCTGGGCAAGTCTTAGGAATCCTCCAGATTGGCTCCTTACCATTTAGAGGAAGAGGCAGAGAACATCAGCTGCTCCCCCAGGATCACATAGTGCATCACATAGATGCACTTTTCTTCTCTCCAGCACTGAGTTGTTATCATTCAATGATCCTTATCAATCCACCATTTGACACTAAGACTGATGATGCAGAGTGTAGGTGAGGAATCTCATTACTGAGCACATGATCTGATATGTGCAACTAAAACTTGTGGTGCACCAACACTACTTCAAAGGCAGACATTTTTGTTGTAAATGGGAAGATTAAGGCTCAGCAATTTTAAGAACACAGAGAAATGGAACCTGCAAGTTTTTCTAATTTTCCTCTCTTCTCCCTCCCCACATTTCCCTTTCTCTCTTCCAATTCTGTCTATTCTCCTTTACCCTCCCCCCCTTTCCTCTCATATTTCCTCTTCCTTTTCCAAATATTCCTTTATCAGTATATGGAACATCAATGGAACCATCACTTATACAGTGGTTCATACTAGACCCAAATGATTTTTCTCTCAAAAAATATATTTTAAAACCTACCTATTTCTTCTTCTTCCCATGTTACCCTCAGCCATAACACAACTATTTACCACATCAAACGCTTTTGACTGTTCATCTGTATCCTCACCCCTATACTGAAAGTAAAGTGACCTTTATACCTGATGATGTCACTTCTTGACCTAGAATTCATCCATGGCCTGGTTCTCCATCATCCATCGGATAACAATGAAAAATTGATGTTCACGAAACTCTCTGGGCCTGATGTCTCATCTCTGTGTCCTCTTTAAGCCTCAGTTTCCCCTTTGACCTCTAGTTGCTGCCAGTCTTTTCATGCACTTAGGGAAATATTGCCAACATAGCATTCAGACTTCATATTGGGGCTGAATTTCAACTTTGTATATTTCTGGACTCTTCTAAATCAGTTGACATTTTCCTTTTCTACAGTCCCTTTCTGTCTCACTCAACCTTTGTCTCTGTCAACAACCTGTCCACATACCTGTTGTCCTCAGAATTCCACAGACCATAATTTTTGTGGCTAATGCATTTTTGAGTGTGTAATGTAATCTGATGTTCCTAGCACAAAATTTAACACCTAGCATGAGGAAGATGTGAATCTTCATGAATGAATCAAAAGATTAACTTAGCTCAAAATAGGGGCAGAAGAGGAAGCTGAGATTTCTGCTCAAAATAGCCCTCAAACTACCCCTTTATGAAAGTGTAGAACTCAGGTATCAAGTGTGATTGGTTATGCATTAGTCTTTCTTTCTTTCTTTCTTTCTTTCTTTCTTTCTTTCGTTTTTTTTTTTTTTTTTTTTTTTTTGGCCTTCCCCAAATGAATAGTTCCTTTGTAATCAATATATGATGGAGAGTGAGATTTTTTGATTCATTAACCCTGATCAACATGATGAATCTAATCACTGCATGCAACATATTGGCCACACTTTATTCTTTTCTATTGCCAAATATTCAATGTGTACTGACTTAACTTCCTTCTAATGGTCCTCATTCAGTGATAAATAACCACCAGGCCAGCACATGGGTCTAAGTGTTGGCAGCAATATTTATATATAAACACAATGTGCTTAGATGCAGCAACCAAGAACAGCAGAGTGCTTGAAGGGACTCTGGCAATCATTAAACACAGCCCTCTTACTTCAGAAATGTGAACTCTGCTCTCCTAGGTCAGTAGGGTAGATTAAGAAAATGTGGACATTACTCTTTCTGCTTTGTTGGGTCATAGGTTTTAACAATGTTTTATTGTTTTTAAAATTCTAGCAATCTTCGGGAGAAAACTTTTTAAAATGCTTGACCCAACTACAAATCAAGGGGGAAATCCCTATGCTAGAAATTTAAAGAGAAGACTATGGAAGCTGAACCTGAACTTTACCTGAAGGAATTGGACCCCTCTCCAAGCCCTACCAAAAGATAAAGGAACTCCAGTTCTCTTGCTTATGCTAAAAAGGTATTGGACCCAAAGACTTAGGCCACTATAGGAAGCAGAAGCTAAGATTCTTGTATAGAAGGAGCAACTTTAATAATCTTTTCATCGTGAAAGAATTGAAAAATCCCTAAAACATTAAGATAATGGGCAAGTGTGACATGAAAACAGAAGGGGGGGTCCTTCTTGAAAGACATGTGTTGCTGAGGATGGGTTTTGAGGTTTCACAAGAATATCATTCCCAGTTAGCTCTTTTGCTTGTGGATGAGAGTTGTGCTCTTGGCTACTGCCCCAGCACCCTGCCTGCTACCTGCTGCCTGCTGCCTGCTGCCTGCTGCCATGCTACCTGATATGATGGTCATGGGCTCTAATTATCTGGAATGGGGTCCCAAACTAAACATCTTCTTTATAACTTGTCTCAGTCTCACTGCCTTAGGAAAGAAACTAAGAAATACCGTGATGCCTCACCAGGTGTGTAAGCATGAGTTATTTGATCCTGCAGGTCCCATGACCTTTCAGCCCCAAATGAACACACAAACACTATATTAGTTATAAAACTGTTGGCCGATGACTAGGGCTTCTTATTAGATAGCTCTGAATTAATTATTAACCCATAACTACTAATCTATATATTTCTACATAGTCATATTTTACTGGAGAATGCTTAACTCATGTCCTCTCTTCCCAGGCTCAATAATGACTCTTCTCTGCCTACACTTCCCAGAATCCTCCACATCTCCTATACCAGTCTATCTTGCTGCCCTATTGCCCACAGTGTTTTATTCATCAACCAATAAGAGAAACATATGAACAGAAGACATCCCCATCACAGGTGCAACTTGCTTGACTTGTCTGTGTGGAAACTAATATGAGGACCTATTTAGAGGGAAGAAACTCTGTGGGCATTGCACAGGGAAATGGATGGTTCTTTAGGATCCTGCACAGCCTTTAGAAGTACTGGAAAACAAGACCAGGGAGACTTCTGCTATGTCTGGAGATGTTTAGATCATAAGCTTTCCATGGAGACCAGCATCACAGAGTGCATTGGCCAGAAGTACTAGAGAAGAGACTACTCAGAAGCAGAAACCAATGGTCTATGACCCAGAGGCTGTGATTGTCCTTCTGGCTGAATAAGAAGTATCTACCTATATAGAGAAGTAGAGATAAATCTAAGAACACATAACCAAAATCTTAAATTGCTTGCAAAGATTAAAATATGGCACTGGTTCTTTATAGAAAGTGTTTGTTCAATGCTTGTTCATCTCAGAAAAATAGCTGGGAGGCACTGGGAAACCTCCCTGCTGTGCTGATGCTCTTACATTTTCTCTGTAGCAGCTGGAAAGCTGGGGAGTCTTTTACTTTTCTAAATTCCACATCTTTTGAGAGTGAAGTACACAGTAAAACCTAACCCAAGGGATTCTGAATAATGCAATTCTTACTCTTTATTTCTAGGTTCTCAGAACACACTGAGGAACCCAGGAAGAAGTCCACAATTTAGTGTAAATGTAGGAATGAAATCTGTGTGAGTTAACTCGTATAGAACATCAGCCCATGGTGAAAAATTCCATAACAAACAAAAGTCAGTGTGTATAAGAAGGACCACCAACCTCCAAAATGGGAAAATTTATAGTTAATAGTTTATTCAATGTAAATGGTCCTACAACGGATAAGTAATCAAACCAAAGAATGGCAACTGTAAAAAGATTTTTAAAAGTTTATATGGAAATCAAGTAACCATCAAGGTATCACTCTTAGCCATCTATGGCACTTTACTAAAAGAATAGAGAGAATTAGACAGTAGAAGTACATAAATAAGAGTAAAAATGAGAAAAATAAGAAAGGGAAAATGGATTGATAAATCTAAAAAATACTGGATTTACTATGAGGACAATAAAAATGGCAACATTATTATGAATGAGTTAAATAAGCTAGAACTATAAAACTCAAGAAAAATATCATCACAAAGACATATTAAACATTCCAATTAAACATGCACATCTCTTTTGAAGATTGACTAATTTTAAAGTCTATTAGGAAATTTGAAATTTGGGTGCTTATGTTAAAATGGTAAGGGTAACCAGGTAGTCATGGTGCATATCTTTAATCCCAGCACCCAGGAGGTAGAGGCAGGTGGATATCTGAGTTCAAGTTCAGGTTGGTATGCAGGACTCATTCTATAACAGCCAGGGCTACAAAAGAGAAACCCTGTCTCAAATATGTATTTGGCAATGATAAAATTAGTTTTGTGAAGTTTATATCAACAGAGAATATAAGGATTAAGGTGAATTTGTCATTTTGCTAGAAGACACGATAGAAGAAGCAGCCAAGAATGCCAGGGTCTGAAAAGGAAGCCCGGTGAAGCTAATGTGCCATCAATTCAAGAGGGGTTAAGAGTGAGCCAGGATTCATGCCTCCCAGACCATTGCCGTGTTATTGATGATGCTAAGTGGTTCCTCTCCATGTGCTACCGATGGTTTTTGCAAAGAAACCATGAGAATCTCATTGCTAAACTTCCTACTCTAAGTTTAGATGTCATGTGATCCTAAAAAAACACTCTTTGTGTTCCAGCTATGTCACCCACTGGCAGTGTCATTTAGTTCCTTGTTGAATTGAAACAGTAATAGCTCTCTTATAGAGTTAGATTACTCAGTGTAGTTTGAATATAGTAAAAGCATCTGCTTTAACTCCTGATATTTCACACATATCCACTAAATACAGCTGGAATTAAAGGATGAGGGATTCCCAAGGAAAGAACAAGGTTGTTGGTGCTGGAGAGGATACACTGAGTGAACATAAGCTTGAAGGAACACAGCAAAACCATGAACCAAACACTCGCGATAAAAATTACTAAGAAGGGGAAAGAAGCTGAAAAGCAGTTTGGGGGAAGTTTGGTACAAAGTGAATCACAGTGAGGCCTCATAATGGAGTCAGAGATTGATGCTGGATCCCAAGGGGCTCTTGCTCCAGTGTTGATTATCCAGCCTGGAGACAAAGTCTCCCCACCCCTGACCCCAGTCACCAGAACTCAGCCTGCACAGGCTGACTTCCATTTCATAAGTGATTTGGGTGGAACCCAGACACACCCATTTGTTGACATATTATCTGTGGCTGCTTTTGCTCTACAATGACAAAGTCCAGTATTTGGATCAGAGACCATGCTTCCAGCAAAGCCTAAAAGATTTACTATCTTGGACTTTAAGGGAAAGTTGTACCTGCCCTGGTTTAAAGGAGTCTGCATGCTCTGATGAGCTATCTCTACCACCCTGAAAGTAATGAAGTCAGTCCCAACCCCATCTTTAGACCAGATCAACATGCCATGTAGTGGAGCCAACAAACTTGATCCCATGGTACTTGCAGCCCACTTATTCCAAGAGTGTTGAGCTCCTTTACTGTAATTCCACTGGGCATGAATTGCTTTCTTATTCCCAGTTTTGTCTACAGTTTCTGAGCTGGGCTTCTGATCCTCTGTTTTAATAGATAGAGCCTATTTGAAGGTACCCAAGACTCAAGTTTTATTTCTCCATTCTCTTTTGCTCTGTCTTCTTGTGTAAATATCTGTTCCACTCAGACCAGACCTAGCATTTGAAAAATAGGGCTGGGCAATGACAAGGAGGCAAAAGACAGATGATAAATACCTCGGCTGTGCAGCACCATATGGCAATAGGAAAGAGTAGAAAAAAGAGATTGGACCAGGAGAACAAACCCAGATCCAACAGGGCTGTGTGTACAAAATAAGACATTAAACCTTGGTTTTGGAAGACACTGAATGATTTAGGATCAGATCTTGGGCAAACCGTTTATCACATCTGATGTTTCAAAGCTTTAGTAACACAAGATGGTGGAGGGGGGCATGGTGAGACTGGAGAAATGGAAAAGAGGACTTTGAGGGTCGTTCTTCCTTTCGCCACCCTGCTTTACCTGTAATGCAGGAAGCTGAACCTGAAAGTTCTAGTTATCAGACGCTCAGGCCAGACTCTCCTGTTCCTTTTGGCAATCAAAGATGCTGGTGGAAGGTTGGATGGGAGGAGAAGATGCTGGGGTCCTTCTATGTCCCTCACTGTTCTGGAAGATGTCTATGGCAGTGATTGCCTATTTTCTACTGTTGCTGAGCCCTGGAGTCAGATCCTTCCCCTGCATCCTCATCATGCTGTCCTCTCCGGGCTTCTAGTGAGAAGTTTATCTTTCATGCTCCACACAGACCTGTGGATGGCCGAAGCTTTCCCTCAGCCCCTAGTCTCTAAACCACCTCACCATCTCCTTTGCCCTCACAGTTCTTTTGTATTTAGTACCCATTCACCATGCTGAATTTGTTCCACTGAACTTGCTGGTTAGGTTCTGTTATTCTTCCTGAAGTCAATTTGAAACAGGGATAAAAGAAGGTAAAGAACTCACATTTCTTTATTCCAGTGTCCCCACCACTTACCATTGACCTGCAGAGAAGATAGATACTCAATAAATAACGACAAGACAATTAAGAAAGACAGAGAAAAACTACCTTCACTTTTCCAGCTCCTAGCAATCTGGGATTCATGCAATGAGGACAAAGATGGGAGTGTTTGTGTGTGTGGGGGGGGGGGGTTGGGAGACCCTGGTTTTGTAAATCCCTAAAAGTGAAAGATTGCAGTTGGATAGGCTCACAAGACAGGGCTGCCACCCATGCTGGGACCAAGAGGAAACCATCTTTCCACAAGAGTTAGTCTAGACTAGGCGGAGAACACTCTGAAGCCTTGAAGCCACTCCAATATCTGGGGAAGATCAAATGCAGATTAAATACTGGCACTCTAAAAGCCTTGTGGTTCAAATCAGATGGCGGGTGGCAGTTTCTAGCTATATGAGGCTTAGTGGGAAGTCAGAACAACCTGAGGACAGCAGGCAGGGGCCCATGGTTTCCAGGGTAGAATCCAGTTCCTAAACCAACCAGTCACTGTAACTGTATATTTGATCAAGCTTTCCAGGACTCCATATTTTGATCGGCCCTTCCCTCCAAAGTAGCATGGTACCCAGGAAGGAGCATAGACTTGAGAGATCTCAAAGCAGGATTCTGATTTTCTTTTCCCTTTGCTGTTTAATGGACTTCTGGTCTTGTTGAAAATGTGGTATCTTTAAGTTGCAGGGACTTTTTTTTTCTTTTAACTTGTTAAAGATTTTATTTCTCCTTAAATATTTCTAATTTAAATAGAATCACATCATTTGTTCCCTCTTTCCACCCCCTAAAATACCTTACCTCAAACCCCTCCCATACTCCTTCTGCCCAAGCATCTTTTGATAGCATCTTTTTCTTTGATTATATATGGTTAATTACATACAACACTTAAAGAAAAATAAGATAGGTTCTGTAGAATCTCCCCCTTGGAATTAGGAGCAGTTGGAATACTTCCTAACATATTTCATTAGATTAGAGTAGCACTATCTTGATACCAAACAGACAATTGGTTGCAAGGGCTTTTACCAATAACACCTACATCACATAGGGATAGAGATATTAAAGTAAAAGTATTTGGGATGGAGAGATGGCTCAACAATTAAGGGTGTTTGTTGCCCTTGCAGATGAGCCAGATTTCTCTCATCCAATCCATACTGGGTGTCTCACAGCTGTCTATAACTTCAGCTCCAGGGAAATCTGGTGCCCTCTTCTGACCTCTATGTATACCTGCACTTATGTGTGCATGCACGTGCACAAGCATGCACATATAATTTAAAATAAAGAAATAGTATTATTTGATACTTTAATGAAAAATGGTAACATGTTAAAGTGACAATGACAGAAAATCAATTTCCAGATGGGGGTCTCCGTTCTGCCTGCTTTGACATCTTTTACCTGTAGTTTCATTGCTTGAAAAAAGAGGGGTTGGTAATGTGATCAAAGATGAACAACACTCAGCCCAGTACCTGGTACCTTGTAAGTACTCAACACCTCAAAATGAGTGTGTCATGCTTTGCACATACAATGCACATGCCTGTGTTCTCTAATCCTCACAACACTCTGCAGGTTGCTATTGATAGCAACATTACCTCAAAGGCATTAATACTGAGCTATAACTTGCCAAGGGTTACATAGATCACCCTTGTCTAGGGTTAGAGTAAAAATATGACTGACCTCAAAACCCTTACTTAAAAATAATATTTATGTTATCTTTGAATTATTAGTGATTAATATGGGGAATACTATTATTATTATTATATCATATATAGTGTCTTGTAAGACCATTTATTTTTAACCTACCTGTTTCCAACCTTTTACATGTAAAGAAATATTTACTGGGACTGGAGATATGGCTCAGTGGTTATGAGCTCTGTCTATTCTTCCAGAGGACATGGGTTCAATTGCCAGCACTCACATGGCAGCTCACAACTGTGACTCTGTTCTGTAACTCCAGTTCCAGGGCCCCATGGCACTCCCATACAGATAGACATGCAGGCAAAGAACAAATGCACACAACATTTTTTAAAAGGAAGTATTTATTATCATCTATGATGTGCTCATTTATGGTTCAAGAGTTACTTTCTCAAAGGAACTGGTGTCACTTTTTTAATACACACTGGGATTCTTTTTATTACATTAGGGAAAGGAAATTGTCTTTGGTACTAGGTTTTATCTCAGTAGCAGATTCAAAGGCAGAATGTATTTGGGGGAAACATTCAGGAAGTCATGTGTATGTTTGCATAGTAAGTCAGGAAGATGGATTTTGGATCTGGAATATGAACACACATATGCACACACGCACACACACACACACACACACACACACACACACACACAACACACCTTTTCACAGAGCCTCAGTTTCTTGATCTATGAGCTGAGAATGTTGAACAATGTGACTTCTCATGTTGATTCCAATCCTAAACTATGTACAGTATTTTGCCCACAATGTTCATATCAACTTGTTTAGCTGGACACCAAAAACCCTTCATCTGAGTGTACTGGAGCCCCCTACATCCCCTAGTGCCTGGCTTACAGCAAAGTGTCAGTCTACAATTACAACTCCCCCAAACCTCATTATTCCTAAGCTTTAGGCTGAACCCTGATACTTGAAGTTTGAAGTTTTTATGATTTTGGCTAGAGCAGACATCCTGTTTTCCACTGAGAAAGAGCATATTTTTAAAAAATGCAGTTTTTGGCAAATCTACTCTCTCAAAATCATATTTTGATGAGTTAAGTGCAAATGAGTAAAAAACATACGGATTTCATTTTCATTGAAATTCACATGGGCTGAAAGTGAGGAGAGAAAGGATGATTCGGTCAAAGAGAGAGGACACTTCACAATGGTGGGGAGGAAGTCAATGGAACCAAAAAATCTGACATTCTATCTAATTCATTATCACTTTCTGGGGGTGACAGGGATTATTAGGTTCCCAAAATTTAAGTTCTTAGTGCAGTAAGGGGGAAAAGAGAGAATCATGGTTTTGCTATGAGACCACAGTTTGGACCATTTGCTGGCAGTACTACCCTGTGTGAGTACATTGCCTCAGGAGTGACACTTCTGCAGATGGGATAGAGGGAAGATGCCTGAAACACATGGTGATCCTGAGTCTCATTACAATGTATGGAATGGTCCCTGGGGCCCAGCTGGAACACAGCGGAACCTACTCATCTACTCGTGTTTCTGCACCATTTGGCACCTGACTTAATCAGCAATGGAGCAGGGGCAGCTGGTGGAACCATCTGATTCTCACATCTGTGAATACACTTCATCAGTTCCATCCTTCTCCATCTTTCATTTCTAAGTTCTGTGAAAAGTCAACAACCTGTAAAAATAATTGTAATGCGTGCTCTACAATTACTATGGTTGCAGAATAGCTTATGCATAAATACATTACAGCTGGCCACAGGGGAAACTGTGAGTGAGTGAAGTCTCTGTTCTTGAGTCTATGCATGTTTAAGGGGTTGGGGCTGGATCTGTGCTCATTGCTCCTGAGCCTCCTCTATGCCATTCACTCTGAGATTTGCCTATGTCTCCAGTCAGCTCCCAAAGTCATGTCTCTTCTCTTTCTGGATGTTTCCTGGGTTACCTTCTGTTATTGCTAGTCTTGCAAGAACTTTGGTGTTGGCTGGATGAAAGAAATTGATTAGGGCCAAGCCTCTTCCCCTTCTCTCAGTCTTGGGCCTTGACCTGTCCTTGGTGTGAACATTTAATCACTCCCCCTTTCCCCCGAGTATGAGGAAGGAAGGAGCAAGCTTGAGCTATTGCCATTGCTTCTGGTTCAAATAAGATAAGAGGATTGAAGTTCAAAAGCCTCTCTAGTCTGATTAGACAGCTGTTGGTTACCCCTAAGATATAAGTGTCATGGCTGCATTCTTGAAATGCTGGTGGTTTGTAGGCATCACAGTGATTACTTTCTTCCTTTGGTAGCTTGCATAGCACCTTCCACTCCTGTGAGAGAGTTAGTTCTCAGAGAAGAAGCTTCCAGATCAATTCCAGCTCAATTCCTCCAAGTCTTATGTCTGAAGTATATGTTGTCTTCAGAAATACAGACTTACCTTCAAATTCTGGGATGCCATCAGGAGCAATAGAAGTAGTCTTTATTGTTTGGTGGGTTTCTTGAACTCCTCTGAAGTCAACAACTTGAAAGAAGTTTTCTCATGTCTCGTACTGGGGAGTGGGGGTTTATTGGGGTCCATAGAAATGGCTTGGCTTCATCTTGACTTCAGGTCAGAGAGGTTTTGCCTGTCCTTGCTCTTCCAAGGTGAAACAACAGGATGTCTGGCCTAAGATGTGAATGCAACAGGATACTTGGTGTAGGATGTGGTCGTTGCATGTCCTGTCTGAAAAATAGAATATTTAACTCAGGAGATGGTTACTTAATGTTTGGGGTATTGAGAAGGTAATTACACTTGCTTGTTCTTTGTATGTTGGTAAAGAAGTGTTTTGCCTTCCCCCACTCTTTTGATGGGAGTATAAAAAGACTATGCATGATAAACATGGGTGCTTCACTATTCATTGGATGCCCTCCTGACTCTGTCTCCTGCCTATTCCTTTCCTCAATCCATACTCCCCTTCTCAGGTAAGGACCTGACTAAGGTCCCTTGAACACAGGCCATGACAGGGGTTGTTGGGTAGACTGTTGCTGTTGAGAACGTCATCATTCATAATGGTATAACTTCATTTAAACTCTAAACATATATATTTATATATTACATGTAATTTCAGAAAAACAAAAAAAATATGATTCCTTATGGCTTTTTCAAACATCCTTAGTATTATTTATGCCTCCTTATTCTCTCTTCCTCTATTTCTCACCCTCCTCCATCAAATCACCACTCACTAAAACATTTTAAACATTTGGCCAAATATGCTTTTAGGTATCAATATTGCTCAAGTTCTGAGTCCACACACATACCATACACACACACACAAAACAAAACACATGCATAACTTATTGATTCTCCTTTATGATCCCCCAAGGTTCAAACTTACAGGCATTTCTTATTAAGCTAGGAGAGAAATTTATATAATATAAATGATGATAATAAAAACAAAATTTAAAAGCTGAGAATGGTAGCACACAATTATAATCATAGCTTTTGGGTAGCTGAGGCAGAGGGATTAAGAGTCTGAAGTCAGGCTGGCCCATATACAGGTCTTCACCTCAAAGAATGACAACAAAAATTAATGTCATTATTATCTTCATCTTATAAAGGTATTTGTTTCTCATAGTTTATGAGCTAGAAAGTACTATATCAAGATGCCGTTATTTGGTGAGGGTCTCCTAACAACACTTCTAACAGCATAGGAAAGAATGTGTTTTCCTAAGAGTGAGGGAGAATATTAGTCCAGAATTTTCTTTCTCTTCTTAAAAGGCTCACATTTTGTCCTCCATGACCTCTTCTAACCCTAATTACTTCCCTAAAGCCCAATTTTCAAATAAAGATAATATATAAATTTGGAACTAATTTTGTAAGTCAAGAAATTTAAGAGATATATTAAAGCCATAATAAGCACCCACACCTCTGAGTAGTGGTGGTACATGCCTTTAATCCCAGCACTTGCGAGGCAGAGGCAGGAGGATCTCTGTGAATTTGAGGCCAGCCTGGTCTACAAAGCTACACAGAGAAACCCTGTCTCAAAAAACCAAATAAATAAATAAATACCCACACCTTTTCTGAATATTTATTTTTCACTAACATGTCATAGCTTTCTTTGCCTACCTCAGCTCCTTCTCAACAGTTCTTAAGCTATGTATTCCATCCCTACCTTACAATTGAAAAAATAGAAGCCTAATTAACACAATTTTCCAAGGTCACATTTAGATCTCAAAATGAGTATCTTTTCACTGATAGTATATGGTCTCTTTCTTAGTTCTGTATGTGTGGTAACTAGATAGTTCAAGGGCTGAGGAGGTAGCTGGTGGGTAACATGCTTGATGAGTAACAATAATGAGGACCCAGGTTCAGATTCTGAACACATATATTAACTAAATAAGAAAAAAAAATGGTGTATATGTGGAGGTGCTGATTCCTGGAGCTGACACACCATTCTAGGCAATCACTGAGTTCAAGGAAAAGACCTTGACTCAAAATATAAGTAGAGAGCTATACAAGAAGAAACCCAGCATCCAAACACTGACAATATTCACCCTCACACATGAACACATAATGCAAATCACACACACACACACACACATACACACACACACACACTAAAAGAAAAAGAAAAACCATGAGCATTCTTGTAGGATACCAAGATTTAGTGTCAGGAGACTTTGCCCTGGGGGAAAGAGGTGGAAAACTAAGGCCCATTCCTTCCCTTCTAAAGTCCCTACACAAAACAAATTTTGATTTCATCAAAGCTTTCCATTGGAATCAATGAGTCTATTGAGTTTACTAAAGAGCTTAGGTGTGGGGTTGCAGATAGGAAGGAGTTTGGGTTACCCCAAAGCAACTGTACTGAATAAGTCCCCTAAGGCTATGTAGTTAAGACCTCTTTCCCTTAGTCCTTCCCAGACCATATGTACAAGCTCCTCCTCGAGAACCCTGGGCTAATCCCTAGGCCACTGGAAATTAGGAAAGAATTGTATGTAACTGGTTCATAATGACTGAATGCTCAGGCAAGAGTCCCATGATTCTCTCCACCTGCTCTTCTCTAAGGGAATGTCAACAGTTTACAAGCTCATCTGTGAAGACCTTTTTCAGGAAGGCACCCCAGAACTTCTGAATATGGTGGCTTTATTGGATCAGAGGATAAAGCTGAACAGCTGAACCCAGGCCTAGAAAAAAAAAGTTAACATCTGCAGCGTGGAGGGCTACTAGCCTGGAGGGTAAGCCTAGTAGAGGGCTGCTCCAAGATTTAGGCCAAGCAATATCCTCATCCAGGCCACCAACCAGACTAAAGACTTAGTGAGCTCATCTTCTAAACTAAAAGGAGGCTCTGTTCCCAGGATGGAGCTCAGTGGATTCCGGCTCTGAGCAATGAGACCACCCTAAATGAAACTTCTCTGTTTGGCTATGCCATGGACTAGGGTTTTAAAATACAAAAATGAAGTCTTTAAAAATACACAATATACTTTTAATTTATTGAGACTTCATTGTGAACTAACATATCATCTATTCTGAATGATAACCACGTGCTGATGATAAGAATGCACATTCTGCCTCTGCTGATTTAAATGTGAAAATGTGTGTTACATTCATTTACTCTATATTTTTATTTGACTTGAATTTTTTCTGATTTTCTGTTATAACCTTACCATTAAGGAAAATAGGGGATTCAGTTCTCTTCTTGTTTGATTTTAGTATAACTTTCTGGCTAGATTTAATAATAGTTACTATGTATTTTAGGTGGTGCATATTTGTTCACAGCTCTCATATCTTCTTCTTGAATTAACATTTTTATTAATACATATGAACTTCTTCATCTTTTTCTTCAATGTTTTCAATTTAAAGTCTACTTTTTCTAATATGAATATAAAAACCCCTGGTTATTTTCTTATTTCTGTGTAGCTATGTATCTTCTCAACCTTTCAGCTTTAGCTTATGCATCTATGTGTACCTTTACTAGTGGAGTGTCTTTCTTATAAGCAGCATATATTTGGATCTTAATTGTTAGCCTATGTTGACCAGATAGCTTAATTCATTTTATTTTCAGGTTACTCTTAGTAAGTATGAACTTATTCCTGTCCTTGTGTTAATAGTATTCTGTTTGTCTTGTATATTTTTGTGTTTACTTATTTTTTGCATTTTAGTAGTTTTTTGAAATGGTAGTTTCCATTTACCTTTCCATTTCTCTTTCGTATCATATATATATATATTTCTTCTAGTAAGTTTTATGTGTTAGTGTGATCTAAACATTCTTTCATTTCTAATGTCAGATTGCCTTAAATATTTATTACAAAGAAGTTTCCTTTTATATAATTTGTGTTACCATATTGGTCTCTCCATCTGATTTGATATTCATCTCTCCCATTTTCACATGGTGTATTCCTAGTGTTGAACAACTTAGATGTCCCCAGGGACACATTTGCAATGATTCCAAGCCTTTTTGTACCAGTGTCTATAGCTCCAAGGTTGCAGATTGTTTAGACCTTCTCTAGATCCTGCCAGATATATGCGGGTACTTGTAGGCGTTGTGGTGCCCGGTTTCTATACTCCTACAGGAACCCTGTGGGTCAGGAGACCTCTTCCCTCCTGATGCTTAGATGTATGCTAGGCAGGTTTCTTATGCAATGTCAACTATCTCTGTGAGTAGGAAGAGGAGACCTCATTTAGATTATACAGGTAGTGAGCTGAGACTTGTTTTTTTTTGTTTGTTTGTTTGTTTTGTTGTTTTTTTTTTTTTTTTTTCCGAGACAGGGTTTCTCTGTATTGCTTTGAAGCCTTCCTGGAACTAGCTCTGTAGACCAGGCCTGCCTCAAACTCACAGAGATCTGCTTGCCTCTACCTCCGGAGAGTGCTGGGATTAAAGGCGAGGACCACCAATGCCGCCTGGTGAGCCAAGACTTATTTTGAGCCACAGGGCTTGGCAAGGATTCTCTTGAATTCTGGCTGTGTTGGTTCTGAGGCTGTGAGGTAGAGTGAAAGAACCCCCTTTCCCCCAGATGATACTAGGGAAGTACAAACACTGGTTGAGCCATTCTCTATTTAAAATTATGTCCTCAGTACCTGAAAGGACAAGTAGCTGGAAGTTAGTCAATTGTAGAAAGCACATGAGTGAACTCTTGGGCATCAGCATGCTAATAATACATTGTAAATACTTTTAAAGAAATGCATATATGTATGAAGAACTTTTGCCTAAGATCAGGTTTTAGGATAACCTGGGTAACAAGGTTATGAGGGAGCAGCTAATGCTCTCAGATCCAAACTCTTTAGCACTACTATTTTCCACTAAATGGATAGCAAAATGTATCTGATCTAAGCAGAGTAAGTTGTCATTTTATCCTTTTGCTATAACTAACCATGACAATTTGCACATGTTACATTTTAGTTTCTGTAAAGAAAAAAAAGTTCATACAGAGTACATAGAAAAAATAGTGCAAATGTCACAGTATTAATTCTACTAGCCCATGAGCATGGGAGGTACTTCTGTATGCTGGTGTATCTACAATTTCTTTCTTTGGCATCTTAAAGTGTTCATTGTACAAGCTTTTCACTTCTTTGGTTAGATTTATTTCAAGATGTTTACAGATTCCAACACAATATCCACCAAAATTTTAAAACCATTATTCATAAAAATAATAAAATAACCTTTAATTTCATTTGGAAACAATAAAGATCTAGGATAGCCAAAACAATCCTGAGAAATTGAAAAAAAATCCTGCTTGAGATGCTCACCATCAAGAGTCTAAAGAGGAATTCAAACATGATTATTACTAGGGCCAAGAAGCTCTAGCTGTTATCATCATAGGCCTAGGGGAGACCCTACTACTACTCTCTGCTAAATCAACATGATATTAGACTAACTCCTAATAATAGACATTGATTAACACAGGGACCCACACCTGGTCATGGGACAGAGAGTAAGAGACTGTGGAGCTTCCTTGGTGCTAAATGAGACATCTATATTACACATCTATAACCCATGGCTCAGAGATCATTTCAGAAGAAGGGCCAGAAAGATTTATGAACTTGAGGCCATAAAAACTACATTAAAATAGTAGTTTGTAGACATAGAAGATAGTTGCACCTATGAGTTTATATCGGTAGTGTTGGCATGCACAACACCTGAGCAAGTTCAAGCCAGACAAACATCACAGCATGGAGGGTGGACCTAGGAATGAAGTTCTACCTCTAGTTGAGGAGCTATTTGTAATTGGTACCTTCTGGAAGAAGGAGAAGGTTTTTTTTTTTTTTAATTTCTTTAAGGATGTGTCCTCTGATAGGTTAACCACACTCTAGTGGATGCCTATACACCCAAGTATATATGAGCAGCACAGATTGGATTCCAAAGATTTAATAAATTGGCAACAGGAAGTTGGGTGGGCATGGAAGGATTGTTGCTGAGAGCAGTTGTGGGAGGGGAGTAGAAATTATGTAAATAGAGTTATCAGATGTGAAATTCTCAAAATCAATAATAACATGTTGACAAAATATAGTGGTCCTTTCTTTGAAAGTTTTAAACAAAATACAGGTCTTTCTATTGGATATTTTCACACTTGCTAATGCAAATTCCTTTGGCTTTATGAAAAGCAGATTCAAGTGAAAGAAACTAGATTTCCCTACAAAATCTTCCCCTGTTATATAAGCAGCCTTTTACCTGCTATTGTTTTCCAAAAGTACTTTCAATACTATTACATGATAACTCTCTCCCCATTCTCCCTAAAATGTCGATAGCCAACACTTTTAGTTTCAAACACTAGAATCCACCCTAGCTAATTTGAGCAGAAAGGGTTTTTACAGAATTGGTGTTGTGTAACTGAATGTTCAAAGCGGAAGGTAGTCAGTAGATATTCCCCCCAGGACATGTGCAATGCAGTGTTTCCTGAAGTTAATATGCGCACAGATGTCAGGGATCTAGATAACATTGGTTCAGACCTGTGGGTCTGGAGTATGACCTGACCACGTGCACTTCTAACAAGTGTTACTTTATGCCAATGCTGCTGGCCTTTTTACTTTGTATTAAGTGGTGATACTCTAGAAGAATCCACAGTGTTGCTGTTGTCATCATCCAGAGAACATCCATAGTATTAAGACAACCTCAAATTTCTGTCTCAGCTTCCCCAGCAGAGCTGAATGAGTCTCTGTGTTCCCTTGTCGAAGATTCAGTACCCAGGTGGCTTGTATCTTGTCATTGTTGCTTCTTCTAAGACCTGTTTAGGTACATTTGCTAAGCATGAACCAGGTCGCATCACACTGCGGCTCAAGGATGTATGGTAAGCACTGGTTTCAGATTCTCCACAAGTGTAAGAAGGTATGCTAGACAAGAAACAATGTGGGTATCAAGCCCTTAATTTTTAGCATTTCTAAAAATACTGATCATGATAATGATTAATGATTGAACTTGATATAAAAAGATTAGCATCTATTGAAAGCTAACTATATGCCCAACATTATGATAAATTGTTATTTTATTAATTAGTTTTACTTATAAACAAAATGTAAATTATATTAGTGGGGTATTATGTGATTTTTTGCAATGAGTATATACATTATATAACATTCAAAACAGGTTAAACATTTCTAGCCCTGAAATATTTATCATTCCTTTATGGTAAAATCATTCAGGGTTTCTTTCCCAACTTTTTTGGCTATGCAGGATATCAGTCCCCCTCTTTCTTTTCTTTTCTCTTCTTTTCTTTTCTTTTTTCTTTTTTTCTTTTTGTTATTGCTGTTATAAATATCTGAGAGGAAATTTCCAAAGAGCAAAAATTTTTTGGGGGGCTCATGGTTACCAAGTTGTCAACCCATGGCAACAGGAAGATCATGAACATGGGGAGTGCATGGTATAAGAAAGCTTGTCACTTCATAGCAGCTGCAAAGGGAAGAAGGGGCCAGAGCCATTGCAAATCTCTCTATCCCTCAGAGCCATGGCCCCAGCAACCCACTTTCTCCAGCTAGGCTCCGCATTGCACAGATCTACTTTCCACCAATAGCCCATGCACATTCTAGCAGCACTGAGTGGAGCCAGTTGGGGTTGGGAACACACATAAATTTGGGTGTGAGGCGGATATAGAGGAATTGGATTGGAGGGTACAGGAATGAACTTGATGAAAATGCAATGTGTGCACTTTCGTTATTTAACTAATTTATTTATTGATTTTACATCCAGACCACAGTTTCCCCTCCCTCATCTTCTCTCATTCCCTCCCCTACTTCCCTCCACACCCCCTCAACCCACTCCTCCTTTGTTTCTGTTCTGAAAGGTTCAAGCCTCACTTGGGCACCAACAAAGCAGGGCATATCAAGTTGCCGTAAAGCTAAGCACCTCCCTTTGTATTAAGGCTGGGCAAGGCAATCCAGTGTGAGGAATAGGCTCCCAAAAGCCAGTCAATGCATTAGGGACAGCCCCTGCTCCGACTGTTAGGGAATCCCACACATAGAGCAAACTACACAATTGTCACATATATGTAGAAAACTTAGATCAATCCCATGCAGGCTCCCTGGTTGCTGGTTTAGAACTCTGAGTTCCTATGAGCCAGGTTGGTTGTTTCTGTGGGTTTTCTTGTTTTGTCCTCAACTCCTCTTGCTCCTATAATCCTTCCTCCTTTTGCTCAGCAGGATTCCCAAGCACAGCCTAATGCTAGGTTGTGGACCTCTGCATCTGTTTCCATCGTACACTGGATGAAGGCTCTCTGATGACAATGGGGGTAGTTCCCAATCTGATCACAGGAGATGGCCGGTTGAGACTACACATTCACCATTGCCAGAACTCTTGGCTGGGGTCATCCTTGTGTGGGAGCTTCCCTTACATCATCTTTCTACCTGACACTGAAACGCCCTCCTTTCCAGTCATCTTTCAGTACTCTCCCCCTCCATCCAACCCCAACCTGATTACTGAGGAAAAGAGATAAACGTTTTAATTTGAACTCTTATTTTACTCTCCATACAACCCTATGAAATAGGAATTGGTACTGTTATTATTATTATTATTATTATCAATGTAAAGATTAGGAAATGAAGAGGCAAGGCTGTTAAAGGACTTGTTCAACGGTGCTAGCGTAGTCGCTAGTAAAGACAGCACCTACATACAGGTGATGGAACCCTGAAGCCCATTCTCGGGAGGCCTCAGCGAAGCCCAAGGGATGCATGATACAGGGCACTTCAGTCTCACAAAAACCCTACAGTTGGGAAACTTGTTTGATTTTGTTCAGCACAGTATTTTCCAATGATATTTAGACATTGCACTTTTTGTCAAGTAATATTTATTAACATTGAGCAGAAAATGTTCCACAAAACAAACTTTGGGAAAATGTAGTCTCAAATATTTCCTTGGCTGGAGATAGACCTCAGTTTAGATTTTAAAGCCAGATGGAACTCACCCTGCCACCCAATATCTTGGATAAGTATGTCTCAAAGTTTGGTGTGAGTCAGAGCCTCCTGGATTTCTGACCCAACAGAAAATTTTTCTTTCCTAATAAGATTTTAAAAGATGCTGATGGTGCTAACCTACACACCCTCTTTTGAGAATGGCTGATGGGGCTTTCAGTAAGTTCTTGTCCATCTCTGAACTTTGATGTCCTTATTTGTAAGGAAGAACAGTAACATCTTTTTCTATAGTCATCCATTCCATCACCAGCAAACATTAATGTATTCATACTATGTGCAAAATATATTTGGTGCCAGGATAGAGCAGTAAGTTTAAATAAATACCCCCTCCTCACAGAATGTCCAGCATGGATGTGGCAAAGAGCTGAGATGATGTGTTGTGAAAGTGGAAAGTCACACATGACCAACAGGACGTTTCTTTTCTTTTTCTTTCTTTCTTTTTGTTTGTTTGTTTTTTGGTTTTGTTTTTTAGAGACAGGGTTTCTCTGTGTAGCTTTGGAGTCTATCCGGCACTCACTCTGTAGCCCAGGCTGGCCTCAAACTCACAGAAATTGGCCTGCCTCTGCCTCCCAAGTGCTGCGACCAAAGGCGTGTGCCACCAATGCCCAGCCCAGGACATGTTTCTCAAGCATTAACTTTTTAGTGCCCCCTTTTCCTCCCTCCAAATAAACAGAACACATGTCACAGTAATAGCATCTGTGGCCCTTTTTGTATCTGTTCATTTCTCCTCATCTCTCCCCAGATCCCAAACACCCGTTTTTACTCACATCTAAGAAAGCTTGTATTTACTTTGGATTTTCTTTATTCTTTCATCAAATATGTACTGTTCTTTGTGCTCTTACATTGATGGTAGGTCTTCTCTACAGAATGTAAAAAGCATCCTTATTTAGTATTCCCAATTAGATTGCTAAAGTCTATGGGGATTCACATCTCATTCACATTTCCAAATGTTCTTCTAATTTTTCAATGTGCAGGATGCTTTGGAGCAGGCTTTGATTATTTCATTGTACGATGCTCAGAATATCAGTGACGTAGGCTTGACTTACATATATAAAAAAAAAAACCTCGAGCCCTTATTATCTGGAGCAAGATGCTAAAGGTTATGACACCAGTGAAACAGGAAAGAGTACGAAAATTGATTATTGAATACCAAATGGACAGCTCTGAAGACATCTATACATGAACATTAGACAACAGAGCAGGTTATGTATGTTAGGAATATATAGGCATGTACATATGGCATGCAATAACCATTAATGAAGGAAAGCGATTATGAGTTTAAAAGAGAGCAAGAAGAGGCATTCGAGGAGGGGGAGGAACAGGAAGGAAGAAATCTATTCTATTCTCAAGAATACAATTTTTAAAACCGTTTCATTGAAAAAAAGTTCTTTCTTTTTGGAATAACAGGACAAGTTTGTTGTTTGCTGTTTTTTTATTATTATTATTATGTATACAGCATTCTGCCTGTATGTATGTCTGTAGACTAGAAGAGGGCACCAGATCTCATTATAGATGGTTGTGAGCCATCATGTGGTTGCTGGGAAATAAACTCAGGTCCCCAGTAGCCAGTGCTCTTAACTGCCAAGCTATCTCTCCAGTCCTTGTTTATTGCTTTTTTAACATCTAAATCTATTTTATTTTTGAGACAGTCTCCCATAGTACAGGGTGTGACTAAGAATGTGAATTCCTGATCCTCTTGTGTCCATATCCCAAGTGCTGGTGTATGCCACTAGACCTGCCTTCACCTCTGCATGTTTACTAGTAACACAGTATCTGCACACTGCATATTTCTAAAATACAGATAAATAAGCACATTTGAATAGCTCAGTAAGGAGTGTGTTGTGACAAGGATGATAATAGGAGTCCAGAGTTCTTTATTAGATCCAAGAGAAGAAAACATTTCTATGGAGGCAGAGGTGCTCAAAGAAAAGCAGGTAAATCATGCACATCTTATGCTGTAGTATAAGACATTTCTCCCATGATATAATGAATAATGATGGAGAACTCCAGAAAGGGAAAAGCAGCTGCCATGGTCCTGCAGGATATGTGAGTTGTTGCTGAAGCATGATGGGAACGGAAAGTGTTTGCCAGACTGGATGAAAGGAAAGCTGACTGTATAGACAAGCGGTTAGATGGGCACAGATGTATAGAATGTAGATTTTTATCCTGGACCAAAGGCTGTGCACCTGGAACCTGGAAGCCTGTGTTATTTATTTATATTTGTCAGGCCATATTATGAATAATTTTAAAAGAACTGTAAATGTTAAAAACATGGTAGACTCCATGCCCTGCAGTAGATGACCAACACAAAACAAACTTAACAATGCTTTTGAAGGATTTTTGTTTCACAATGCCTTGTCTGAGCATAAAAAGCAAAACAAAACAAAAATAAACTTACAGACATTTTGCTTATATAACATGGTTTCTGATTTTTGGTTTTATGGATTTTCTGTATTGCCAATATGTGTGTCTCTTTGTATGTATTTCTTGTGCATTTTCTTTGACTCTTTTTTACTGTTTGTTTTTCCTTATTTTGTTTGTTTTTATCTTATTTTAATTTTTATGTACCTATTTATTTTCTAATGAGAGAGAAAGAAAAGATGTGGATTGGGGTGGGTAGGGAAATGAGGAGGATCTTGGAGGAGTTGTGAGGAGGATAATATATTGTATGAAAAAAATCTTATTTTCAACAAAAACAAAACAAACAAATATAAAACATGATACTTCAAGCTTTAAAAGCCAAATATTTTCCAATGTATCTTGAAAACTGAGAAGGTCTGGCAGCATTGATCTTGCCCTCATCCTGACATCCATACTTGGACTACAGAGATGGTGACTGACCCCTTTGTTAAAATAAATATGCCTCAGATTTTCCTGTGTCCTCTTTTAGGATTTCTTCATTTACTCCTTGTTAGTTATCAGAAACTCCTGAGTATCCAAATGTATCAAACACTTTTGTATGCACCAAGGACACAGATACTTAGTGGGTCAAAGTTTCCCAGCTTAGCAAGTAAAGTGAGTATAAAAATAGCTTCCCAGGTCACCAGATCTTAAGTGTGTTGACTTCGGGTAGGAGAAGTCATCTGGATATCCCAGAGTCTTTGAAAGTTCAACAAGTGGGACGTGAAAACATTCATTAAAAACTCAATAGAACCCCCCCTCCAAAGGGACAAATTGAAGAATGGGTTTTCAAGAAAAAAAAAGGCAAAACTGAACAGGGCTTTCATAGAGAAAGAATTTTATATTGGCTAGCACACCCTGAATAATGCTTAGCATGTGTGGGAGATGAGGAGAAGGTGAGACCAGGATGACAATCAAGAGATACACAAGTACAATGGTGGCACAAAAATTGTGGGAGTAATGACTTTCTGATTGGATTTAAAGCCCACTCCATGAGTCAGAACCCATGCCTGACACAACTCAAGTGACCGAGAAACCAAAGCTAGATAGGCCAGAGACCTAGGGAGAAACCAAATACGATTGTTTTGCCAAAGGAACAAAATTACTCCTAAGAACATTCTTCTACTCTAATAGATGAGACCCTTCCTCAGTCAGCATCAGAGAAACTTCCTCCTGTAGTATAAGGGAACAAATAAAGGACCCACAGCTGGATGATGTGCAGAGAATAAAAGACCTTGGAACACTCGGTCCTAAATGAGATACCTTCATCTTATCCCTCCCCTAAGGGCTCAAAGAACTCTTCAGAAATGGAGCTGGGAAGATTGTAAGAGTCAGTTGATGGGAGATGTTATTCTGTAAATATGTTTCTCATACTGGTTAATTAATAAAGCCCTGTTGGCTAATAGAAAATAGATAGGCGGGGCTAGGAGACCAGGAGGAGGAAAGAGGAAGTAGTTGGGAGGAGTCAAGATGTAGAACAGGGAAGAAGGAAGACGCTGGCTGTGGCTCCCCATAAGACGACCACGTGGAAATACTTAGATAAGTAGAAATGGGTTAATAATTAAGACAGAGCGACCGGCTGCAGCCGGCGGGAAAAACCTGCCGTAACAGTCAGTGGGGATGCAAGACATTAAGGAAACAAGGCCTTCTAGACACATCAGGACCCACACACATATGAACTCACAGAGACTAGCAGCATGCACAGAGCCCTCACAGATCTCAGCCAGAATGAACCCCAGTGCTGAGAGGGGAAGTGGACACTAGCACCTATTGCTAACCCAGAAGCTATCTCCAATTGACAATCACTCACAAAGGAAAATTAGGGTTGTGCAATGCAGTTTCACTGGGTGTACACACCACACTTAAAGTTCCATGCCCAGCAGTAGACAGCCAACATAAAACAAATTCAGTAGTGTGTGTGTGTGTGTGTGTGTGTGTGTGTGTGTGTGTGTGTATGTGTGTGTCTGGTTTTTGGTTTACTTTTTCCCCTCTCCACACAGGTCTTTTGCTATGTATTATGGCTCCTAGTTTGAGTTTTTTATAGGATTTCTGTGTGTGTGACTACATGTGTCTCTGTGCTTTTTTTCTTTGGCTTTATTTTGGATCTGTTTGCTTTTGTCCTGTTCTGATTTGTTTGCTATTTTTTCTATACTGGTTTGTTTTTATTTTATCTTATGTTTTTAGATCCCTGTTTGTTTTCTGAGTGGGGGAAAGAAAGGCTATGGATTTGAGGATGGAATCTAGGAGGATATGGGGCAGGGGAAACCACAATTAATATATATTATACAAAAATCATTTATTTTCAATAAACAAAAAATCAATAGCTGTGAATAAAGAGTAAACTATTTTATTTTGTCCCAGAATTCACCCACCTATCACTTAATGATGTGGATATAACCTAAGAAATGCATGGTTGGGTGATTTCACCATTGTGTGAACATCAATGGAGCACTCTCAAACATAACTAGATGTCATTGATCAGTTACTCTATCCAAAGATTCCCCTTAGTATGTAGCCAGACTGTATTGCCAAGTCCTGTTTTCTGTAATCACCACTTTCCAAATGTCTTTTACAAAAGTCCCTGTAATTTTCACTGAAAAAAAAAAAAAAAAAAGGAATTGCATTGCCCATGGTGGTGGTGGTGTTGGTGGTGGTGGTGGTGGTGTGTGTGTGTGTGTGTGTGTGTGTGTGTGTGTGTGTGTGTGTGTGTTGGGGTGGGGGTGGGGAGTTGTGGTTCAAAGACAATATAAAGTTGCTCTTAACTGCATGGTTGGAGTTACTCAAAGAGAAGAACTGTGTTCTTTGGAACAAGTTGCAAATCAGAAAAGAACGTTCACTAATTTGTTTTGGACCATGTTCAAGAGCAAGGAAGTCAGGGAGTCTGGGGGGGGGGTGAGGTGGAAGTGAGTCACAGTTTATCCCTGCACACGGTGGCTGGGATCGGAACACCAAATGCAAAGGTGTTCAGGAAATCTCAACTGACTGTCTGCAGGAACCAAACTCCTGGAGGGGAAAGGTCCTCTGCTTCTGGGCCTGGCTTTTCTCACTCTTTCCTTTACCCCACGTAGTAGACATGAGTGCTTTAGAGGAAAGTCTTGGACTACAGTGCCTGAGACAGAGGTTTAAAATAGACTTCATGCTACTGAAAATTCAGGTTTGGGGTTGGGAGTGTGTCTTCTCCCAAAAGTGTGTCTTTTAGGAAACCCGCCTTCACCCAACAAGCCAACACAATTCAGGCTCATTATCCCTTGATTCCTTATTTAAAACTTGCCTACTCCTTAAATGGGGTTGTAGCCTTAGTCAGTCCTTTTAGATGCTCTTTATAATCATTGGAGATAGTGAGCAGGGCAGAGAAATGTCAGGTGACCAGTGTGCATACCTCCTGCTGAAGATGAACAAAGCAATGCTCAGATTTCTTATTTCACCTTCATATTGTGAACAAGTGTCTTTTGGAGGGCCTGCAAGTGTCATAGCCTTCACATCTTTGTGCTTTCCATTGGTGATTTTGTTTTTTTAAACTGTCTCAACTAGAGTTTACAGTGTTCTTACACACAAGAAACCTGTGATGTAGTGATGAAGGTTGATGAAGTTTGATGAGATTCTTTGAGCACCAGTGCCACTGACTCTGAGTTCAATGTTAATGAATCCACACACTGAAATAAAGGTATCTTTGAACAAAAACACATAGAGAACAATGTGGTGAATTAACTGTGACTAGAAGTTCAGAGGCTAACCTTGTGTTTCCCCTGAAAGGAATTTTTAGTATGTGCTAATACAGTGTTCATAACAACTTTGTAGACCGTACCTCCACAAAGAGCAAGAATTGACTGTAATTCATTGACGGCTCAAAATTTGTCATTCCAAAGATTTTTCTCTGACCTCAAATTTCAAAGTAGCATGACCAATCCTAAAGTGTGCTCCACATCCCTCTTGGGTTCAAGTTGCCAATGGTGTCTCTCTGGTTCAACTGGACTTATTTATCTGTTCACTGTTTGCCCCTCTCCTCTAGAACATGAGTTCTTGTTGTGGAGGTATCTTTCTACTTCCTTTGGTGCTCTGAGTTCAACACTTACCATAGTAGATGGCACAGGGCAGGCATAGAATGAAAAATGAATGAATGGATGAAAGAAGGGAAGCACTATAGGTGGCAAGTTCTAGAGGGTAACATAGTACACTTTCCCTTGTCTCTGGCTTTATCAGAACCTTGCTAACCATACTGCTTTGGCCAAAACACACATTTTTATTTAACAGTTTGAGGAATAGAAGAGTCAGTTCTTACTGTTTTGTAGATGATGTTCTATCTTGAATAAATGAGAAAAACAACTTAGAAAAGCAATGACTCAAATTTTATGCACCAAGACTTATCTATCTTTTCCAAGTGGTTCACAGAGCAAGTACAGTCTAATCATCTTTTTCTAAAATGGTAACCCTGGATTAGAAAGATCATCCATGGTCTTGTTCCCAAACTAAAAGCATCTCTACCTTCTTATCTACTCTCCAAGGGAGTAAAACTCCTCAGGAGATGATACCAATCCATACCACTGAGTCAGGTGATATGAGAATATACAGGGAATGATACTGTAAAAGCAAGGCTTGCCTTTCAGCCCAGCAGTACTGTAAAGGAACTAAGACAGTCAGATTAGAGGAGCAGAGATTCAGGTGGACAAAGATGCTGACACGGCAGTCATGGAGGGTGATGTGTCTGGAGAAGTGGAGAGTTCTTCACTGCCTTTGGGAGCCCCTGGTTGGCTCAGATATCCATACTGATTGAGGATAAATGAGTATTTATATTTGGCTAGCAAGATCACAAAACAATTTTCTCTACCTACTAAAGCTTTAGAGAGTCCATCTTTGTTCCATTCATTACCTTTTGTTACCCCCATAGCATCCCGGAATTGGCTGGCTTTATCCCCCCCCATTATTTAAGATTCACATATCAGATGTCAGGACTATAGTTGCCATTGTCTCATTCTTTCCCCTTTTTGTTTTCACATGATGATGTTGAGGCTCAAGAAGGTACAGTGCCCAAGGCCACTCTTCCACAATTGGTAATTACAGCTGACAATAAGAATTGATTTCCCACTCAAACCCATGTCCTTCCCCTCATCCCATGCTGTCTTTGTGCATGCCTATCCTTATCACATTCACAGGACATATTGGAAGGAAGCAGAGATAGGATATGGCCTGAAGGGAAATGAACACAGGTAATGTTAAATCCCAGAACTCTAAAGCAAGTAAAGAACCAAGGTGAAACGAGAATGGAGAAGGGGTCCATGCTTCTAAAGCAATACTGTACTCACATTGCTCTGTCTACAACTTTCTGAATTTATGTCAACTGTAATATCATTGAAGTTATAAATAATATCCATTGTATGTCTATGGAGACTAAAGTGGGGAATTGACTTGTTTGGTCAATATGAAGAGTGGTCCCTAGAATGAACAATACCATGAGCAGCCTTTTCTTATGATAGACTACTGCCTTTGTGGTCTGGACATAGTCTTTTTGTGAAGAGAGACCTCTCCCCTCCTGATGAATATTCCATCCTGCTCCTGGGAAAGATCTGCAGGTTTAGTTTGGGCCAATTGATTTTAAATGCTCCTTTTGATTAGATATCTCCACAGCTTCCAATTTTCAGCTTGTTTTATAGACACCTCCTGATTGCGTGCATCTCCTTACCCCCTGCTTTTATACGAGAACATCTGGCTTTCCAACTGGAATTCCTTCTCAGCAAGTCAGTGGATGTCGATAGGACAGGAAATTAAGCTGCTTCCTTCTAAGACTGCATGTTTGCCAGCTGTCCCCTGTATTTCTCTTTACAGCCCAGAGAGAATGCAAACATAGGCTTCCTCTGGCCTCATAGGAAACAAAGCACACTGCTACCTGTTGGTTACGTCTGAATAGTGGTCGGAAGAGGTTTCTACACTTGAATCTTCCACATGTATTACTTCTTGGCTCTGGCAATGGGAGTGACATTTCCATGCTGAGGCGCTGTTACATTTTCTCAGTTCATGATCCCCCACTTTATCTGAGACCCTCTAAGTTCAAATCTTATTTTCTAAAGCCTTCTTAGTTTTCAAAAACCCAGCTCAAATGCAACTTCCTGCAAATCATTTTCACTGATATCTGTCTCACTCTCAGTCATGTCCATCACTGGTCTTTGGCTTATGGCTCAACCTAGTAGTTTTCAATTTTACGAGAATATGTGTTTAATAGAAGGAGCTGCACTTTGATTTTCGAATATTCATCTTTTCCTTCGATAGAAACACTTGATATAAGATGTTTTACGATGGTAGGCAGCTGCAATGAACCTCAGCTTCAGTAGACTACACAATCATCAAGACAAGCAACTAGCCCCTTTTTATATATATTATATATGGCTTATATATGGCTAACCTTTGATGTCCAATAACTTGGGGTGCATTGAATGCAGTTTTATTCATATTTTCTACTTACATTGGTTTATTAAGAATGTAATCCATAGTAAGTAGAAGAGCATCTATATACAAATATATAGAAGACAAACTATTGAGCCATGCTTATTCTTCCCTTGCTACCTGGGGCACTCTTGCAAAACCCCATATCTTCTCTGTATCTCATTGTCATTTGTGAAATGGATTTCTTGTGAAGACTTAATTAGTTCTGTGCATGAAATGCTTAGGAATGTGCTCCCCAGCTTTAGTTTAGTGTTATGAAGACCGCAGTTGTAAACTGTTGGCTTGTAGAAGATCCAATCTGAAGACTATGATTGCTTCACATTGTGTATTTTGAAAGCTACTTATTGTGATTAAACACACATACTTGAATGCTACTTATTATGATTATATACTCACATACACAAGATCTCCAGCTTCTCATGGAAAAATCAAAACTTCTAGTGCCTAGTGCTACCTAACCACAGTTCACCGGTGCTAAATAATAGGTTGCTCCATTTAAAGGGGCAAATGCTACCCTGTGCATCATCAATGCTTGAGTTACTCTTGGCCTTACGCCGAGGCAAATCTTTTATCTTTGTTCCATACTCTTGAATTAATGATCTTAGTGTTCCACCCTTGATAAGACTGCTTTGAACAGTTATCTAATCTAGCACATGCTTCAATGAGCTATCAAATTTTCCAGTCCCGATACAATTTTAAGTAGCAAATGAATCAAATGATTATTCACATTAGCTGGCTGATTGAAAATGGATGTTGGATGTACCAGAGCTCATTAAAAGAAGAAAGGAAACTTTCAGCAGCTACAGCATGCCATTGCAACAAAGCATTTTAGACAAAACAAAATTCACAAAGAAGCTGAAGACTTGCTTCTAAGGATGGCCCTGCTGTTGCCTTACAATGGAAGACACTGATCAAATATGTCTCCCTTTTAGGTCTAGTCCAATAACCTCATCATACTCAAATACTACACTAAACCGAGAGGGATGTCTAATTCCTATCCCTGAGAATACCAATTTAGAACTTTTGTTCTGCCTATGGTCTTTAACTTTCTCCACCAAACCAGCAGTCCTTGAAGCTCATGGCTTCATAGAATCAAATATTTATTTGGTCTGTGGTGGTTTGAATGATAAGTAAATAAATAAATATCATACACTCCAGCCTTTGAATACTTGATTGTTGGTTGATGGCACTATTTGGGAAGGTTTCAGAAATGTGACTTTGCCACATCACCAGAGGCGGATTTTGAGTTTTCAAAACCTCAAACCATTCTCAGTTCGCACACTACTTCCTGTTTGTAGTTCAAGATGGAGACCCAGTATCTGGCTCCAGCCTGGTCTATGCTGCCATCCATGCTTCCCCTCTATAACAGGTCCTAGGTCATGGTGTTTTCTTTCTTTTTTTAATTAAAATTTAAATTTTATTTTACCTTCCAATCATAGTTTCCCCTTCCTCCTCTCCTCCCGTTCCCTTCCCTGACCTCCTTTCAACACCTCTTCTCTCCCCGTCATCCACTCCTCAGAAAGGGTAAGGCCTCCAAAGGGAGTCAACAAAGCATGGCATATCAAGTTGGGGCAGTACCAAGCTCTTCCTCCTGGCATCAAGGCTGATCATTGTTTTTTCTTGTAGCAATAAAAAAAAAAAATAGTGACTAATGTTGTTAGAGTTTTTTTTCCAGCCTGGTCCCATAGCTGCTTCAGCCCCAAATAAACACATGGAATCTATATTAATTATAAAACTGTTGGCTAATGGCTTGGATTTCTTATTGGCTAGCTCTCTCTTAATTATTAATCCATATCTACTAATCTATGTATTTTCACATGGTCTTGGCTCACTGGAGAACATCCAGGCTTATTAGTCCTTTAGCAGTTACAGGCATTGCCTCTCTGTCTCTCTCCCCAGCATTCTCCTTGTCTCCTAGCCCTGCCTGTCTTCCTTCCTCTCCTGGCCAATCAGTATTTAATTCATCAACCAATAAAAAACATGTATACAGAAGGGCATAAGCAAAGAATCTTGAAGTTGATTGTGTGTTGTCGGATATATTTTATTGAATTAAATTTAAAAAAAAAAACTTCCTAGGCTTCTTAAACAAAAGACAAGAAATAAAGTTATTTTTTTCCACAAGCATTTAAATGAAATAAAGATATTTTTTTCTATAAGCACTCCTGGCAGTGGTGGTGAATGACTTTAATCCCAGCACTAGAGGTGAGGCAGGCAGATCTCTGTGAGTTCAAGACCAGCCTGGTCTAAAAGAGCTAGTTCCAGGGCAGGCTCCAAAACTACAGAGAAATCCTGTCTTGAAAAACAAAACAAAACAAAACAAAATCAAAAACAAAATTTAAGAAGAGTTCTGGGAATTTAAATTCCTTATTATTCTTACTAGGAAAATTTCATTCTGTTCTTTTCTTCTAAGAACTAGTGTTGATATTTACTTACTTTATTTCCGGCGATATGCCTGGGTGTTTTAATTCTAAGTGAGTTCTCTCATCTTTTGAATGGACATTTCCACTATCTCGGACTTCACCTCCAATTCGACTATACCCAAGACTACTGAGTTTGGGTAAACTTCCATGGCCCCATAGACTCTATCCACTGCTACAAAACTTTGAAATTGCCTAGATTGACTTCTATGACAGCAACAGTTATTTCCCATTCAATACTGGGCCCCTTGAACAGATTATGTGCTCAGAAAATATATTTATTGCCAAGAAATTGGGGCCAGCAAGGTGGCTCAGTGGGTTAGTGCTTGTTGTGTAATCCCAATGACCTAAATTTGATCCCTTGAACCTACTTAGAGGTGGAGGGAGAAGACGAGTTATGCAAAATTGTCTTCTGACATACAGAGAGATGTCATAGACACATGATAATAACAAATAAATGAATTTTAAAAGGATGAATGAGTGCCTTCCCAAAAGAGTTGCAAGAAACCAAAGCATACCCAGAGAGCCACACAAATCAAACTTGTCATCATTATTGTCAGTGACATGGGATATGGGGTGGCTGGCTGAGAAATCTGCTTTGGCTATCACTGCTGCCTGTTGCTCCCATCTGCCTACTCTGGCCACGCCCCTTCTCCCATTACATTCCCATGGAACCTTCCTGAAACTGACCCTAAGCAGGGAGGGCTGGGAATGGGTGCCTCCCAGCCTCACCAACCTAATTGTTTCTCATTTCCTGTCCATAAATGGTACAAGGTGTGGAGCTGCACCTCCCAATGTCCCAATCTCAATCATTTGTCTGCATTAATCGACACTAATGGCTTTTACAAATGTAAGTCTTGAAGCTTTAGTAAGTTACATATGTTTGAGGACACTATGAAAGGAGGCCAACTCTCATAGGTCCTGCAGCTTCCAGGGGAAGTTCTCTGAATGCCTTGAAGGCAGGGCCAGGGCCTACCATTCCTATGCTGGGTGCCTTCACTTCCAGGTCTCCTGAGAGAATGGGTTGTTATTATTAATATAGTGTGACTTTCCCCAAATGAAAGAACAAAGCGCTGTGTGTTCCCAACTGGGTGGAAAAGACAGGCACAATGAAATTTCAATTACATCAGGATTTTCAGCACCAGAAATTATGCGTTTAACTTGCTTATAGTTTTATGTTATTGTTATATTATTTTAAGTATTAGATAAAAGCTTAAATATGTTTCTGTCCTTTAGCTCCCAATTAGAGAAGTAGTGGCTTCTCCCATCTTGCCAGTAATTTTTATAGTTGGAGTCACTCTAATATGAATATTATTCTATTCTTATTTTTCATTCAATACTATAGTATCAACAAAATTTTAGTTACTATTCTATCATAGGTAATTTTCAACACTGATTATAGTTTTAGGAACTAGTATCATTTATTTTAATACATGAAGTCCTATATTCTTAACTATTTCTAAACACTAAGCTTTTAACTATAAGGTATATCATATGTATTAGTAAATATGTAACATATATGTAATATAATATAAACTTATTTTATATATAATCGTAGTGGTATATTCACCCTTCTTGCACCTGTCCCACTAACCATGCCCATTAGGCATGGGGACAGGGGCAGATGTGATGTGGAAGAACTAGGTCTGGGAACCCCAGAGTCTCTCTTCCTTCCTGGACAGAGATGGAGAGCTTCTGGCAGCATCCTTGGGACTGGAGCCTGCTGGCATCCATCTGTCTGTGTTGTAAGTTATTTCTCTCTGAATAAGCATCTATTCAGCCTGTTTTCCCCAATCCTTTTTTTCTCATGATATATAATATAAATTGATACTATATTTTATGAATTTATACATTATGCATATAATACATAAAATGTATTTTAAATGTAAAAAATAAATACAAAATATAATTTTAGAAAAATTCACTAATTTAGAAAGTGTGCAACAGAACAAGAAGATAAATTTACAACAAATGTGTCAGTTTGTGCATTTGTTTTAGATCTTGGACCCACTGCCAGTGGCTTCATATATTGTCCCAGTCTTACTATTGTCACCTATATTAAGGAAATTTAGTTTGGTCTTTTGCAGGTTCCCCATTTGTCAGACCTGAGTCAGTGATCTCTCACTAGCTCAGGTCAGCTGATTCTATGAGTTTCCCCATCATGGTCTTCATGTTATTGCTCCAAACAGGCCTAAAGCAGAGGCTCATGTGCACGTACTTGGCTTTGAAGTGATTTCTTTTTCTTTTTTATTTATTTTTATTTTTTTATTAGTTTTTTTTTTACATTCCAACCTCAGTTTCCCCTCCCTCCTTTCCTCCTGCTACCTGCACCCCCCCATCTCCCATCTGCTCCTTGGAGAGGGTAAGGCCTCCCCTAGGAAGTCTACTAAGTCTGTCCCATCATCCCATTGAGGCAGAACCAAGGCACCTCCCCACACCCCACACCCCGTGTCCAGGCTGAGCAAGGTATCTCTCCATACAGAGTGAGCTCCACTAAGTCAGTTTGTGCGTTAGGGTTAGATCTTGGACCCAATGGCCTCATATGTTGTCCCAGTCACACACACCACTGTCACCTATATTAAGGGAGTCTAGTTTGATCTCATGCAGGTTCCCCATTTGTTAGTCCTGAGTCAGTGATCTCTCACTAGCTCTGGCAGCTGATTCTATGGGTTTCCCCATCATGGCCTTGACTCCTTTGTTCATGTTATTGCTCTTCTCTCACTTTGATCACACTCCAGGAACTCGGCCCAATGGTTAGTTGTGGATTTTTGCGTCTGTTTCTGGAAGAGAGTTCTAGCTTCTTTAGAGCAGCATCAATGAAGTGATTTCTAGAAGCAAGTGTAAGATGCAGCAAGCAACACACAGAGAGTAAATCAACAGAAGGATGCCTGAGCTGATCCTCCCCCGCCCTCCACCCCCAGAGAAGAGTAACTCTTCATCTTGCCAAGATTCCCACTGAGCCTTCTAGAATGCATCTTGGAACTGTTGTCACAGAATGCAAATGGAAGGAGACACTTTTACGGATCTCAATGCCACCGATCAAGCACAGATCCATGGGGATTATTTATTCAAATGTGTGTCTTTGGGGACTTTGTTGGTTTAAATGGCACTGCTTCAAGTTAGTTGAATTGTCTGTCACAACAGCTGAAGTCGGTAATGATACAGAGAATGATAGCCGGGGTTCACAAGGCATATCTAATAGGGCCCATTCTTCAGGTTTGCTCCCGACTTCTGTATGTTTAGTTCTTTCCAGGAGGTGGCTAGCAGCTATGCTATAAATCTGAAGGACTACACTGGTGCAGCAGAGCTGCTCCCAGAACACAACCAGTATTCGTATTCACCTCTCCAGCATCTCTATAGGTTTCCCTTAGACCTAACCAATACACTGGCTAACCCAGACTGCATTCTTGCTGTACTTTATGTCATTCCTGAGGAATCTGAGACTTGGGTGGCTTTCAATACATGGTGCCTTGTGACTATTATGACCACTCAAGGAAGTATCAAGGATAACTTTAATGAGACTGCTATGTTTCTGGCATATTGGCCCCATTTCCATTCTATAGCAATAAGCCTGGTGTTTCTTCATACCAGAGCCCATTATCTCCATCAGTATAAAACTGAATTTTGTGTCTATTGGTGAGTGATAAAGGGAATTTGAAATGACAAAATGTTAAAGCAGTTTGAAGTTTAATAGAAATCTTTCAGTGTCTCCCAAAAGAAGTGTACCCCAATTGGATATTAGGATCTTTAAGGCGTGAGTCTAGAAGAGTGCTTTCTCAACTTGTGTGTCGAGACCTCCTTGGCAACCCTCTATCTCCAAAAATATTTACATTATGGTTCATTACAGTAGCAAAATTATAGTTATGAAGTAGCACCTAAAATAATTTTATGGTTGGGGGGTCACCACAACCTATGACCACAACTTTTCCTGTAGTACAGATGTGTGGCAAGTATAGATGCCAGTTCCTATGTATCAAAACACACCTGCAGATATGTATGTATAAAAGTACTTACATTGTCTCTGTTATGGCAGGTTCTTCCTGCCGGCTTCAGCGGGTCCTGCAGCCATGGTTCTGCCGCTATGGTCCCGCTGCCACGTGAGCCCCAAATAACACTCAGAGACTCTGTATTTGATACAATCCTGTTGGCCAGATACCATTATTATTCATGGGCTAGCTCTGTCTTAACTATTAACCCGTTTCTACTTATCTAAGTATTTCCACGTGGTCGTCTTATCAGGGAGCCACGGCCGGCGTCCTGCTTCTTCCCTGGGCTACATCTTGACTCCTCCCTACTACTTCCTCTTTCCTCCTCCTAGTCTCCTAGCCCCGCCTATCTTGTTTCCTATTGGCCACAGAGCTTTATTAACCAGTGTGAGAAACATATATACAGAATAACATCTCCCATCATTGTCTCAGTCTATTCAGGCTACTATCATAAAGTACATTACCCAGGACAATTTATAAACAATGAGTATTTATTGTTCATAGTTCTTACATCTGGGAAAGTGAAGACCAGGATGCTAGTAGATTATGGGGTTCTTGTTCTCTGCTTCAAAGATTGTGCCTTCTTGCAGCCCTTTATAATGAGGAACTATATTAAAGCATTGCAGCACTGGTCTAGAAATTAGCACCCAGAATTCATCCAAGGAAAACAGCTCAGGACCTCTTCTGTGGCCAACTATTTTAATCAGAGTTCCCCAGAATGGGACCAGAGACAAATTTCATTTAGGAAGTGCCTCTAGGAAGTAGGGATAGATAGGTGGCAGGATGGGGGGAAATGTCAACACGAGGACACTTTGTCAAATTAGCCAGTGCTGTGATAAACGGGTATTTAATAAAGGTGTTTGACACTGTCACTCTGGACTCAAAGCTTACAATGTTCGCACTAGAATGTGGTTCAGTTTTTCCATTACATAAAGCTGAGTAGCTCACCATTGCCAAGATTCTCTTTCTTTAGAGTCTTCCATCCTCAACATGCAGTGCAGGCTAATTTTATTTTATTGTCCAGGTCAAAGACATTTCCCTGTATCACATGTCATCTTTATTTCCCTTGCCCTGAACTTCTAAGTTGCTCCGTCTTGAAGCTCCAGTATTAGGTTTCTCTTCAGTGCCAGGATCTTGACAGTCTCCTCTGCTTAATGTAACTTCCAATGGCTCACGTGGCATCCCAATTTCCAAAGGCCTTTGCTCACCCCTCCTCTCTCTTTACTCCCACTCTGTGCTCTGTGGATGGACGTTGTGCTCCCGCCCCTTTAGCCCATTAGTAGACAGAACACACTGTGATGATAAAAATCTTTGCCAAAAATTCCTGGCTATGATCACAGTGAGCTCTGAAAAAAAAACATACTTTTTTTTTTTTTTTTTTTTTTTGGTTTTTCAGATAAATTCAGACAAGCAGTAATTCTTGATGTCAACTTCTTTCTAGAGAAGCCTTTGTTGATGGAAGACAGCACAGGAGTGAGTCCGGAGGTACAGGTTCAACTTGTGCCATTCCTCTATGTAAGACCTTCAGTGAATATGGGAGTCACAGGTAGGGGTGAGGGAGGAGGAGGAGGAGAGAGAGGAGAAGGGGAGAGAGGAGAAAGGCTGTGAAGACTGTTTCTTTATAAGAGCACTGATACTATCGGATTAGATGCCAACTCTAAGGCCTCAGTTCACCATAATTGTTTCCTAAAGACCCTGGCTCCAGAATATAGTCCCATTCAAGATGAAGTCTTCAACCTATGTGTTTTGAACTATGTAATTCATTCTAAAAGGACTGATTACTGTCCCTATAGTTCACATAATGAGCTTCAAACAGAAGAGATCCCTCTCTTCAGACTCATCCATTTCAAAGATGCTCTCCAATACACCATTTAAAAGAAGACCACTTCCCAACTCTAACACCACCTCCACTCAAAAACCCTTACCTATGGAGGAAGTCTTGGAGACTTTGCTTCTCTCAACCTTCCCTTCCTGGGCCTCTCGCCCCTCTGCTGCTAAGGACAAGCCACAGAACTCTGTCTCCATCCTGTTGCCACAGTCCAAGCATACAGGCCTCTCCTGGGGTCCTGTCATGGTCCATCCTCCTGTTCTGCTCCTCTGCATCCTGTTTCTAACTCTGAATTTTCCTGTCTTCTCACTCTCCCTTCTTTCCTCCTTTCTTCCTTCTCAAAGTGTCAATATACAAAAAATACCTGAAAATAAAAAGGAATTTGTGTCTGTGTGTATGGGGTACTGTGTGTCTTGAGTATGGGGTACTTCCTCTAAAAAGAAACTTAGAATTTAAAAAGAATTATACTGAACATGCTAGATAATGTAACTCATATACGGTTTTAAATGAACTCTTCTTTAATTAGTTAATTAACTAATTTTGAATAAGCTTATTTTCTAGCCTTTGAACTTCTTCTACAGCTCCCTATCTTCTCCTTCCCCTCTCTTGTCCTTGCTTTCCTCTTCCCCTCTACCTCTTCTCTCAGCACAGACACCCTTTATTAGCAGCTATCTGGCTTTATAATTTGAGCACAGCAATCTTGGCATGAGAACATCCAATTTCCTGCTGTACTAACAATGAGGCTTAGAGAGACATATGGGGAAAGTCTCCTGTGAATATGAGAGGTGTGAAAAGAGCAATCTTGCCGATAGGGTCTCTTGGCATCTTTTTTTAAATTAATTTTTATTTAAATTAAAAAACCTTCTTATTTATTTATATACCAATCACAGTTCCTGCTCCCTCTTGTTCTCCTATTCCCTCCACATCTCCCTATCCCACCCCCCCATTCACTCCTCAAGGAGGGTAAGGCCTCCCATGGGACATCATCAAAGTCTGTCACATCATTTGGGACAGGACCTTGGCCCCCCCTGTGTACCTAGGCTGAGAGAGTATTCCTCTATAGAGAACAGGCTCCCAAAGCCCATTCATGTACTGTGGATAAATCCTGGTTCCACTGCCAGCAGCCTCATAGACTTTCAGAACCCCCCAACTGACACCCACATTCAGGGGGCCTGGTTCAGTCCCATGCAGATTCCCCAGCTGTCAGGGTGGAGTCATCGAGCTCCCACTTGCTCAGGTCAGCTGTTTCTGCGGGTTTCCCCAACATGGTCTTGACTCCCTTGTCTCTCAGCATCTTTTAAGAGTGTGTAGACTGAAGGTACAAACCCAGCTCCCAGTCAGACAGGTGATGAGTCTACAGAGAACAACCTAGGTCCTTAGAAGACCTCTCCACTCAAAGTCTGGGACTTTCATGAGAAGCAAAGCTCCTACACTCAGAGGCTGTATGCCCTCCAGAAACTCACACAGCCTCTTCTGGCTTTAACTCACTTAGCTCTAAAACAAAGCAAGTGGACTTTAACTCTGTAGGAACCTTCTGTCATTGACTTCATAATCACAACTTTTTGTGAAGTACAGGAAAGTGTGACAAATATAGATGCCAGTTCCTATGTAGTAAAACATACCTGCAGATACATATGTATAAAAGCACTTACATTGTCTCAGTCTACTCAGGCTACTAACATACAGTATTTTACCAAGGACAATTTAAAAACAATGAGTATTTATTGTTCATGGTTCTTAAATCTGCCTAAGTGAAGACCAAGATGCTAGTAGATTCAGGATCTATGGGGTTCTTGTTCTCTGCTTCAAAGATTGCGCCTTCTTGCAGCCCTTTATAATGAAGATGGCAAGGGCACTTTATGGGGCTCTCGGATGTCATTCATGAGGACGGAGCTCTTAAAACTCATTAGTTTGAGTAGCATATACCAGCACACAGACATGGGGCAATGTCAGCATCAAAACCATTACATACATGCTAGCTAAAATACTCTGGACATTTGTTATGAAACTCATTTCCTACATATCATCAAGAAGCTTCATGCTCTAATTCCCACAGACATACCACCAACAATCAAGAAATATCTTACACAAAACAAGGGAAACCAAGACTAGTTCTTTGAATAGCTCTTTTTTCCCTTTCATTAAAAACATATAGCCGTGTGCGTGTGTGCGTGTGTGCGTGTGTGCGTGTGTGCGTGTGTGTGTGTTAGTATATTCAGTATACTAAAAATTAAACAGAACATATATTTGAATCTCGATTTATAAATATTTCAAAGTTGGTACTTAGAATGTTAATAGTCCATGGGATTTTAAATGTAAATTGCAGTTAGTATTAGTCCCCAGAGGTTAGAGCCATTCTGCCTTCCTCCTTGGTCTTTATTATATCAGTGGATAGTGATTACAGAAAGAAATATAGTCTATAGTTATTTTTCTTTCATTTTGGTTAAAAATGCTCCTACATTTGGGGATATAAAAATTGAGTTTCTAAGGCCTTAGGGAGGTCATGATCTGATTCATTATATAACTGAGTTTTAAATATTAGGTGTGCCATTTTCTGAGAGATAGACAATGAGTATATAAAAATCACAGTGTTTTAAGGCTCTATAAAAAAGAAAGAAATGATGTGAAATGGTAGCAGAAATGAGTGGTGGGAGTGAGGAGCATGTGAGATAGGAACCGTGGCAGTCTGGCTAGGAGGAGATGTGGCCATCCCTTCTTGTTCTGCTATCTCAATGGTAACACAAAGATTTCCTTATATAGAGCCTGATCACCAGTTGGCATGAGTGATAGGACATAAGCTGCTGTGTAAAGCACAGCCTTCTCACTTGCTCTTCACAGAGTGATTAACAATTCATTTTTATGCTCCTCAGAACTTTAGCAGATAAGCATAATAGTTTGCAGAATTACCCTGCGATGAACATGTGAGCAAACTATAGTTTGTTTTCTCCTTAACTCTCATAGACTATTAAACTATTAATGAGTCTCCATCCAGTAGGAAGTGACGGGTTGGAGTCCCCTGAACTGGCCACTGCCACTGTTGCTTGTTGCATCTGCAGCTTTAACTAGGCCTTGCCCTGCCTCTGGCATTGTGAGCTACAACTGGGAAACCCAAGCTGGTGTTCTTCCTCTTTCTCTCTCCCTCACCCCCTCCTCTTTCTCTTTTCAATACCTTTGTATGGTTCCTCCCACTGCACTCCAGCCCCACCCCCTTGGCTTTACAGGACTAGGATGCTTCATGATTAACTCAGCTTGCTTGCTAACATCTCATAGATTTAGATAGAGAAAGACAGACAGACAGACAGACAGACCAACAATAGATAAGTGGTAAATGAAAGATTGAGATAGAGATACATAGTGAATAAATGAAAGCTAAATATAGATATATGATAAATAATAGAACAAGAAAGAGGGATTGGAAGAGACTGCCTTATGCTTTTGAAATCTCTCAAAAGAAGCCACCAGGGAGGACAGATTGGAAGTTGCTTTGGGAAGGTATTGTGCTTATTTCCAAAGACCTAGAAGTTCTTGGTTCACAGAGTGAGAAGGCAAGAAACTAAAAATGTATGACAAAAAATATACTGTCTCTAAAGCATTTACAGGATATAAATGCTTTGCATAAGATTGGAATCCAGAACTGCCTGGAACTATTGTCCATTTCCTTTCTTCTACTTCAAGATTTGAGGAAAAATCTTTGCTTGGCCACCCCTGGGAACGCTAGTAGGTAAATTTGTTCTCAGTATTGCTAATGGCATTAAAAGTGCTGCTTTTATAACCCCGGATAACCAGAGTTGTATGAAAGGTGGGAAAGGACATTGACTTGTTTTCAGTGCAGGCTGTCCAAACCCCCAAAGATATGTTCCGAGGGAGGGAGTGAGCAGGGACAGGTGCAAGCCAGTTGCTTAGTCAGAGCTCCAATCTTAACCTGGTGAGGATATTAGCATGGGGCTATTAGTCTGAATATATCAACACGATATTGATACATTGGTGCTGATATGCTGAGCTAGCCTAGACCCTCCTCTTCCCTTCCAAGATCCTCATGGCAAATGCTGCCTGTATATGTACAGAATTTTATGGGTCTACCTTACTTTGTTCATTTTGTGTCATGAACGGCTTTTGGGGGTAGACAGTGTGGAAAATTACTCTCATGTCCATGTGAGGAAGCAGCTCTGGAAACACAGAGTGACTTCTCTTGAGCTACATAGAAAGAAAACCACACCAGTTCCCAGGAATCCTGGGGCAGGGTAGGGGGGATGAGTCTTCAGAAAAATTTCATGAAAACAGACTAAATATCAGCCCAGAATGTATCACTTCTTACCAGACACTGGAATGTGAATAGCACAGGCCTTTGCTTTCTTTTTAACTGTAGGACAAAAATCCTCAAACTCTGCCCAGAGTAATGAGGTATTCCAAGTATCAATTTCTTATGGAGTCACTGGGAGACCGGAGGAGGCTAAGCTTGTCTGCCTGGTTGGTACCCTTTAAGTATCATTAAGTTCATGACTGAATTGTTCCCAGTCCATGAGTATTTTCAGGCTTCATCACTAAGGGGAGAATGTGGCAAATACCAACTGAGTCACTAATGAAGCCCCCCCCCCACTTCCCAGTTAGTGAGATGGTGGGAAGATACATTTTAAGAGTATCCTTTTTCATAAAAGTGCAGTGAAACTAGACCTAACCATAAGAGTTGAAAACAAAAACTTGTCTCACCATTTTCTCACCCTATGATTGGGCCCGGGACATAGACACTGGGTGTTAGCACTTCATGTTGTTTTGCAAGTGAGAGTATGGCTCCAGAACCACCCTTTCCATCAATACTGTGGAGAGCTGTGCCTTGTGTGTGAAGTCAGAAAGACTTCATTGGAGTACCTTGCACTTTGGCCTTCCCTGCACTATACCACCGTGCTAACAGAAGCCTTTGCTTGACTAGATATGGGGGAAGAGCTGTCAATAACTGCCTCAAGTAGATTTGTGCATAATCCACATCCCTAAGTGTGCACATCACCAAAGCTTCCACTGGTACTTATTTGGATTTTTTTTCACTATTCATTTCCTCCCCCTTCCCTAGTTAAACTGAAACCTCCCTCAGCCTATGTCCTTCCTTCACAAAAACAAGAGTACCCAGGAAAAGCAAGCTAAAAACAAAACAAAACAGAAAAATAGAAACAAAAAAAATCTGAAACAAAGGGCAAAAACAAAAGATCTCTGTGAGGGCAGAGAGGAGATGACTTAGTGGGTAAATTGCTTACTATACATGCACAAGAACCTAGGTTTCTGGCTCCAGTATAAAAGTCTATAAATCCAGCACTGATTGGGAATCAGAGCCAAGAAGATCCCAGGGCCCTGCAGGCGAACTCAATGTTCAGTTTGAAACTCTCTTTAAAAACAAAAAAACAAAACTAAAAGCAGACAAGCTATTGAAGAAGATACTCAGACCCAACCTTTGGCTTCTACTCACCCACCTGGGCAACCCCCTTGAGAGAGTGAGATAATGATGGAGACAGTAGGGGGTAGTGTTGATGAATTGTGTTTTACAGGAACGGAGTAAAATGTGCAGCATAATAAAGGGAACTTAGCCCAATTTTAAGATACAGTAGCTATCTAGAAAGGATATATGTTCTCTCTCTCTCTCTCTCTCTCTCTCTCTCTCTCTCTCTCTCTCTCTCTCTCTCTCTCTGTCTGTGTGTGTGTGTGTGTGTGTGTGTGTGTGTGTATACATCACATGCCCATGTGTATATAAATGCATATATTTGAATTCCATTGACAATATGCTTTAGGGCTTGGCTCTGTTTGTACATTGAAAATGTCTGTGAATTAAGTCTCCCTTATTTGGGCAACCTACCCTTTTACTTCTTGGGTCATCTTCATACTAGATGTTCACATCAACATTTGAAGAAAACTTTAGAGGCACAAAGTTCAGTGGTACACATATATGAAAATCCCATAATCCAATTATTTTGTGTTCACTTAAAATAATAAAAATAATTTAATTGGGGCTGGAGAGTTGGCTTGTCAACTAAGAGATCTTGCTGCTCTTATAGAGGACCCAAGTTTAATTCTCAGCACTCACATGATAGCTCACAACAATCTATAACTTTAGTTTCAGGAGAGCTGACACTCTCAGACCTTTACTGGCACCAGGCACATGCATGGTCCACATACCTACATGCAGTCAAAACACCCATACACAATAAATAATAAAATAAATAAATCTTTTTAAAAAAATCTTTAAGAGAGGAGCTGATCATCTGGACTGAATTGACCTCTTCATATTTTGTTTTCTAAGTTCAAAGGGCTTCAAATGTCAACACCACTTAGACAAAGCAGGAGCTCACCTTCCTACTGCCACAAAGGAGAAGGTAACATGATGCAGAATGGTCCCCCACTCTCACAAGTCTGTGGGAGGGTCTGGTTTTGTGGCTGGAGATTGAGCAATCAATTAGAGAAGGGGAAACGGTTGCTATTGGAAACCCCAAGGCCCAGTAGCTGTCAGAGGGGAGTGAAAGGCTGGAAGTTAATCAGACATAATGAGCTTACAGTCCCATAGATCATGTCAGCCAGCATTCTTATTAATTTCCTGCCCAACAGCCGTGCACAGAAGACCAATTCATCCATCAGTCCTTCCCTGGTCTAAGCTGTTAAATCACTTGTCAAATCAGGAATGTTGTGATGAAAATTCAGGAGTGACATAGTGGCAAGAATGTCATCCATCATCGCCACATATTTCACCTTGAGAGAGTATCTTATATTTCCATACTTCCTTGTAAATGAGAGAGATCAGGCTCTGAGAATGCCAAAGGATGGATGTCTACAATCCAGGCAGTAATAATTTCATGAATAGTAGGGTACATCTTTCAATAAAAAGGACTTTTTTAGTATGACCAAGATAGAATAGGTAATTGACTTTTAATGTCTGTCAAGGACACAGAAAAGTAGAAATGGTCACATGTGTCATGCTTGTGCCATCTCTGATGTAGTATTTCTTTTTCATTCAGAAAAGTAAGTCCTACACAGGGTAACAAGTCTTATTCTTCCCAGTATTATTAACTCAATAAATACTTAATGAAGTATCTACTGTGTCCCAGTCACTGGCGATAGCATAGTAGAAAGGGTTAGCAAATACTTATTTGATTATTTGAATTAATACTAGTGATGTTTACAGACTATAACAGAAATACCCATAAAGGCATTTTATTTGGGCAGGGGGTTCAGGAAACACCTTTTAAAGGAGGTGGTGCTTGATCCTTTGAAAGTTAGTCAAGAGCACACAGATGATAAATAACAAAAGCAAGATTATGACCTCTGTGTCCTGGTACATAACCATCAGTGAAGAGAAAGAAAAGTGTGACATCTCCACCCTGTCTATTAAATGCTGCTCAATCTGGGGGTGATGGGTTGTGCATTGGAGAGAGTATGACTTATGTACGAGCCTATCTGCTTGAATGAAGTGTGACTGCAGGCAAACTGGTCGTTCTCTCATCTCCAGTGATCTTAGTTTAAACTTAAGGGTAAATTTCCTACATGAGGTCCTTATGGGAACGACATGAAAATGCAATGTTCAAAGCTTCTAAGCCTACTTCTGGAAGAGTAAATGTAGGATGACTCTGCCATACAACCCCACCTCCATTCCTTCAGAAACGTCAGAGCCCAATCTACATCAGGGGATGTGTAGAGAATGGGGCAGAGTGAGCCTTGGAGTGTGGGAGATGTGGGAGATTATTTGGAATGACTCCACAGAAAGCGAGGCTTGGGCAGGTGGAACTTCCCATGTAGCACTGAGGTGTGGTAGGGTAGGACATTCAGGCAGGAAGAACATCTTGAGGCAGGCAGAGCGGTGGGGAGGAGCTATTCTGAGGAGCAGAGATTAAATAACTGCAGTCCAGGTTGAAAGGACACATACACACAAAAATGGACCTAGTTGTAAAATCTTACAATAATTTAAAGTTTGAATGACCTCATATGGCTTCTTCTTTAATTTATTGCTTCAAATATTGTCTTCTGTTTTTAACATATGTTTTCTAGCATTTACAGTACACATTGCCATCTGTAAAAGTTTTCTCCTTCCATAACTAGGGAAAGGTTATTGGATGAATAAGACATGCATACCTTCTATAACTTCTATACAGGTTATGGTCAAGTATTTAGGGTACTTGGATTCCTTCATGTCCTGAGAGGAGTTGAGGGAAGCATATGGCCCAGTCTCAATCAGATCTATGAGTTTATATAAGGATCATTATTATACAGAGAAATAAATTCCTATTGCCACCAGGGCTATGAAAGAAAACATCCAGGGAAAATTGGTATGTGGGGCAGGGCAGGGCAGGGCAGGGCAGGGTTCAGTGCCCAGATAGTGGACAGGGGTTTTCTGTCACATTGTACTTTTTCTGTTGTTGTTGTGTCCAAACAGAATGGAGATATTGAGGTATACAGCATGCCACCAAAGAAGACTTCACAGAAGCCAGGGGTAAAGCAGCAGAGTCTTGAGCAAATATTTAGGATGAATGTGGCAGCAAAGAGATGATAGAGGCAAGGAAGAGCATCTGAGATGAGTGGAATGCCAAGTGCAATGTACTCATGCACAGAAGCACCCCAAAACTTGTAATGCAGCTGCATGTAACATGAGCTTTCTGGCCCAGCAGGTTCCATAGCTCTTGAGCCCCAAATGAACACACAAATGCTATATTAGTTATAAAGCTGTTGGCCCTTGGCTTGGGTTTCTTATTGGCTAGCTTTGTCTTAACTATTAACCCATAACAACTAATCTGTGTATTTCCATGTGGTCTTATCTTACTGGAGAATGATGGGCCTGCAACTCCTTTGCCTGCTACACAATGACTGCTCAGCATCTCCACAGAGAAGAGAGCCATTTCCTTTTCATCCCTGCTTATACCCTGATTCTGCCCAGCTATATCACTTTCTGTCTGGCCACTCTGCCAATCAGTGTTTTATTCATTAACCAATAAGAGAAACACAGAAGAATATTCCCCATCAGCTGCAAAGTGAATTTTTTTAGATTACCTATTGGAACCTGGTTTATCTATAGATCATAATGCTAATAGACCCATTCAGAATTAGGGAAGTGAGCCTTTGTGAAGACAAGCCACTTACCTAAGCTCATGAATCTCCTTGTACAGAAAAGAAACAAAACATACATCCCTAGAGCAAGGGTCCAGATCTGTTCCACGAGATTTGTTACTAGATAGAAGGATTGATTCCATCCTTTTAACATCTTTGAGCAAAGAAGGCCTCAATGAATAGGGAACTATAGAGAAAAGAAAGACCACAGTCTTCTACAGGATGGTGAAAGACCATAGGATATGAAGCAAGCTGAAGGAAATGTTTATGTGAAATTCAAACACATCAATAGTTTATTCCATGTTGACTTGGCCTTACTATTGCAAAACTCACAGTGACTTACAGTGAATGATAACAGATACTTTTCCTTTCTGCTAGTGGAAGCCAGTGCCAAACAAAGGGATTTAGGCTTTTAGAATGGAAAATGAAGGACAATACCCTTTCATTCATCCTTGCTTGCATGTTTTTTTTTTAACAAGGATACACTGAAGACCTTTAGCACCAGCTGCTTTGAAACCAAGGAACCTGAAAGAGGAAGCTCCCTAATTGGCCACAGTAGGCTGGACCAAGTTTTTAGAGGTGGAATTTTGTGACAGACTTGGAAGATAACTAGTGGTGGCCAATGTTGATACAAGTTGATCATCAAAATATATGCATAAAGATTAAAACCCAGTGAAGGAAAAAAAAAAGAACCTATGTTATGAATCTATATGGATTTGAGCAAGCTTATGGCAGGAGAAGGAAAGTGCTTTATAGCAGAAAATTCTAACACTAGGCTTAGAAAAATCACCATCTGGAAATAGGCACAATTAGAAGATATTGCCTCAATTCATGTTTTGAAACTTTGTGCTGAAGAACCATGATACAAGCAGAGGTGGGGCCTGGTCAGAATCTCCTGGCACTTTAATCTTGGACTTCCTTAACTCTAGAACTACAATAAATAAATTTCTGCCATTTATAAGTTGTCAAGTTTTTAGTGCTTTCTTAAATAGACTTTTAAACGGACAGGCAGAGACCATAGCAATAAAAATTAATTTGGGCTAGAAGTTCCAGTAGTTAATAAACTAGTAGACAATGAGCCAAGCATTGTGGCATGGTGATTTATGCCTGTAATCATAACACTTGGGAGTTGAAGATAGGAGGATCAAGAGTTTAGAGCCATCTTTGGTTCTATAGTAAGTCTGAGAACAGCCTGTCCTACATGAAGAAAGAAATGGGAAATGAGTAAGGCCTTTAATTAAGGAGAGGGGAAGAAGGTCAATACAGAAAAAGAGGGGGAGAAAGAGGGAAAAATGACACTAAAATCTATAAGGTAAAGAACCAGATTCTTTTTACTTACCTAAAATTATATACAATACATATGCATATATATAAATAAAAATAGAGAAAGATAGATGATAGACATATTAAATGAAGAAATGAAGTTAGCCACTTGGGTTGATAATGCTGCTCCAAAGAACCATAGACAATCTAACAAAACCCCCAAAATCAGGCATGAGAAATCTCCTCTTGAGTTTTTGGCATCCAAAAGACTCCCAAAAGAATATAGTCTACTGCCATTGGTTGCATTAAAGAAGCCGAAGGTAAATCATTATTGGCAAATACACCATGCACTTCAGATACTGGATCTGGCCTGAAAACCTCCTCCCTGAAGACTAGCCTTCAGAGTACCAGATGATGGTATGCAGGCTGCCAGGGGAGGGAAGCAACCAATAGTCCTACCTAGTTGTGATGCCAATGAATGGTCCCAACAATGGTGGTCCCAACAATGACCAGCACAGCAAGATATTCCTAAGGGTCTAATAGTGGCAACCATATTTTGGCAGTAACCAACTGTCTAATTGAACTTAAAACCTGCTCAAAAAGAAGGAAGTCATGCCTGGTTTTGGAAATTTAGCCAACTACTTCGGTCTAGTGAGGCCATAGGCAGTAAGTTCTCTAAGAACTTACTGCTTCACTTTACTAAACCAGTATATTCCTGACTGCATTCTAAAGGCTTAGTTTTATACCCACAGATAAGTATAGCTCTCATCTCTCAGCAAAGATCATTTTTTGTTTTAGATTTTATTTTTGTTTGTTTTTTTTCCAATAGACAGGGTCATTTACAGCAAGTCACAACTGATTAAAATGTAAAGAATAATGACTCTAGGTTGTCTAGCTCCAATTGACATATTTATAACACAGTTACTACACCAAAGGCTTGGGGAATGCCTCAGAAGAGGAGGAAAATTTTTTTTGTTGTTGTTGTTTTTCTAGACAGGGTTTCTCTGTATTGTTTTGGACCCTGTCCTGGAACTAGCTCTGTAGACCAGGCTGGCCTCGAACTCACAGAGATTCACCTGCCTCTGACTCCCAAGTGCTGGGATTAAAGGATAAGCCAGAGGAACAAGAGCTCTGCAATAAGCTGTCCTAGAAGAGCTACATCCATGATACCTCAAAAATATGGTTGCACAAACTGTGGCGATATCTCGTTTATACAAATAAAATGTGTCTGAATGTGTTCACTTTTCAGCTGGGAAGCTGGCGAGGTAAAGTGTGACTGTGGCTTGCTACTTCATCTCTGATCTTTAGACACACTTTATTTGTACAAACAAGATATCACCACACAAACAACACCAATAGATATGCCAACATGGAAGGAGGAAATCTTCGAGGTACTAGCTTTAGACAAAGAATCCCTGGCAGACAGACATCTTGTGAGAAAAAGGGGAACTCCTTGATGATCTTGTATTGGTGGTCACTTCTTTTTCTATGGCCAGAATAGTCAGAGGCCAACCATAGACAAATGGGACCAGGCACTGTGCTTTTTCCTTGTGGTCAAAAGAGGAGAGAAATGCAAATATTTGGTGAAGACTCCTCATGATATAGGAAGTCTTACAGACTAAGGTTTAAGATTTAAGAAGTTCTACAGTCTTGTCATCAACTGTGCAGCAAAATTTTAGCACTGAAAATAAGATGCAGTCCTCAAACATCATAAAATTCAGAGGTTGTTAAGATGAAAGTCATACCAGGGACTGCCTTTGGGTTGAGAGAAATGGCTCAACAGTTAAGAGAACTTGTTATTCTCATACTTGTAGAAGACTCAAACAATTGTCTGTGACTCTGGCTCCAAGAAATTTAACACCTTCTTCTGACCTTTGTAGGCACTCTTTTCTCCCACACATACACAGATGAAGGAAGGAACGAAGGACGGAAGGAAGGAAGAAAGGAAGGAAGAGAAAACTCTTTGGAAAAGCAATAAAAGTGGTTTTGATAGTAACTTTTATGAAAGCCCCAGTTGCGGTCTTGTTCTGTTGCAGAAGGGTTACTAACTGCACAGCAATGAACAGAGGGAAAAAGCCTGGTCTCTTATGCCAGTACTCCATTATGACAAGTGGGGAAGGGAGGCTTCAGAGCAGCTCTTCGTTTACAAACTCTCTTGCAACTTGCATAGATGGGCTAGGGTGTCCTGTTTACAGAGAAAGACAGAGGAATGTAGACAAAGCAGCCACTTTGAGGGGGCATGACAGAGGCCGGGAAGGCCGTGAACTCTGAAAAGGGCTGGGAACTCTGTGGGCATCTGTCTTGTCCTGGTCCCAGGCTCCTCATGCAGCAGCTTAGTCAGAGTAGGGGAGACTTCTCACGGATCAGTTCAACAACATGTGGTGAAAACAAAACAAAACAAAACCCAGAACCAGTCACTTTAAACAAAGCCAAAGCTGACTGACACACAACTTACAGAATGCTTTCTTTGCCCACATAAGCATCTGTGGAATAGAGGATTGCCTGGGGATGGCCAGCAAAGGCTGGCAAAGAGCCTTGGGCTTCCTCTGCTTTGCCTTTGAACCCTGGTTCTCCTGCTGCAGTGCCAGCCATACAGTTGTCATCTTTCTCTGGTTCAGAGCCTTCGTCAGTTAACAGCACCCACAATACAGTTGTGGGCAGCTGGGAGAAACTTCAGAAAACACCCACAGTTGCAAAGTGCTATTCCAGGTGATTAGAAGATTGAAGAACCAACTAAGTTTGTCTGAGTTTCCTTCACCCCTCACTTCAATAACTCAGCTCCACAAGTGACCTTGTTTTTTCCAACCCAGTCAGCCTCAGTATGTGACAAGGAAGAGGGACTCTTGATGAAAGTTAGGAGCCTCGAGCATGATTATGAAGAGCTAAGTATTATTCTAGGTAGCTTTTCTTGCCATCTCAGAAAAACCCCATGGAAGCAAAGAACAAACAACAAATACAACAACAAAACCTGGCCAGCAAGCACATAGAGAAAGTGTGCTTAGAGATGCTCTGGGGAAATCCAGCAAAGTGTCCATCTGTCCCGGAAAAGCATCTGTGTGTCCCAGCAAAGGCAGATTTGGCCAAGGCCTTGGATTTGAAAGTCTCCAAGTGTGACTCCAATTATCTTATTTACTATGCAATAGGTGTCACCTGGTAGAAATATGAAGCTTGGAAGAGATGAGAAATGTGAGCTGGCAGTCCGAAAAAGCAAGCAGGGATCACCTAAGGGGTTACAATGACATGTTATTATCTCATTATATCATTGGAAACTATCTGTGAAACCAATACAGGTACTGTTAGTTGCAAAACTGTTGCCTGTGCTGCTGTCACATCTCTGTTATTTATGAGAACACCATGACATGACATGAGTTCAAATTTTAGGTGTTCAACGTCTTTTAAAAGAAAAGTTTCTTAGGAGAAGCTCTATTTTCAACCAATTACAAGTGATGGGCTTGACTATTGAGCTCTGATTCATATGTATTATGCCTTGAGATAGTGTCTTAGTCACTGTTCTATTGCTATGAAGAGAAACCATGACCAAGGCAACTCTTACAAAAGAAGGTGTTTAATTGGGGGGATTGCTTACAGTTTCAGAGGGTTAGTTGGCAGGCAGATTAAGGAAGTCCACAAACACCCATGTAAAAGAATAACAAATATTTATGTAGGGAACACACACACTGAAGATAAAGTGCTGCCAAGTTCTGCCCTTGGAGGCACAGGAGCTGGGATGCAGGATGATGATCAGCTTTCAGCCCTCCCCAGGAAAGAGCAAGAGCCACCCCCCTCTTCTTTTTAAGGGATCATGTCCACAAATGGAGGCCACACCCTAAGACCCAGAAACTATTAGTGGAAACCAATTCCAACTATATTATCCCATTATTATTATTATGGTGGAGAGTATGGCAGCATACAGTCAGGCATAGAGTTGGAGAAGTAGCTGAGAGATTTTACATTCTTATCCATAGACAACAGAGGTGGGACAGAGGGAGTGAGGGAGAGACTGGGCCTGGTGTGAGCTTTTGAAAACCTCAAAGCCCACCTCCAGTGACACACCTTATTCAACAAGACCACACCGCTTAATCCTTCCAAACTGGGAACTAAGCGTGCAAGCGTGTAAATATATTGGTGGGCATTCTCATTCAAACCATCATTGGGGTGAGAGTGGACAACTTACAGTTGAAGAAAACAAGCTGAGTTTAACTGAGAGACTAACAGTTTATTTTACAGGTAAAAGATTTAATTATGGTAATTATAGTAACAACAGGTTACTATTTAACTGACTTGTTGAGTATTGCCCCACCCCATCTATCTATTATCTATTGGTATATCTATCTATTCGTCTGTTCATCTATCCATCCATCCATCTATCTTCATTTATACAATCATTATAGCCTGCAGTGAAAGAAGTCATCCCAAGGCTAAGGAAACTGAGTCAGAGTACAGTTAATCATGGTCCAAGGTTACAGTTGGCAAACATTTGAGTTAGGATTTGAACTCATTTTTCAAGTATTTAACCATCACCCTGTTCAGCATTCCTAAGGTTCAGAGTAGTTATGTTCATGTTCAAGATCAAACTGCAAAGCAGTAAATGGGACAAGATGGAACCTGGGCAGATCTGAACAGGAAACACCTGAACAAGAATCTTCTGCTGTGGCAGAAAGACAGGAGAGAGAGAGAGAGAGAGAGAGAGAGAGAGAGAGAGAGAGAGAGAGAGAGAGAGAGGGAGGGAGGAGGGAGGGAGGAGGGAGAGGGAGGGAGGGAGAGAGGGAGGGAGGGAGGGAGAGAGAGAGAGAGAGAGAGAGAGAGAGAGAGAGAGAGAGAGAGAGAGAGAGAGAGAGGACCTCTTAGGTGAGGGGTCTAGCCTAAGCCAGCACCAAAACAAGTGAGAAAAAAAAGCCCATGAAATATGCACTCTTGCATTTTCCGACCTCCAAGTGTCCAAACACCAGTGGCTAATTTCGTAACTCAGCAGGAATTCTTCTTCTGTTACACAGGCCACAGCTCCTGATCCAAGTTACATATATCCCATCAACATGTTTATTCACATGGACAGAGGCTCCTCTCCAGTTGGCGCCTGAGTTGTCACAGCAACAAGAAAAGATGAGGAACGCTCTGAGAGGCCAAGAAAAGGGGATCTGGCTGTGAAAGCTGTGGTACTGACAAAGCCTGATCTGTGGATCCCAAAACCATCAGAGCTAGAAGGATCCTATGACCCAGCAAGCCAGGAGGGAACCAAGCTTCAAGAAAGGGGCAAGCACTCTATTGGCTAATTCATTGAAGATATATGGTTAGTGTCTAATAAGTGTCCAAGACAAGGAAAGCCCGAGTCATAGGAAAACAAGGGTTCAGAGATGCGACTTGTCTAGAGGAAAGCAGACTCAAGCCCTAACTGCCCAAGTCTATGTTCCAAGCTGAATGTCATAGCTTATAAGATTCTGACTTTCTTGTAAACCACATGGCTATTAATCCACAACCAGGATCTTGTGCCCTATGTCTATCAAGGAGCCAAGTATTGCTTGGCTATCAGAGAGCCGGGCCATCACTCAGTAGAGATCAACTGAATATTTCATCAGTACTTCTTAACATTTTACCCTTCATTATCCTGGGATGGGTTTTGTTCAAACATCCCTTCCACAGCTCAATAAATATGCACACAAAACTAAAGAGCTTAGCTTTTCATGAAGAGGCAGTGTAAACATCTGGCAGGCTTCCTGGGTCTCGGCTTCCTCCGGCTGGGTCTAAGTGCACAATGTAAGTGTATTTGGATTGCAACAGAGGAGGCTCTGCTAGACATTACTCACCCTGTGCAAAAGCAAACCAGCCCCCCAAATGGAGGGATTGAAACACAAGTGCTCTTGTTTGATGAACAAAAACTAAACAAATCATTTGAGGTTTGGGGTTCAAAAAAATCTTTCAAAGATGCAGTTCCCACATAATCATTTTGGATATATGTGAGGATGGCTGCATGCACGTATATGTGTGTGGGGGGGGGGTTCATTTAAATGTGGTCTAAAGACAAGATACAAGTCTAAATTTCTGAAAAAAAATATTTAATGACTACATGTAGAGAGAAAATTGTCTTTTTATCTGTGGTGTGTGTGTGTGTGTGTGTGTGTGTGTGTGTGTGTGTGTGTGTGTGTGTTTGGATTGAATGGGAATGGCCCCCACAGGCCTCCGAACTCACAGAAATTCCCCTGCCCCTGCCTTTGTAATGCTGGGGCTTTAGGTATGCACCACTATGCCCTGATGAAAATTGCCTTAAAAAAAGTTTATCCTGTGAAAGGAGCCAAACTCTGATATGGATCTCCTATATATGGTAACATCATTGAGTTGGTCAAGTTTTCAATACCATTTGAGTAATCTTAAGAATCATTAATTGATGAGAAATCCATTTCTCATTTGCAAAATAATAGTAATACTAGGATAGTGTAAACTTGCCTTCAGTGAGGATGGGTTTACAAAATGATGTTGAAGCTTTATAAACTGTAGAGTGTTATACGATAGCCAGAGGTTTGTTTGTTGCTATTTTCCTTGGTAGGTCTCATATCCCATGGTGGCACCTTTTCTTCCATGACTCATCCAACCGATCTCATGCAGCTTCTTGGCATTCCAGAGACCCCAGGAAGATCTCCTCACCACAGGCATCCTCTTCCTCCAAGCACTATAGCTTTAATAAAAATATGTCTATCAGATGGGATTTGTTATAAAGGAGGGAAAGAAGAAACCCTAGCTAGTCAGATTAAAAAAAAAACCACAACCACAAGTCAAATAGCAGCTTTCAGACATGACTAGGTTCATGCCACCTGCTGAAAGGGGAACAGGAAAGAACATCCTTCCTCTGTAGCTAGCACCTTGAAGGACATAGAAAGAGGAAGTCTAGAAAAAGCAGGTGTATAACAAATCCCATCTGATACACATACAGGAGTCAAGGATGAACAGAATGGCATGCACAAGACAGCTTAATCAACACTGGGCTCTCTAACAGCAGCCAATTAAACTTGGCTTAGGATATTGTCAAATGAAGAATATCTAGCAAATTCTTCAATACTTAATCAATGAAAATCAAGCTCTAAATAGATCTGGTTCTAATAAACTTACCCTTGATGGTCTTATCAGTAACGGAGACAAGAACTAGTACCACTTTCCCTCTCCCTGTCAGTTTTATGCTTTATGAAATAATTAAGTACCCGTTTGAATGTATACCATGACACCCTCCGTGCTATAGACATGTGAAGACTTCAACACTGTTGACATTGGAAGGTCGTTCTGTACTGCCAACAAGAATCCATAGAAGACAAAAATGACACCTCTCAGCCCTGGTACCTGGTACTGATGATAGAGAGAGCTCTATGGGGGATGGCGAGGTTTGATGAGATCATGGAGAAATAATAGGGGAAGGACAACTCTGTAAAGGGGATCAATGGTCAAGGCATAAAGCCAGATAATTCTCCTGAGAAACATTGTGAATCAAGAGAAGCAGGACAGAGCCCTATTCCAGGTCCCCAGAAGATAACAGTGTCAGTATTGGATGAGACCGGAGGTGAGTTTCCCCAACCTTCCCTGATGCTTTGACTGGTTAGAAAAATCCAAGTTACTCATGTCTCAGAACCCTGATCTGTTAAGAGCAGTCCCCTCCCAACCCCCACCCCTGCCGGTCATCCTGCCAGCCCCCAATAACATGCAGAGACTCTGTATTTGATATAATTCTGTCAGCCAGTTACTATTATTTCTTATCAGCTAGTTCTGTCTTAATGATTAACCCATTTCTATTAATCTAAGTATTTCCGTGTGGCTCATCTTACCAGCCTACCTCTCTTACTGGCGTTCTACCTCTCTGGGCTCTCCATGTTGACTCCTCCTTCCTACTTCCTCTTTCCTCCTTGTCCCCTAATCCCTCCTATATTGCTTACCCATTGGCCAACAGGGCTTTATTTATTAACCAGTATGAGAAACGTATTTACAGAATGAAATCTCCCATCACTGATTGGTAAAACTGGACCAATGTCCTGGAGTATGGGAACTTTTGTGTCATTGAACTTATAAGAAAGATAGTAGCAATTATGCAGAGACCTGGAATGGAAGGATCTGGAGATAAGCACATGACAGGTCCTAAACCAATGACAGAGCCCAGAAGAGAAGATGAATCCCAAAAGGATCTAAAACTACACTTGACACTGGGTTGCATAATTTTGTTTAAAGGCCAGAGGTAAGAGAGTCAGAGCAAAGTAAGAGGTCATACAATTCATTTCAACGTCCACCCATCTAAGCAGTTTGAATACCATGTCAGTATGAACACTAAGCAAAACAATGACCTCAGCAAGGGCAGACCAGCAAAACTTGGCTGCCTGTTGACAACACTGCTAAAATTCCCCCAGACACAGGCATGTCTGACATCTGGGATGCTGGGCAGAAGTGGGAGCAGATGGTGGCTGTGGGAAGAACATTATTAATTTCACAGGTAATATAAGAATTACCCATTTCGTTCTGTTTATTAAAATTCTTTAAAGTGGCTTGAAATGAAAACACTACTTTGGAGTATGTCCAAGCAGAAGCTAGGTCATCAAGGGAGAGACGTAATGTATCTTACATCCAAATTAATATGTACTTGGAGGTACCAGATGGAGGGAAATTTAGTGTTAAGGAAGGAAAACAATGGGAAGTTGGTAAAAGGATGTTAGACTTCTCAGCAGAAAAGCGATTAACACCAAAACTTCCAGTGCTAACATTGTCAGAGATGTTGAGGAACAGAGAGGTTTTGTGTTCGTCAGACAATGCTGCAAAACAAATGACCCTGAAACTTAAAAGAACAAGTATAGATTCCATGTCTACTCATCTGTGGTCTGCTGAACATGTCTGGGAATGGCGTAGGCCAAGTGTTGATTCTAGGTCTCTGAAACTGGGCTCTGGTCCTCTGGGATGAATGAATGGGTCATGTAATTCACATCTTTATTTTGGCAATAGCGGCAACACAAGAAGCCTGTCCTGAAAACATATTTTTAGCCCCTTCTTTTGTTCCCTCAGATGACATCCCATTGGCTAAAACAAGGAGTAGTTGGAAGTGAGTATTTGCTAAACAAAGAGCTGATCCGCTAAAGCTAAAGGATATTGTTGAAGTAGTTTGCCATGCTGCAAAGTGAATTTTTTCTCTCGGCCTCTCTCTGTTGTCAAAGTACCACAAATACAAATTATGTGAGCTGCTTTCATATGGAAATCAAAAGACAATGGCATAGAATAGAGTAGGTCTAAACAGCCACAGTCCCTATCAGGGAAAATAAAGTTAGTGGTGACCACAAATCCAAAAACAAATCAAAACAACAGTCAAACAACCACAGCCTCACCGGGAAGAGCAGGAAAGTAAAGGCTGAGACCAGATTTCTTTAGACTCCAAGGCAAGCTTAGTTGTCAACAGTGGTAGTAAAGGCTATGGGGAAGGAAGAACACACAGTAGGTCCTGGGCCCAACAGGATGCAGCTAATGGTTGGCGAGTCTACAGAACCATTGGGGATCCTTCTCCAACAAAACCAAGGATGGCATCAGTCAAGTGAGAAAATGGGAAAAACTAAATGGCTCTCATATCTGTATACAGCAAGGGTGTACTTTTAAGGAAAATATTTTTTTAAAGAGGTCAATTATTTAAAAACTGTGTGTGCTGTTGTTGTAGAATTACTAAGTAGGTGAGCCAGCCTGAAGAAGGTTGGCCATTTCAAACACCTAACAGGCACTCTTCAGATTATCCCTGAAGTGGACTGATTTCAGTATTAAACTCTGGGATAATGCCAACAGAAAAGGCAAAAGTTACTCTACTGTATTAAACACTTGCTGAATATCAAGAAGTATGTGTACTACTACCCAACTTAATATTAACAAGGCCCCTTCTCTCTAAAAAATAGGCATTACTGTTCCCACTTTGTAGGAATAGAGAAATAGGATGGGAGAGGCTGCCTTTTCCTCCAGTGTAAGAGGCAAGCTGGATGCATGAGGGTGTGGCAAAGCCACATAGTTGTAGTAAGAAGAGCAAAGAGGCCTGCAGGTGGCACACAGAGCCCTTGTTGGGTACATCTAGGAAGATTCTTGTAACACGATGCTGCAGCTTTCAAGAAAATGAACCCATATGGTTCTAAGTCTTGTGATGTTCTAGGACCCTAACGCCTATAACTCTGCACAACAGGTGGGCTTATCCCTTAGCCCTAATGTAAGGAAGCATTTACAGATTCTCCCTCTGCTCTACTTCTATTTCCAAAAAAGGAAGAAAGACCTGAGGCATGACTGAGAGCTAGCTGTTTTACAGCACCTTCATGTAAACCCCTGCCCAGCACAACAGGACTATAGGTTTGTAGTTTTAGAAAGAGGGGGTCTCAGGGAAATTATAGAGCTACTCAGTTTTCCTTCCTTTGGGCATATAATTAGTGTCTTTGCAACTTTTAAATATCTCAAGGGATAGTACTGTGCGGACCTTCAGACATATGCCTTCTGCCTACTCTTCAGAGTGGAGTTTGACTTAGGAATGTGACTTGCTTCTTTCCTCTCAGAGGTAGCTTGTGTGGGTTCTGTCCCCTTTCCACACAGGACCCCTGCTTTCAGATGGAGCAGAGGGATGAATGACGTCTTGAAGACTTGGATTCTGTGGTGGTAAGGACTTGGGCTATGATGAGGGTGAGTAACCAACACCATCTTTTGTGTAGAATGATGAAGGCAGGTTAAACTGCAGGTCTGTCTCAGAATTTCCCCCACAATGGCACTCTGGCGGCAAGTAGTGAATCTACACGCATTCACTATGATTTTTCACAAACCTGATACAAATCATGAAATGAGAAAACATGAAGGGAGGGGACACAGCCTGAGAGTCTCAACTGAGCTATGCTTAACCAAGTCACCTCTGAAATCACATCAGAGTCAACTGCCATACAGGAATCTTAATTTATGTTCCCTTGCATCTCTGTTTTCCTATCAAGGGACTGTATGATTGACTGGGTTTGTGTAGGAAGGATTGTCTTCTTAGAGTTTGAATTCCATGGCCCCCTAAATTGTCCTTTGCTTTACCTCTATTTTTTTTAAGGCAATGCAGCTCCACAGGCCTTTCTTACTGATGAATGAGGGCATGGAAGAACCTATGGGCAGACACTGTTTTCTGAAATGGGCTGGAGGATGGTGATGGGATTGGGTAATGGAAGCTATTTATTTACCACCAGCTGTGGCACCCTGCTAGGTTATGGAGTAAATAAACACCCCGAGGAGGCATGCTGGAGCAGAGCACACATGGAAATTCATCTCCTCACAAATGCTAGAAAAATATGTACTTAGTGATGAGCACGTCCAAAGTAAACCACCCTAAGCCAGTGACTTGGAATGATTTCCATGTTTCTGTGCAGGAATGACTCAGAGGGATAAGCCAAGATAGTCCTTCAGGTCCCTTTGTCGAGATAATTCTAGACACACATCACATCTCAGCACAGGTATCATCTTAGAGAAACCAGGTTGCTTCCTCAAAACTACACACACACACACACACACACACACACACACACACGCACACACACACACACACGCACGCACACACGCACTCACACAATCTACATTACACAACTCATCACCACATATTGACACAAACCTTATTCTTTCCACCACATTATTGAATTCAGTGGCGCTATGGACTGTGTTCTAGAACTCTCCATACCCCTAACACTCAGGATTATAACTGTTCTAGCAATATTTGTTGAGATGAATCAGTTCCTTTTGAAGGCGTCATTATTTGTAAGCTTTATAAAAAACTGTTAAGAAAAAAATGAAAACTATGAAGCAGAAAAAAAAAGGAAAATTGCTAGAAGAAACGTTAAGCAATGACATTAAAAATCAGTCCCTTTTATCTCCCCCTTCCCATGCCTTAGCAACAGTGATTGCTCCCCGTACCTCCCCTCACCTTGGGTTTCATGCCCCATAAAGAAAATATGAATAATTTGGCAGCCCAGTTTGGGGGCCACTTACAAAAGAGGACACTGAAAGTTGAAGCATCATTAACACATCTATGCTTCATTTTCTTATTTCCATCAGCCCCTTATACTTACTTTCATGAAAACCTACTCTTAACCCTCCCCTCAGTTTCCCTCACCTGCCCCTGGCTATGCTCCATCCACAAAGAGACTTGGATTCTAAAGTTGTAAACATTATAGGGACACACTCATTATGGCTAAAGCTAGTAGGAAGACTAAGTTGTAAAGTGGTTGTGTTTCTGAAACTGTACAGACTGTAGCTCTCTTCTCTCTTGTGGCTAATTAATCAGATAAAGGTGATTTCTCCCACACCTCACTCTGAGGAAATTAGAGTTAATTTGTAACATCTACTTTCCAGTAATGGCAAAGCACTAGCAGCGGGTCATCTTTGTTTCACACCTTGTAAACATTGCTGCACTTTGCTAAATTTTTGCATCCAGGATTTCATTGCATTAAGAAAAACAAAACAAACCAAAACCAAAACCAAAACCAAAACAAAAAAACCCTATAAGACAGCCATCACTCATTTTACAGATGAGAAACCTGCAATCCAAATGGTTATTTAGAGGCTCACAAATCATAAAAACAAAGTGGTAGATGAGGCCAGATTCAAACACAGTTCTGTGGTTCTAAAGCATAGATATTTTTTTTCATACTCCTCAGCAATGAAGGCATTTAATTGCAGGGGGAGTCCTACCTGGATGTATCTCCTTTTAACCTCTTGGAAAAGGCAGTTTCTGAATCAATAGACTGCTCAAAGCACACAAAATCTGTCATGGGGAAAATGACCTTCATCAAGGATGAGAGCCCAAAAGTTGGCAAACTCATGTTGTAATTTTAGAGCATTGGTTTGCATCCTATGGGTCATGGCCCCTTTGAGCAGTCTACCAACTTGTCTTAGTTTGGATTTCTGTCTTAGTTTGGATCATTGCTCTGAAGAGACACCATGACCATGGCAACTCTAATAAAGAAAAACATTTTATTGGGGGCTGCCTTACAGTTTAGAGGTTTAGTCCATTATCATCATAGTGGGAAGCATACCAGCATGAAAGGCAGACATAATGCTGAGAGGTAGCTGAGAGTTCTACATCTTGATCCTCAGGCAGCAGAAGGAGACTGTGTGCCACACTAGATGTAGCTTGTGTATATGAGACCTCAAAACTCCCCCCACAGTGACACACTTCCTCCAGCAAGGCCACACCTACTAATAGCGCCACTCCCTATGGACCAAATATTGAAACACATGAATCTATTGGGCCATTCCTATTCAAACCACCACACAACCCTTTCAGAGGGGTCACCTATCAGATAGCCTGCAATTCCGATATTTACATCTATCATGGATAAATAAGAATCTGGGGAAACGAATAGGCTATGAATGTTTATTCTGGGAAAAATCACTTACACCAGAAAAGATGACTGCCAGCAGGTTCCCGACCCAAGGGTGCCTCCAGATGCTCTCTATTTCTGGCCAAGAAGCAAGAAAGAATGCTGGGGTCTGAGACCCCAAACCTAGTTCCCCCAGGTTATGCCCACACCTGTCCCCCATGTTCCAGTGGGCATGGTCAGTGCAATAGGTGTGGGCAGGGTGGATATCTCACTCCAATTCCCCTTTTAGTCTAAAGGAAAGATTTAGGCTTATTATAAAACTATGTACAAAGGCAGTAAACATCAAGTATGCTCTAAGAAAAGAAAAATTAAGAACATACAAATTTAAGACTTACATATCCAATCCTAGGGAGAAGGCATAACAGAGATTACTATTGAGTTGTCCTAAGCTGGAAAGCTTAAGTACAGTACTTAATATTTCTATCTAGGAAGAGAGGACAATAATTGTGACAGTCTAATCTTCAACTTCATCAGAGACCTAAGAAGGAAGATAACGATGCTAGGGTTGATGTCATTCTATAAATATGTTTCTCTTATTAGTTAATGAATAAAGCACTGTTGGCAAATAGGAAGGCAAGATAGGAGACAAGGAGGATTCTGGGAGATGTAGTACAGGAGAGTCAAGATGTAGAGAATTTAGGGAAGAAGTTCTGGACCCTCTCTCCAGTAAGATAAGATCACGTGGAAATACTTATATTGATAAAATTGGGTTAATATTTAAGACAGAGCTAGCCAATAAGAAACGCTAGTAACTGGCCAACAACTTTATATCTAATACAGTATCTCTGTATGTTATTTGGGGCTGGTATGGCTGTGGGACCAGGCTGGTGGGAAAACTGCTTGTAACACTAGGATAGGCAGGAAGTGCAGGAGGCAGCTTCCACACAGTGTAGCAAAGACAGAAACAGCAGGCTACCTGGATAGTCACCTAAAGTCTCACAGCAACATTGGTGCAACCAATTTTGGCTAAGGCCTAGAGTAACTGGCTCCAGAAGCAGGGAGGTAGAAAGGCTGTCTTACCCTGACTTGGCAAGGTTCAGCAGTCTTCTGTGTTTGTCTCCTGCAAGCACAGTAGGACAGCATGTTTAAGGTCAGTGGTCAAGATGAGGCCAGTTCTTTGCCCAAGAGGCCATTAGCCAAGGAAAGGATGGACTCCAGAAGGAGTGACATCAGTGCCCAACATATTCTCGGGAAATGTTCTATGCTGTCAGGAGCAATAGTGTCATGTCAATGGAGTACTAGTATTAAAACATTTAAATGCCATGTTCTGCATGTCTAGAAGTGTTTGAAGATCAAGCATATATGTCTGACTAATCTCATAGGTATAATAAATATGGATGAAGATAATCTGTAATACTCAGGAACCTAGCTATATGAATGTTGAAACTTCCCTAAGTAATAGCAAGAATAATTATTTTAGCAATATAACTATATACATGTAAATCTCTAAAAGAGAGGAAGAATTAAACTGTCTTGGCCAGAGGTAAAACTGTATAGTGCAACATGATAAAAATATCCTATATTGTATAAATATATTAAATGTCTTGAACATAAGTAAAGGTATGCATACATAGAATATTATAAAGATATTGTGCACAAAGCATCATAAACAGAAAGATTTTACACAATATGACAAAATACATCTACAAATAATCTGAAAAAGGAATACAAACTTAATTTTATGCAAGTTACAACATATAAGAATCTACAATAATGTAAGTTGTATATAACTAATAATTACTAAGATAATTCACAAGAAGAAAAGTTAATCTACTCATATCTCATCTAAACCATACCCTTTCCAAGACACCGGAGTCTGAGCATCACCTTCCATATCCAACCCTAAGTAACTAAAACCAATCCTATGCAGATGAATATTATGGTATCATGGATAAATAAGAATCTGGGAAAATGAATAGTCTGATGGATGTTTATTCAGGAAGAAATCACACCAAAAAAGATGAACACCAGCAGGTTCTTGTCCCAAGGATGCCTCCAGATGCTCTCTGTCTCTGACCAGGAAGCAAGAGAGAATGCTGGGGTCTGGGACACCAGACCTAGTTCCCCCAGGTCACACCCGCACATACCCCCCATTCCCTAAAGGGCATGGTCAGTGCAACATGTGTGGCGTGGGGTGGATAGCTCACTACACACATCATGATTTATAACAGTAGCAAAATTACAGTTAAGAAATAGCAATAAAGTTAATTTTATGGGTGGGGGTCTCCACAACATGAAGGTCTGTATGAAAGGGCCAAGGCATTAGGAAGGTTGAGAACTGCTGTTCTAGAAAGATTTCCCAAAGCTTGGAAGCTTCCAGTGAGGTCTAACCCTCCTGCCCAGCAGCATCTTAGAGAGAACCCTGCAGCAGTGCTTTAGACAGGATGTGAGGGGTTACCACTGTGCTCTCACCAGGCTGAGATGGGCTGCCTTTTGGGCTCTGCAGTTGTTACTGAAATTGTGACAGATCCGATGACTGGAAGTTGAAGGTTAAGGAACAATAAAGAGCTCATTTTAGCTGAACCAAAGAACTTCCTCAGAAGTTCTCCAACTAACCCCAGGTGGTACTCTCACTAGCCCCAGACATTTTAAATCTGGGAAAAGAGTATAAAGACCTAAAGAGACCATTTTATTCCTGCTTAGACAGTTTCTGCTTCTTCAGTCTAGATTGATATAAAACTTAAGTCCTTTGCTTTACTCTTCTAAAGCAGTAATTTAGAATTACACCGGCGGCTGATTCTGAGACAAGAGTTCTACAATGATGTAGATGGCATGTCACACCAAATACCTTCTCATTTATGCCTTGTGCATCCCACCACAGCCTCAGTGGTACAGTCTCACTCCCATATTTTAGACAAAAGGTTACATCAAGTTTCACATGGCTGAGAAGATACTTGAGTAAAACTCAAACCATTTGTCCCTTGTTTCACTAATTCTTGACAATGCCTGGTGTGATGAAGTACCATCACACAACAGTGGTCATTTCAGAAGAAGCTCTCATGGTGGGCATTAGGAACTGAAGCATCAGGTACTGCCTGAGTCAATGCATGCTAAAGCAGAAATTCAGAGTGAGTGACAGGAGTGGGCCTATCAGAAAGTGAGGGTCAGATCCTTCGAAACTATCCTAAAGCCTTGGGCACTCAGCAAGGAGGTACATCTGAACAGTAATCAGCAATTAATTTGTCATTCCTTCAATAGATATTTGACCTAATAACATCTATGTGTTAAGCCTGGGAAATAAAACTGTAAACAAAACAGATGTTTCTGCTGTTTATGGAGCCTACCACCAACAGAGATGAACTGGCATTCCCATGTTGTATAACAAACATTCTGGTGGTGGATGGACGAATTATTCAAAGGGGTAGTGAAGACAAAGCTTGGTGGGAGGTGGAAGGAAGGAGGTGGTCACCAGCAGAGAGAGCACAGGCAAGAACAGGGTGAAAGGGAGAATGGCACACCAGATCAATGGGAAGATGGAGGAGAGGCTGGAGAGCAAGAGAGGCTGGAGATCCAGCTTGTAGAGTGTTGGGGGCCAGACCAAGACGCAGGGAGTGAGAGCTATGACTAGTGTGCAGGGAGTGCTGTGAATAGTGTTTGTTTTAGGATATCACATTGAGTGTGGATGCTGAGATACACATTAAGCCACTCACCATGAAATTAATATCCTTCATCTTGGAAGTCATCAGGAGGATATGGTTTAAGAAACTGATACCTGTAGTGGTCCCATCTGATAGTTTCTCTGCAAGCAATGAAAACTCAACATGGCTTGAAAATAAGAAAATACCATATTTACCTAAGAGGAAGTCCCTGGGCAAGGAGAGCACAATGCATTCAGTGTTTCAACAATCATGCATTTAGAATATGTCCATCTCTCCCTTCACCCATCCTCAGCACTGGCCTCATCCCAAGTCTGGAATGGTTACCACCAATAACTGAAAGCCGGTGACAGTCCTGACTATCTGCTTCTTTGTTTTCACTTACTGGGGGGAAATGAAATTTTGTCCTCAAGCATGGAACTGAGACCCATCATTTGTCCCACTGAACTCAGAGGTTGCTCTTGGATCCTTGGTCACTGGGGAAATGCCATGCTCTTATTGGCTCCAATTCTCATCATCAACCTTCAGAAGTGAATTGCTACCTAAGTTCCCTGTGCCTCAGGGTCTTGAAGGGTATACATGACTGAAGGTGGTCAGTTCAGACCATAGCCCTCCACCAAATTCATTTGACAAAAACCAAGGTAACTCTCCCTCCCTATACAACCTACATCTTTAGCATATGGAATCTTGGATAGAAGTATATTAAACCAGATTTCATATTCACATAAATTTTTTAAAAAGACACCATCCAGGCCAAGACCTTCTTTTTTTCTCTTTGCTTCATAGAATAATGTTGAGGATCAATTTCTGCAGCTTAACATCACCAGCCTTGGCAGCAGCTCATATTTGGAATATAAATGATGTCATCTGGTTGGCCTTTTCCCATCACAAACAGTAAATCTCCAAATCTGGAGAGATCTTTTATTTGGTTACACATATTGTACAGCATCAAGGGGTTAGAACACATGTGCTGGGGATTATTAAAATCATCTGGAGGAGAACGGCTTATTGTTGGAAGCCCAGAACTTGCAACCCTTTCATGCCTGGTGTCCCCATCAACTCCTACTCTCGTTAGGTAACAACTATGGCCTGTTGGCTATGATGCTTGGCAGGTTAAGGTCTCTCTGGTATGCCATGTCTTTTCTCCTGGAAAGAAAAAAAAATGTTCTTCCCAGCAAGAGTGCAGAAAAGGAAGAGAAGGTGGGAGTCAGAAATCCAATCGCAGTGTAACAACACGCCAAGTGTATGATTTGAGGTAAGACATTTAAACCCTCCACGCTTCAGTTTTGTATCTCTAGAATAGAGATGATGACTAGTCTCACATACCCGTTTCAGATGCATGGCCTTTAAGTGCGCATCACCTTATGATTTGGTAAAAAAAAATCTTTCAACTGCTTTAGCACTTGCTTGTCTTGCACTGGGAAGACAGCTTATGCTGGTGAGTGACATGCATGAAGGCAGTACTGTGGTTTGATGGATCTGCGTTGTTAAGCTAGCTCATACTTCAGAACTCAAGTTTCTTCCACACCGTGTGCATTTAGCTGCTGTTTCTTCTAAGGTTGTGAATAAGCAACATGGTGTCTTGATGTACTAATGCACCTGAGCAAGAAATGGCTTCATTTTTCTTTCATACAACAGAATTAGTGCTTATACCCACCTTCTATCTAGCTGAGCAGACATCTTTAAAGCTGCAGAATGATGTTTTCACATGAGGCCTCGGCTTTCCAACTTTAAGTAGTACAGACGTCAACAGTTCTCTTGGAGTTTCAGCTCACCATCTGCAAACAAGGCTACTAGTGTGACCATGAAGACCTTAAACTTCTCATTTCTATGAATTAAACTAACAAAATAGGCACAAAACAGGACCCTAACATGATTTAGATTCAGAACTCGTAAGTATATTTGCATAAATAGCCTACGCTCATCATTACAATAATTATAAATTAATGGCAAAGAATATCAGAAAAGAAGGAAAGGCAAATTTTTGTAACACCATGAGGTATTCTTTAAATAGGGTAAATTAATTTCATAAAACATTGTTAATGTCCCTTCATTTTTTTTTCTCATTTTGCAAATTTGTAAAAATTTGGTTCTCAAGCATCTTCATGGTGGCATCAGGGACCCCCAGCACAAAGCCACCTCTTGATTTTTCACACTCCCATAATGGTGAGAACCTGTGGCACTTGATCAAGTTTGCTTAGAAAAAATTAGCAAAGCTGTAGGTCTGTTCAGAGAGGAGACAACCCCCCCCCAAAAGCCATCTAATTTTTATAAACATATTGACTCCAGAGCTAAACAGGGAATTGGGCTTATTCAAAACACCTTAAGTTATTACATGTGGACTGATGTAAAGATAGATAGATTCTCACACAGATTTTCCAAATATTCCCCCACCTTTAACATGAACCCTCCTGGATGAGGCTCTGCTCCCTGCTGGGGACAAGTTATAGCCCACACTTGTGTTCCATCTGCGTCAACTGGGAGGGATAAGCTAAGTGGCCTCCACACACCTAAAGCAACCCTGACTCTACCACCACATCTCACCCTCAAGCCAACTTTGTAAAAGTTTGTTCTCTCCAAACTCCAACCAAAAACATCGCTGACTCTACCCTGGTACTCTGAAAGTCCCTGCGTGAACTCACTTACGTTATTGTTGAGATTTTAAACTGAGATTATGTGATTCAGATTACAATTAGCACATTGCCTATCAGTTTGGGGGCTGACTAAATTAGAAATCAACAAGCCAAATCAAATAGAGGGAGGAGGTGCTGTTGGGATAGGAAATGCAGAAGCTGTGCCCAAGCCCGCAGAAGTAAAGGAAAAGGACAGAACTGGGACTAAGGTATTTGAGACAACAGAAGATGTGCGTAGCTTTGACTCTAAGTCCCCAAGGAAATTTTTAAATAAGGTTTACAGAATCAGTTCCAGAGAGTGAATCCTTAGAGACTGTATCCAAACTGGCTGATATAGATTCCCTAACAAGCATAACTCAGCCACCAAGAAATTCACCTACAGTCAGTGAATGCTTTTCCTATGCTCCTAGGGAAGTGACATCAACACCACTAAGAACAGCCACCATAACGATGACTGGCTACTGTTCCCTACTTTGTGTCTTACGTGTAATCTTTGCATCCATTTTTCCTCATTTAGTATGTATATAGATTAGGAATGTGCGAGGAACAAATGATAGTTATCAACTCTTCATGTCTCCAGGGGGGACGCGAAACCCAAAGCTAATCAGCTGGTAAGTGGCAAGGTAAGAAATGTGAAGCCAAGTACTTTGACTCCAAGCCCAGAACTTTTTCCCACCCTCTGAGCCTCACTCAACCTTATAAATAGCTGGAGGGTTAGAGGCATCAAAGGAACTTCCTTCTGGTTCTCAGGCCCATTATAAATGCCACTTGCCCTTGGAGGAAAAGAGAATCCAGCTCCTTTGCTGGCCTGTGTGCTAAGTCGTTGGCGCCCAGAAATAACTTCTTGGAGACGAATGCGCCTTGTATTTACCACAGAGCAGTGGGTAAATAGCTAGTTGGTGTTTTAGTGTTTTGTGGTCACTTAATCTGTTGTGTTCCTTCCCAAGGCTCTGGAGGTTTCCTTTTTCAGTTAATTTTTATTTACGTTTCTGAGGTCTGTGTTGTTTGGGGTTTGGTTCGTTGGATGTTTTTCTTGGAATATGTGGCCATCAGCTTCAGGATGTTCCTGCTTTGCTATTGCATGGAATTTTCCCGAGTGTGAGTTGCCATGTATTTCTTCAGGGCAGTGAGCCAAGGTAGTGCTGGTATGTAATCTGCCCCTCTGGCTAGAGGACCTCTGTCACCCATCCGCATGGTGCTTGGTTGTATTTCTCCACTGATAATTCCCTCCTCGTCTGTTACCGTGCAGCAAACTTGGACATGAGCCATCCTGTTTGCTCGTGTTGTTGGCTCTGGATAAGACAAGTCCAGTTGCTTCTGATAGAGATTATGTCAACTGATTCTACCAGTTTGTTCTATCCACAGTTGGGGACAGAGATAAATGCCAAATGTCATGGAAAGAGGGGAGAAGGCTCATCAGCTTAATGCTACAGACAAAGCCCAGAGTGTGTGATTGAAAATGTCCAGCCCTGTGCAGGATGCTGGGCCCCAGCAGAAAACAGAGCCGGGAGTGCCAGGTGCATTGTAAACACCACTTGCTCCCATGGCTCTCAGCAAGCCGGCCGTGCCTCTTTCGTCCTTGACAAGTCCATAAAAAGTATGTGCCAGAAAAGGAGAAGAAGAATTTGTCCATATCAGAAAGTTTTGTTCTTTGACTATTTTCTTTGTTGGCAGAACAAGTACCAGAAGGGTCACGTTGTGTTTGGCCACTTATATGGTATGAATCTCCCAAGGCTTTCAGCCTAATTAAGATGCGAAGTGCGCAACAAGGCAGAAAGTGGCCCTGGGTAAATCCTTTCTTTGGCTGCTTTATTTATTGTCCTCATTCCATTGTTTTGTTTATGTGGTCAATATCTCTCCTCTTTCCACAAAGAATTTGGGATCGCTTACAAAAATGCGTCAATAAAAAAATACACCTCCCTGTGTCATTGGAAGAGCGGGCCCAAGCATCTGTAAACCCGAGCAGGGTGGAGAAGAGCTGTCTGTATTCCTGTTCTGTGTGGAGGCCAAGGCTCACTCACCAGAAAAGGAGTGACTGCTGCTGTTTCTCCTACCTTTAGTCAGAGAAATCAGTCACACCAGAGATGCCTGTGGTGGACATCTCTGAGTTTCCCAAGTGTCACCCTCTCCAGGACTGTCCTCCCTGGAAACCTAGGAGTTATTCCAAGTTCCTAAGATGTCATTTCTGCAGACTTCATTGTTTGGCCCCTATGCAGCCTCAAGGAACCTTGCTTCTTTTGCAAGTCCTAATGTTGTGCACATTCCTATGCTAGAGCTGCATTGCTGTGCTTTTTGGATGCTTCTCCTACTTCCCTTTGGATAGTGACCATAATCTAGTTTCTCATAGGCTCCACAAAAACCTTTCATATAGTACATATGTGTGCTTCTCCTATTTTACAGATGGGGAAACCAGCACCAGAAGCTGAGTTATGCCTCAGCTAACCCTTTAGGAAAGTATGGGATCAGTTCTGCCTTTCTTCCTTATACTGAGTCTGGATGGGTAAAAAGGCCCCTGGAGAGGAGGTACGGCATGGACAAAGAGTGCTGATGCTGAGAGTCATCTTTGAGAGTTGCTTGGATCATCACAGGATGTAGGCAGTGTCCCAGATTTCATATGCCCAGTGCCTTCATTCCCTGGATGGATAATTAAGGCTTACTTAACAAAGTAAGTAAACACAACGAAGGTCTCAGAGAGTTGCAACTCAGCTACCATTGGACTTGAAGTTTGCTGCCTGTGAAGGTCATTTCTTTTCTACATTAAGCCCCCTCCCTCAGGCACATTATAAATTGTATGACAGCATGTATGTGGTAATCTTCTGAGGAGCAGAAATACACACTCCTAGAACTGAATCTCTTCCAGAACTGCACATTCTCATCCTCTCCCAAATGACCCACTCCCTCAGAGCCAACACACCCACTTGTGCTCATTTTCCACATGTTACTTGGATGTAGTCACCAATTACGTACTGGGTAGATGTCATCTGGAAAAGAAGTCATGGTCATTGTCAGAGAGAGAGAGAGAGAAAAAGAGAGGACTCTCAAATCTGGCTTGATGTGTAATCAACAGTTGAAGCTACATCATCTCTAAAAACAAAACAAAACAGCAATATTTCCTCCAAAATAGGATGCATTGTCCTGAGGATTTCTACCAGGGGCTACACAGGGTAAAGGCTACTTGCACAGTCATAGTGATATGCTTTACTCATTTTGTCAAAAATTTTGTGGACACAGAATGAACCAGACTTACAAGCTAAAATGGTAGAGAATCTGATTGCTTATGCTTCAGTGAAAGTCAAGGCAGGGACACCAAATGCTTTAGTAGTGGTGCTGTTTCACACGATGTCTCCACAGTTTAAGAACAAAAGAAAAAGTCCACTTCTCATTAAAATACAATTGATTTGGTGGTGAAAGCACTAATTTTGTTGTTTAAATAACTGCAAACTTTGGCTATTTAGAATTGAACATATGCCATATACTTTTTCTGAAAAAAAAAATGGACCAAAAGATCCTGTCATTTCAAGGAAACCAGTTCATGCTATATTTGATGATAATTCAAAATCCAACCTCTCGAGCAAAAGCTAGTCTTGGAAAACTTGCTTCTGCCATCAGGAGCTCAACATCTCACAAATGCAGACTTCTCGGGTGAGACTGATGGTGACAATACAGAATGTGATTTTTTTTTGACAATGTATAATGAAATAAGTCAACAATTGGTAGATCTACATAATTCAGTGTACTGATGTTTTCCATATGGCCAGTACATGGTGTTACAAAATTATATATGAGTAAAACAATTCCTTCAAAGGAAAAAGGATACCAGTAGATTTTATTGCAGCTGAATACTAAAAGCTTATCTGTGTGGCTTCAGATTTCAAATTACAACTAACCTGTGAGACATTACCACCTGTCAAGTTTTGGGATAGTATCAAAGAATACCCATAATTATCCTAAAAGGGTTGGAAATTATCTAAAAGGGAGTGAAATCCTTACCCAACTCCTTGTCTGTGTGAGGTTAGATTTTCTTCAGACTATACATAACACATTGCTCAGAGTCGGACTTCAGAACTAGCCAGGGGATCTGTGAAATCTGCCATTAGACATTTGCCAGAAAAAAAAAATAAAACAGTGTCACATTTCTCACCAATTCTTTTAAGAAAGTCTTAAAATATCATTGCTTTAAGTGTGTATCAAACTTATTGTTTCTTTAAAATTAACAAATCCTTTTATGATTTCTCGTTTTAATTTCCAATATCAAGAATAACCAACACAAACAAAAGTATTTATTTTCTCCATAAAGTTCAAGAATTTAGTGAATTCTTAAAGTCAAAGATGTCTGAGGACATCCCAAACCCAGGCAAGGCTCACCTAGCTAATACTGAGAGCAGAGGTAAGATTTTTTTTTTCAAATGAACCCTTCAATTCAAAACAATGAACAGACTAATAGAATGTGTAATTTTAAGTGGATAAACCTAGAAAAGAGAATAGATCAACATGTAAGTAAGTGTGCAGCAAGAGTCACAGAGAGTTTGGAGACTGAGTCTAGCACTAGACTGAGTCTCCCTTGAGGCAGAGAGGCAGAACCTAATGTCTAGTAGCAGCCATATGCCAGGCACTTCATACCTGCCTCATATCCTCGCAGTGGGTAAAATGGCCAAGTAGCATCATTTTCTCCTGCAAAGCTCCAGAAAGCATTCCATGGGGCTCCCAGACTGGGATCTGGCTCACTATCCCATGTAGTTTCCATCTGTGGTACCTTGTGGGCCATGTAATCTCCAGCCCTGAAAACACAAATACCATGCTCAAGAAAGATCCGTTCTAGGGAAGAATGGGCCAAGTGTCCACACAAACACACAGAGAGGCGACTGACTCTTTTAGAACAACAACAACAACAAAAGGAACAGAATAGAAGCAAAGGAAAGGAAGGAAAGGCAGAAGAGAACCTATCCTTTCTCTGGCCACACCTTCATTTAGCTACCGGTTTACAGAGTGCCTTCTGACAATACTCGAGTGTCAGATGAGTAAGGCACTGGATTCTACAATCTGTGGAATACACAAGGAGAAATGGAGTGCTGGCTATAGCGTGAATGAACAAAGCTTTGACAAACTACGCACTAGGAGGTATAGCAATCTAGAAGAAAGACACAAGCTAGCCTTGGCCCAATGATATGGCACCTGAGCCAAGTCTGGGTAAATTTACTATGGTTATGAGTAGAGGGAGGAGAGAAGGCAGAGAACTGTGTGTGATATGTACCCAGGGTGTGACTTCTTAGTGAACAAAATAACCAAAGAAGGTTGGGCCAGTAGCTCTTCTCCATACCAGATGTCCCTAAAAAAAAAATACCTTTGTTTCACGTTTTATACATGTAAAAGAATACATGTACCATTATTACAATGTTGAGAACCTTTAAAGGTCCCAACATTCTGGATTTAAGACTAATGGATCAGATACTGTGTAACTATCTGAATTCCCACCTTTTCTACAGGTAGAGATCTGCCCTTCCAGGGTCTGGGCTACGGCAGGCGGCCTTGTGTAGTCAAAGGGGAAGGATGTTGGATGTTTCCCCTCTACTTCTCTCTCTCTCCCTCCCTCCCTCCCTCCTTCAAGCTGCTGTAAAGTACCAGTCACCACACTGTATGCATGTACAAAGTTCTTTCATCAGAACAGATTTCCTTAATTCATCTCTGGCTTCCTCACTTTCTAGGCCTTCTGAGGACAAATAACACAACCACAAATTCTGATCCTTTGCAAGGTGTGTGTATGTGTGTTTGTCCTTTGGAATGTAAGATTTTTACATTTCTACCTATGTGACACAAAAATTCCTTAAAGATAGTTTTTAATTTCTGAGTTTCCACCTTAGACCAGAAAAGTTTTTATTACCTTGGGAAGGTGGGAAGGCGGGATGGAAGGAAGGAAGGAAGGAAGGAAGGAAGGAAGGAAGGAAGGAAGGAAGAAAACATTTTAGCCATAAGAAAAGTTGACCCGTGTTTTTATAAACTCTGTGACTGCTCCCCAGATGCTTCCTCAAGTCACAGTGACATGCACAGGGACAAGTTTGTGTAGCATGTAAGTTTCCGCCAGCCCGCCCGCCGCTGGTCTGGCGTCCTGGCCCCCAATAACACGCAGGAGACTCTATATTTGATACAATACTGTTGGCCAGTTACCATTACTGTTTATGGGCTAGCTCTGCCTTAATTATTAACCCATTTCTACTTATCTAAGTATTTCCACGTGGTCGTCTTATCCGGGAGCCGCGCGGCAGGCGTCCTGCGTCTTCCCTGGGCTACATCTTGACTCCACCTACTACTTCCTCTTCCTCCTCCTAGTCTCCTAGCCCCACCTATCTAGTTTTCTATTGGCCACAGGGCTTTATTAACAGTATGAGAAACATATATACAGAATCACATCTCCCATCAAGTTTGTCATAATTCAATGTTGCTATTTTCCAGCCCACTGTGATTCAGAGGAAAACATACATTGGGTGCCACAGAACCCAGCAGAAGAAGAAGGGTGTGGGGAGATGCTGGGTATGAGTCAGATACTAGAATGAGCCCAACACATGTTGCTTTCTTCCCACCAGATGTTCTGGCCTCCTGTCCTACCCCAGGACAGTCACAATGCATCTTGAACTTTGATGACTGATACATACAGGACCTTAAAATCCGAGGAAGCTTCCATTCACATGGAAGAATCCTGTCTGATTTCTTTACTCTCTCATTGCGTTTTCTGCGTGAATTATCTAGACTTTCTGGCTGCATCATTGTGTTCCCCACTCACTTCAACCTGTTGTACCCTGTCCTTCTTCTTACTGCCAACTCCACTCACAGCTGTGGATGCTGTGCCCGCCACTTACAGGCTTCCAATTTCACAGCCTAGGTTTTGATTCTGAGCTTTACCCAGTATCCATACCCTATACACCAACCAGAAGGTCTTAAAAATACACTGATCTGACTAGTCAAAAATTGCTTTTTCCCTGACATACAGGTGTTGAGACAAAATTGTATTTTTTCCATAAAACCCATTTCTTATATTTTATTCTATAGCTTTGCAAATGGTACCATCAATTACCTATATAATATTAAAGTTGGGAGATCTTTAGGAGTCCACTTTTACTCCCCATTTTTCATCCAACCAGTTTTCAAGCCATGGGACTGTCTCCTCTTGAATATTTCTTTCCCATGCCTTTGCTTTCAATACCCTTAAATATCCAAATCAGGTGCTCAACGCTAATTCCTTCACTCGATATTTGACTTCTATTATCCCTCGCAATACAGAGTGAAAGTTCTAACACACAATGCTACCTTCCTCAGAACTCTTCGATGATCTCCTCAGGATTAGCAGAGGCAAATAGGTTTTACCAGCTATCAGGGGCTTTACCGGTCTAGACTTTCCTGTAGAAACACATGGCTCAATGCTGGAGCCAAACCACCATTCTTAGTTATTGAAATGGGTGCTTCATGCCTTCCTAATACCACCAAAGTGCTTATACTCCCCCCACCCCACTCCCCACCCCTGCTGAAATAGCATACTGCTCCTTATCTTCTCTTCTCCTAGACTATCTTTTTCAGCTCTTTAACTTAAAAATTCCCTTAGCATAATCAATTCCTTTCTTATATTACCCTGTACATGTCTAGTGTAACAACTACCACATTTTTGAAACCGCTTACTTATTCTTCAAAATTATATAGAGTGTCTATATATTATTTACTCCATTTCTGCAAACAGTGTGTACCACAAAGTTGATACAGAAAGAAAGACAGGAAGAAAGACATAATAAGCCTTAGAAACCTTGTTTTCTTTTTACCTGAGTTTGAAGTTGTCATAAAAAAAATTTCATGGATCATTTTATTCTCAGTCGTCTGGATAGCAATATTCTTGGGATAACTTCTTGATAAATGATTTTTGTAAAAATTTCCCTAATTCAAACTCCACACCCATTGGGTTCACATGAAGATGAATGAGCAGAGCAAGCAAGAGAGAGGCTGACAAGGGCAATGGGAATGTGAAGGCAAAAGTGGTTGATGGTGGCATGATTCCTGCCTTTTGACCTTTCAACCTGCTTTCCACACTTGCATCTGAGCTCTGTGCCTCTGGGTGCTCACATCAAAGGCTTTCAAGTTCAAATGCTTCATCTGGAGGGTGGCAGAGGCACGGAGGGCATCATTCTTTAGACTTTTTTCTGAGATAGTTCACCGCAGACAGTCTGTGTCCTTCATTCAAGGTCATATGTCTTGCTGGGTGCTTTCTCCTCTGGATTTTGAAAAACACTCCCTCTCCTTAATCCCTCTAGCTTAATCCTACAGCCACTTCCTGGTGTTGCCAGCCACAGGGAACTTGGCCATCCTTTGTCCTCCGGATCCAAGATCATACTGCTACTGTGAACTGTTCTGTTTTGAAGCTCTACTTCAGCCATCCGGTTTGGGACAGCCATCTGCTTCTAGCTAAGATATTCACTAATACAGCTGGTGTCCTTTTCATCTTAGAAAAATGGTCTGGTGGCCTGTGACTCTTAAAACTACTGCTGTTACAAATTTACACTTCACTGAAGATCCCAGATTTTTTGGATGCAATGTTTCTTGGGCAGAAACAATCATTTTGTTGTTGTTTGTTTAATTGTGATGGAACTATTAATAGGACCTTTTAACACCCTCTTCCAAAGCAAAGGATGCTCTAGGATGTATTACATGAAAATATGGATGTATTAAATTTGCTGTAATGGTGAATTCCATTGCTGTGGGCCCCAGACTGAGACGCCTGTTGTGACTGTGACTGACAATAGTTGTCCCTGGTTGGTTTGGAAGGATGGGGTTGCAGCAACATGGCAGACAGGGCATTCTGTGTGTTTTTTCCTCAAACTCCTAAAAGCATTTCCAAGGCAGTGCCCCGCACCATATTGATAGTGAAAATGCACTCACCTGTAAACTAACTAAGGGAGAGAGAAGGGAACAACTTAGAAGGAACATATATCAAGAACTAAACCCATTTACTCCGGGCCCTACACAACTCTTCTCTGGTCTTGTCCATTCTGCCAGAAGGTGTAAAGAAGGGTATCAGTTGTCATTAGAGGCCCATTAGAAAACAGACTGGAATGGGTGTAGATATAGAAAAGTAATGGTAGGCCTGGAAAATAGATGTTTTAAGTAGACTTTCACACAACTGAGAGACTGTCGTGATTGAGGGCTGTTATGGGTTATTTGAGAAAGGGAGATTTAGCCATTAAATGGTGCTGTGATGCAAGTGAACAAAAATTGCCCTGCAGCCTTCAAACATATCATTAAAGCTATAGATGACCCAAAGGGTTAAATGCACATAGGAGGTTATAAAGACAGTTATGTGGTAATGATGTAAAGTTATTTCTTAAGTGAGAAATAAAAACTAATAACCTAAAAAGATATCAAGAACATATAAGGGGCTCCAAATTTCAGCATTAACAACAAAAATACCTATCAAAAGTACAAAAGTACAATAAAAATATGCAAATGATCAAACTAGACACTTTTTAAAAGAAATACAAATGGCCAACAAACATATGGAGACAGTTCGATGTCATTATCTACCAGAGAGATGTAAATCAGACTACTGTGAGATACCATCTTACCCCAGTTGGAATGGCTACTGCCCCAAACGAAAAGCATTGCCAAAGATGTAGAGAAAAGGGAAGTCTTCTACATTGCTGGCAGAAATGTAAATTACTATAGCCATAACTGAACAGAAGATCCTCCAAAAACACAAACCTAAAAACTAAGTCCAGCTATTTCAACTCCTGCTAGCACCTTTGTGTTTATGGTGATACAACCACAACCACTAGAGAATGAACTATCATAGGTGCCCACCAACAGATGAATGACTAAAGATGTAGTATTAAGAAATTAAGGGTAGTATATACAATGCCACCTGTGAAAGCTAAAGAATAAACCTAGCCATTCCTGGTTGGAGAGGCCACAGGCCTAGAGGAAACACTTCTGTTGCCATTTTCCCAAACCAACATAGTTTTTTACCTGTCTTCTAAATACTTTATCCTTACACCACAGGAAGTAGATCTTTCACCCCTCCTCAGAGAAGCTTCTTTTTTTTTTGTTTTGCTTTTTGTTTGTTTGTTTGTTTTTTATAGCAAATGAAGACTACCACAGAGACCCATTACTGGTCAAAATGCTGAGAATTGTGAATGTGGAGAGCTCAGCTCCAGTTGATACATCTACAACACAACCCCTTAACTCAAGGCTCAGGAAAATTCAGGGGAAAAGGGATGGGAAGATAGTATGGAAACGGAATATGATAGAGACAAAACTCTGGAGGATTTGTACCTCAATGCAGCAGGCATGTTCTGGGAAGAAAGGATAGCACAGGGCTGGGCATTGGGGATGCCCTGCAGAAGGAGTGTGAAGCTGGCACTGGGGATGCTGTAGGGAGTAGGTTGCATGTAGTGGTAGACATCGGAATTCCCCTATCTGGGGAATGTGGGGCTGCACACTATGGATGCCCTTCATGGGGAGTGTAGGGCTGCTCACTGGGGATGCCCTGTGGGGGAAGAACAGGGCTGGGCATCAGGAATTCCCTGTTTGTTCAACTTGTCACCAGCTTTCTAGACTTCCACTTTATCATTTTGTTTCATAGCTTAACTACATAGTCTCTGTGTGTTGTAGATGCTTGAAGGTCTTCTTGTAATTTTTTCTTGTGATTCTAACTGAATGTTCCCTATAAACCTGTTCTGAAACCCACTGAGTTCTCTCTTCACTCTGCTCTTGGACTGATTTCAGGGACCAAATTGCTAACATCATCAACTTGGCTTTTAAGAGTTCTTCCTGTTTTTCCTCTGAGAACTTCAAATTCATTTATGTCAGGGTTATTTACTTTTATCTCCAGGACAATGGTGCTAAAACCTCAACTTGAGGTCTGCTCATTCCATTATCTGGCTTAGCCTGGATTAATACCTGGTGACACCTGCCCTTGGCGTATAAAGTTGTCGTAGCTTATACCCTGGGCATCTGGATGTCCTGCCGTGAGGATGGATCTTAAGGTCCCTGATGCATTGTGGTCTTTGATTCAGCAAATGACCAGCTCGGGCCCATACTGCAGACGGCATTACCCTTTCTGTGGGTGATGGACAAGAGTTGCTCAGTTTTGAAAGCTTGGGCAGCATTCCATGAGCTCTGCTGTACACTTGTGCATTTCAGGGGCAATTTAGAGACACAGGTTGATTCAGAATCAAACTAGAAGAGTCCCCTTTCCCAGAATTCTTCTTCAAAGACTTTTCTCTGTCTTCAATTCTCATAACAACTACCGAATCCCTTTCCTAAGACATCTGGCTGCGAAGTTGGGGTTCTTGGAACCTTATCCACTGACAATAATCAGCCTACCCTTTAAATAATATACTTTGAGAAAATAAAAAAATTAAATAGAGATTTCTCCTACATTGTTAAAGGACCAACAGGGTCCTTTCCCAGCTCATCTGCTGAGAGAAAACAAGACATCTCTTAGAGACTTTGATATCCACACTAAAACCAATGCCACTGCCACCAGCTTCCCAAATGTGGTTCCCCGAAGGAAGGGCCAAGAGAAAAATGTATAACAGAGCTCAGTGGCTTTCCCATGAGGCTTTGTCTTCCATAGAGCAAGTATGTATGTGGGTGGGTTGGAGTTGGTATCTTCCAGGTTTTTTTTTGTTTGTTTGTTTGTTTGTTTGCTTGTTTGGTTGATTTGTTGTTGTTTGTTTGTTTGTTTGTTTGTTTTTGTTTTGTTTTGGGTTGTTGTTGTTGTTGTTGTTGTTTGCACCTGCCTGAAGTTTCAGCATTCTCAGTATTCCAGAGGAAGAAGGATGGATAGGGCAATGTGAAACTCACTCTTGTGAATATTCATCAGGAGTGGCCTTCCTCAGCAGTCAGTCTGTTGTTAACTTCAGAACTCCTTAGGTATTTGCTTTGCACATTTTGAGGGAAATCTTTGCAACCAATGGAAGAGCAATAAAGGCTGAAGTGAGCTTCCTCTATCCTGACTAGAGCAAAGTGTGCTACTTCTTGTTCTGGTGTATTTATGTTTTCTCATGCATCTAATAGTATATAACACAACAGTAGTCACAAGGTATCTATTCTCAGATTTCAGTCTCCACCAAGGAAGACACATTAAACACATTAGTTGAGGGGATTTGGCTCTAACCAGAAGGCAAGAAATATAGCTGGAGACTAAAAGGGGCAAGCAGTAAAAGCAAATGGGGAATTGCTTTTATCGAGACTTAGTCAAGCTGGGTACCTAGCTCTCCTATCATTTCATATTTCTGCCCTACTACCTGGATAACAAGCCAAAGGGAAGCAGGTCTGTATTTGTGTTATGTCATCCTTAAGGCATCTCACACAGCTGGTGGTCAAGCTACATTTGCTGACAGATTCCATCTAGCTTGGCTGTGCCAGCCTTGCCAGGACTTCCACCCACATCCGCTACCCCTTCCTACAACACACACTAATCCAAACTTCTGTTGCAAACTCTGGAATATCTCTGCCTGAGGCAGTTGTTTCCCCTACCTGGGTGGCAGGGTCTAAGTGCCAGAGAATTAATTTCTGGTGGAAGAAGACCTTAACCAATGAGTGGCAGCTGGTTTGTAAACCTTCTAGTCCTTTGTCCCTGGAGAGAGGGTTGTTTCCGTAGCAGGGTGGACTTTGGTCGTCTGTACTGGTCACAGGATTAAGCGCTAAAGTGTAACTAATGGGCTACCTTCCACTCTTTGGCCAATTTATGTTGCTTGCGGAGTTTCATTATCCTCTAAGTCAATGTCTGTCACTGGATTCCTTACCTCAAGGTCTACTTCCAGGGCAGCCCAGTGGGTACAGGTGCACATGCATCAATGAGGCTTGCATTAATAAGTTTTATCAACGAGAATGTTCAGTGTTTAAGAGTATTCACTGCACAACCACAAGAAGAATTGGAATCCTGGTGTCCACTTAACAAATTCAGTGTCCCTTAAACTCAAGCAACTCCAGCTCCAAGGGATTCTATGCCCTCTCCTAACCTCTGAGCACACACAGTGCACACATCCTATCACACACACATGAACACTACACACACACACACACACACACACACACACACACACACACACACACAATCTTTTAAGCAAGAAGTTTTATTGCAGCTGCTTCTGAACTTCAAGCAAGGGGCTGTTAATTATCCCCCAACTAGCAACGCAGTCTTTGGAAAGCCTTGATTTTCCTGACCCTCAGATTTCTTCATTTGGAACATATAGTAAATAAAAGTCTGCCTTAATAAGATTCAATAATACATATGAAAATGTCTCTTAAAGGGGCTAACATGTTGCAAATATTCATGTGTGAGTGTACACAAGGTGAGTAAGTTGTGAAGAATTACTCTGAGCCATCACAGCAGCTTCTCCTTGTTTTATTCCCAAGGGTTTGTATTGGCATGCCTAGTCACCAGGGCTGGAGAGATGGCTCAGCTGTTAAGGCTAGGCTCACACCAAAAAAAAAAAAAAAAATGCCCTGTCACCATCAAGATTGCTAATGGTGAGGAAACACTGGGGATTGCATTGTTTCATCTCAAGGGGCATGCTTCTAATTAAGAGATCCTGTTTTATTTCAGCATAAACCATGGTTCAGCAGCTGGCCCAGATATTCCTGAGTCCCAGTGTGCACCACAGGAAATGGACAACAAACACTTCAGAGCCAGCACATTGTCTCTTAACTTATATAGGGTTTGCTTTTATTTGAGAATTATTCCATGGAAGTTTAGTTCACAAAGAACTTAGTGATCAGTAGGTGGTATACCAGGACCCAAATAACCTGGGAGGGTTCTGGACAATGATCCAGAGATCAATGAAAGGAGGGTGAATTTTTCAATTCAACATAAGAGGAAAACTTCTATCAACTAGAACTACCCAACAACTAAAAACGATGGGACTAGGTTTGCTGTCCCTGTCTCTGCTGTGTAGGACACTGAGCCCCTACAGAACACTCTAGAAGAATACTCTGCTGAGAGGGAGAGGGAAGCTAGACTGCACAGTCAAATCCCTTTGTCTGCCATGATTCTACAATTCCAGGTTTCCTACTACAGCAAACATTTTGTCCAGTCCAGAGTGTATAGTTTCAGATCAGTGAAACAGCATGCTTGGTGACTACCACCCTACTCCAAATCATGTCCAGGCTGGCCACTGAGCTCTCTCATTAGCACCTCATTCTAAGTCCCTTCTTTCTTTAGTTTGTCTCTCCATTCCTTTGAAGTCTTCCAGTCTGAGATATCCCAAGACCTGTCACATCTCTATTTCTAGGCAAGCAGAAGCCTAGATATTTGTCAAAGAAGGGTTCCTGGAGGCTAAGCCAGTAAATAGATGAAAATGTCTATAAAAAACAATGGAGGTGCCACACTTGGCCTTACTTTTAAAACAATCCTGCTGACCAGCTGCTGGAACTTCCTGCAACAGAGGGTGGCAGCCTCAAGTGGTTAACTTTAAGATCCAGCTCAGCCATTGAGCTAACTGATGCCTTGCAAGTCCCAGGCCCATTGCTGGTGACTAAACGAGGGCCTGGCCATTTCAGACCATTTCCATCTCCCCCTTTTCATAGCAAGGTATTGCCCTTGTCAGACCTGCATCATGATCTGAGTCTAGCCCCATTCGATCTTGCTTCCCATTTCTCTTTCATTGGTTTGAAATAAACACTGTTGTCTAGAGATTTTCTTGGCCTGATCCCCGCTCCTCTTGATGCTATCTTGTATAGACCTCACTCTCCAGAAACCTCTCATACTACTAACCCCATCTCAGTTCTTGTTGCTAGAAGGACCAGTTGGTTCATTGGATAACCATGCACCTCTAGAGTCCATTATAAAAGGAAACCAAAATTTAATCATGGACAGGAGAAATTGAGTTATCTACATATCCCAAGATATTGGGAAAGCAGAAAAATAAGGATGCATACATAAGAAAAGAAACAGTCATGGGCTTGGGGACCAAAATCTGGGAGAATCCTTGAGGAAGATGTCCTGGGGAGGTGGGGCGCTGGGGGAGGAATGTGTCTGTCTCTAAGGACTCATAACTGCACACTCAGGTTAGTGTTCCTGAAGAAGAAGCCAGCTATTGCTGCATCTTGATGAGGACCAGGGGAAGGGAGATGAGCTGCCTATGTTCAATGCATTAGTCCTTTGGCATTCCACAGTGCAGCACAGTAATGTGTCAGCAATGGGTTTTATAGATGTGGGAGTGCCAGTTTTAGGGGAATAAATGATAACAATACCTAACATTTCATTCTTTTATTGCATGCATTACTCACTATTATGAGGCCACTGAGGGTGGTAATTCTGGAAATGCCTGCTGATCAGCATCTTCATTTGGTTGTACGCAATGGTCTACAATTAATGGTCAAGGCTGCAACTATCTAGAGTATATGTGGGATGGATGATCTCCATTCAAGATTGTTCTTTATACCAACCCTGTAGAGATTATTTCTCCATATTTTTAGATGCTGGAAGAAAATCCAGAGAGGCCAATGCCTAGCCATAGCTGCACAGGGATGCACAATAGAACCAGACCCAGGTCTCCATTTGTTAAGCATAGGACTTTCCCCTACACCTCTGTTGTTCTTGCTACTAAAACATAGGACTGGCTGGTGCTTCGGAGATTCTGGCTAGTGAGCAAGGTGTCCGAAATCAGGCAGAGTGCCTCGAAACCTGCTCCTTAGGCAGAGGTGGAGGAAGCCTGAACTGTGGGTAGAGAAGGAGTTGGGCTCTGCCCAGTGTTTCTTGGTATACACAAAGAGAAAGGTGCACAATATGATACCATCTTGCTAAATTTTCATATTTAACTGAACAAATAGAGAAAGTTTTCCCTTCACCCTGGAGTCCTATTTGCATCCCGTTCCTGTTATTACCCCCTAACAGGAACAACTACAATGAATTCTAGAAGCATTAGTTAATCCTACTGACTCTGTGACTTGAGTAAGTTGAAATGACACTTTGTGTATCTGGCTTCGTTCACATGGTGTTATTTGTAAGAACCCCTACTTGGTTGCGTACAGATGTGTGCTGAGGGTTGTATACTATTCCAGTGTTTGGATGTGAAATTGGTCTATCCATTGCGTGCAGACTTGGCGAACCACAACTGTTGGGTCAAATTTCATTGCTCCTATTTTTGTACATTAAGAATGTTTTGCACATTAAGTATTTTTAAGTCAAATGAAGAATATTTCATGGCATATGAAAATGATATAAAATTTAAATGTCAGTGTCCATAAATAACATTTAATTGGAACCCAGCACACATTTAGCTTTGTATTATGTGTGGTGGTTGTCACATTACAGTGACAGAGAGAAGCCGTTTCAGTAGAGACTATGTGCACCATTTCATTGCTTTGCACTACTGGGCAGGGTAGAAAGAACAGGGCTGCAGTCAGGACTTGACTTTTGCCTTTTGGCCTGCAGAGTCTATACTATATCTGGCGTTTTACAGAAAATGCTGGGCTGGCCTCTGCACTATGCTATTGATGCACATTTAGGAAGCTTCCAGTTGCATGCTATACAATCATGAAGAGTGCAATTTAAAAGTTCGTGGTTTTGGCAAACATATGTAAATAGTTATTCTGGGTGCAAACTTAGGAATGGGGTTGCTAAGTAGGAAGGTTTATTCGCTGCAGTACCATCAAATGAACTGTGTAGATCTCCTATTCTAGCCAGTAATGCATGGCGCCTCAAGTCGCTTTACAGCTTACTGATAAGCAGGCTTCTGTCTCTTTTTCTACCGATTTTTCTACCCATCTGGAGAATGTGTAGTGAGAATTCAAAAATGGTGTTGTGCCAACAATTGCATCAAGCTATGCTAATTGCTGCATCAACCTGTATAGGCAAGATCATTTTTTCAGGTGTAGAAACAGTGTTCATTGAGATTAAGAAATGTTGATTTTGGTTAGATATCTTAATATCTTGATTGGGTTACTATTGATGTGATGAAACACCATGACTGAAAGCAACTTTGGGGAGAAAAGGGTTCATTTGGCTTACTCTTTGTTCATCAAAGAAAATCAGGACAGGAACTCAAAAAAAAAAAAACAAAAAACAAAAAACAAAAACAAAAAAAAAACCAGGAATCTAGACCTGGAGGTAGGGGCTGATGCAGAGGCCATGCTGTTTACTGGTTTTCTCTTCATGGCTTGCTCAGCCTTCATTCTTCTAGCACCCAGAAGCACCAATGTAGGGACGTCCCCACCCACAACAGTCTAGGCCCTCACTAATCATCACTAATAAGGAAAATTCCCTATAGTCTTATATGCTAGTAGCCCGATCTTATGGAGGCATGTTCTCAACTGAGGTTCCCTCCTCTCAGATGACTATAGCTTATATCAAGTTGACTTAAAACTAGCCAGCACATATAGCTATTACTTGGCAGAATGAAGACTCAAATTCACACGAGTAACCCACGTTCTCTGTGTAACACTCCACCTATATTATTTGGAGTAGCCTCTCCATGTGAGAGCGCAGTTCCTCCCTGTACCCTTGGACAATCAGTGATAGGAACATCTTTAGTCAGCATCTGAATATTTATTGGGAAGGAGGGAAGGATGGGTTATGAAAAGTAGGTATGGGTGAAGTGTGGGCAAATATCCCTTCCTTCTGCTACTCCTGCCGCAGTGGTTGGCATGTTCCTTCCCTGCCTCTCCAGTCCTCTGGTGTGTTGTGTTTATTTCACATTCTGACAGTGGAGCCCTGTGGTGAAAAATGACAACAGATTTCTATTCGCAAGATCATCTCCAGATGCTGGCCAGAAAGCACCTCTGGAAGCATGAGATATTTGTCTTTAGTATTTCTTGAAGATGGATGATGGGGAAAAAATGTTTTAGGAACATTTTGGTATAAATCATAGGGAATTCCTTTCTTTGGCAATCTGGAATGCATTTCTCTATTTCTTTAAGAAGAATAATGTGTGTGTTAATAACTTGTTTGGAATGGAGTCTGGGCCAAGATGAGATGATCACGGCAACAGTTATTGATGGTTTCTCACAGCCAGGCAATCTGTTGCCGCAAACCTGGAGTTTGTCATCTGAGGTAAGTGACTGCTGAAAGGGCACATCCGAGTCACCTGTGTGAGTCCTAGAGTCACCTGTGTGAGTCCTAGCCTCTCCTTCGTACCGAGCCACTACTTCCTTTGTCCAGTTATTTTATTGGCCTAGTTTACAAAAGCCTTACAGCAATTTTAACTTTACCTACTACCTCCTTACAAACATTCACATCTGTAGCAGGCTTATGCTGGCACTCCATCTATGATATCACCTTGATGTCATAAAGAGATTCATTATTACTTAGAGCACCCACTACAACCGGCTTGATTCTGTATGGCTATATCATGGAAACGTGTGTGTGTATTATTTATAATATATTCATATATCATATGAGAGGTTTATTAGCATATTTTATGGAAATTGTGAAAAATTATTTCTTTTAAAAGATGAGGCAGTATATAACACGGATCAGCAACCTGTCTCTGAAAAGGGTCAGCTAGTAAATATGGAAAGTTTTGCAGAGTCACAGTCTCTGTCAGAACCACTCAACTCTCCTATGTAAGTACAATGGCCCTCACATTCCCAATGTGAATGGCTTCTGGGGCTCACTGCATTGGGTCTTCATCTGTGCAATGACTGGAATTGGCGTATGGTGCAATTTTCAGATACCCACACCCCTTGCTGTACATACTTGCTGACTTTCAGAGTGGCCAAGGTCAAAGTCATTTCTGGTTTTCTTCTTCCATCTCCCTGGGTGTGTACTTTGTGCTCCTGTAACTGTTGGTTGCCTTCTGATCTGAAGTCTATAGCCTGATAAATCTGAGGAGCATCACATCCTGACTATAGATAGTTTTATCCAACAGTATTGTTCTCTGTGTGTTTAAGATAGTCCAGACTAAGCTATGATGCCTACATGTTAGGTATATTAAATACAGTTTTAACTCAAGATATTCTCCATGTAAGGTGTGTTTCTTGGGATGTGACCCCATATATCAGCATGTGTTTTATGAACTCATTTTCCTATTCTGTTTTTGCATTGTTTCCTAACAGTCTTAAAAATGTTATTAATTTCCATAGCATGAGTTTTGTCACCTTTTTCTTCTGTGATTTATATTTTTGTATCGTATATAAAATCTTTTCTTGAAGTTTGTGAGGTTTTCTTCTAGAAGTTGTTTTAAAATCAGGTCAATAAGCCATGCAATTTGCTTTTGTCTGCAAATGCAATGAGAATCAACATTCACTCCTTTCCCATTTGGATGCTCAGTTTCTCATGCACTATTTTTTTTTCAAGACAAGGTTTCTCTATGTAACAGTCCTGGTTGTCCTGGAACTCTATCTGTAGACCAGGATGTCCTTGAATTCGCAGAGATATGCCTGCCTCTGCCTCCTGAGTGCTGGGATTAAAGGCATGCACTACCACCACTATGGCAGTATTTTAAAGACTTTGCCATCTTTATTGAGTTATTGAGTGACACTTCATCTTCGAAAAACTAGTTTTGTAATTTCTAAGGCTTGTTTTCTATTTCTCTTGACTGCTTTGTTCTAGGTAAAGCTACCTTAAGAAATAAAATTGATAAGATATACAAAGAGGATTAAAAGGAAATTCTATTAAGGGTATTAACTCATTTGTTTATGGCAGCGGAGAAGTCCCAGGAGGGCAGGATGCTCCATGTGAAAGCTAGGAAGCTGCAGTGTGTCTTAGCCCAAGGCTCAAGACTTCAGGATTCGGAAAGACACTTTGAGCCTGTGGACTGAGAACCCAGGGCTACCCTTTGAGTCCAAAAGTCAAAGTACTAGGAATTCTAAAATCTAAGGTCCTCTGCTCTCCAGTATAGAGAGCAAGAATTCACCCTTCTACCAATTTTCTTTTCATTCAGGGCTTCTAAACAATTGTATGGTACTCCTCCCCCATTTCAGGACAAGATTGATTTTCACATCTGACTCATCCCAAGTTCCTGTGGAAAAATATTTCAGATAAGCTGGGCCAGTTCAGTCATTATGATTAAATCAAAGCCAACCAGACATGGTTACACAAGTCTTTTATCCTTGCACTTAGGAGGTAAAGGCAGATATCTGGACCAGATCAGTGTGGTCCAGGCCAGTCAGGGCTATATGGTGAGACTAGTAAAGCCTCTTGAGTTCCCTTTAAAGCAGAGGAGGGAGAGACAACCCCAGGGCCTCACTCATCATTAAGGATAGATAATGCTTTACCATCTATCTTGGTATAACTCAATCCAGTGAAATTAATGCCCATGCCAATGGTCACATTGTAATTTAACAGAATTACTGGGAAGCAGGTAGTATAATACATCTAATATTGCTCTTTCTATTTTAAAACCCAATTTGACTATTTTAGGCCATTTGAACTTACTATAAACTTTATAGTCAGCCTATATATTTTTTTTTAAAGATTCATTGAAAAAGTTGTTGAGAAAATTCATGCACAACAAAATCCCCCATTTGAAATATAAGGTACAATTACCTTTGGAATGGTATGTTCACATCTATGCAAACCATTCTATAACATTGTCATCACCTTAAAAAAATGTTGTACATATTACTAGTCATTTCTTGTTTCTCCTGAGTTCCCAAAAAAACATTACTCTGCTTTGTCTGTATATGTGCTAGACTTAACAAAAATGGAATCATATAAAGTGTGCTCTCACGTTTGCCCATGCAGTGACATACATCATATCTCATCTGCTTCTGTTTCTGAATAATATCCCATTGTCTGGATATATCACATTTCCTTTAGTCGTCCATTTATCTTATTTACTAGTGGACTTGTAGGACATTCTCCCGTTTTGGTTATTATGGGGGGAATGTAACTATGAATTATTGCATGCCTTGTATGGACTTGCTGCATTTTCTACACTTAATAAAATTGCCAAGTCTCATGGCACCTTCATATTTAACCTTTGGAAGAGCCATCACATTGTTCTTCCAAACTGTTGTACTATGTTGTTATCATGGAAGCTCTGTATAACAGTCCCATTCTGTCCATCTATTTGCAACACACATTATTATATCAGTAATTCTTGTAGTCTACCTATGCAGTGGAAACTCATTGTGGTTTGGCTTTTCTGGAGGACTAGTAATATTAGCCATACTTTCCCATGCTCATTGATAATAAGCAGGTTTTCTTTAGAGATGGGTTAATTTGAATCTTTAGTCCAATCATTATTTACCCTTCTGCTGCTGAACTGTCAGAACTCTTAGGATATTACAAAATGAGTCCTGTGACAGGGTTTGCAGACCCATTCTATAGATGTTTGTTTTACTCTCTTCACAAATGTTTCCAATTTTTTTTCCATTTTTCTCTGGTTTTATTTTTGTTGACACTTGTGTAGTTTGTGTCAGATCTAAGAGGTATTTTCCTAACTCAAGGTCATGAATGTCTATTCCTATATTTTCTTAGTCACATAATGTTCATTCTTACATTTAGGCCTAGAACCTTTTAAGATTTTTTTCTAAATTGTGTCTTATGTGCCCAACTTTATCCTTTTGCATTAGGTTAGCCAGTTGTCTGGACAGCTCAGGAATTCATTCATGCACCCTTAGTTCTATTCTGTTGACCTGATGGCTCCAACCTTAAGCTAGACCACACTCTACTTTCTTGCATAATTGTCTTGGCTGGATCCTCCAATACAGTCATGAACAGAAGTAGCAAGAGTTGATCTCACTGTCTTGTGCTCCATCTCCAAAGAAAAACTGTTTCTAGGACACTTCACACTTGGTCCTGACGCTTAATCATCTTATTATGTGAACGTGTTCATTTCACTAGAATGTTAAAGATCCTGTTCATTCTGTGATAGTTTTGGGAAGTGATAACATTATAACAGTGTTGAATATTCCAATGTCACAACATCATACAGATAATATTTCTGTTATGTGACTCTTCTTTAGTCTCCCTCAGCGACATCCTATAGTTGTGTTACTTTCCTATTGCTGTGATAAAACACCTTAAGCAAGGGACCGTATAAAAGAGAGCATTAATTGGGCTTAGAGTCTCAGAGGGGTAGAGTCCATGACTGTGTAGTGAAAACATGTGGTATGAAAGGTGAGACCTCACATCTTGAACTGCAAGCAGGAGGCAGGGAGAGTACTGGGGATAGCAGGAGGCATTTGACATCTCAAAGCCTACCCCATAACAGACCTACTCCATCAAGGACACATCTCCTCATCCTTCCCAAACAGTTCCTGCAACTAGGGACCAAGTACTCAAACATATAAGCCCATGGAGTGTAGATGGGAGTTTCTGTCCCGCCCAGTCCTGCACCCATTTAGTCCCAAATAAACGCACAGAGGCTTACATTAATTATAAACTCTTTAGCTCGTGACCCAGGTTTCTTATTGACTAGCTCTCTCTTAATTATTAGCCCGTTTCTATTAATTATTGTATCTCTGTGTGATCTTGGCTTACCAGTGATGCCTGGGTCTCTTGCTTCCTTGGCAGAGTCCCCCTGACTCTGCCTACTACCTTTCTCTATCCCTGTTTGGATTTCCTGTCTGACTAAATCCTGCCTTCTATTGGCCAAAACAACTTTTCTCATCAATCAATAAGAGAAACATATATTCACAGCATATAGAAGGACATTCCCATTATCTCCTCTTTTCTGTATAAATAAAAAGGAAGGTTTTACTGTGACATAGTAAAATTAAATATAACAAAACAGTTATCAAGCAAGAACTATAGTTAACAGTATTTAATTCAATAGCATTTAGCAAAATTTAAAGAAAATACTCTGTCATCTATCCATCTTTGTGAGTCTAACATTTTATATGTAACTTATCTCTTATCATAACTAAGGAAAACTATAACTATCTGTTTTCAACTCCACCAAAGACTCCAGAAGGATGATATATAAACTCTAGAATTGAAAGAGACATCTTGCTGCCTGGACAGTCACCCGAAGTTTCTCTGTAATGTTGGGACATCCCTCTTCAACCTATAGGTCCAGGAGGTCTGGCAGACTTTTTGATGAAGCAGGAATCTGGAAGAACCATCCTGTCCCTTGACAAGTTCAGCAATCACTTTTCTTTGCTTGTCCAGTTTGGACAGCATGCTATCAAGCAGTCTAGGATCTTAAGAGCACTTTCTTGGCCAAAGGGTTATCTCTGCCATGTTGGAGGCAAACTTCATAACGAGTTTCTTCTATGCCCATCTTCCAAATACAAATAGACTAGATATTTCTCTGAATTTGTCAAGTGCAAATGGACTAGACATTATTGATGAACTTATTGCCTATATATTGTATATACTTATTGTATATAATTTTTCTTATGTTAAGTGTAGTTTTCTTTTTGTATTAGACAAAAAGGGGAATTGTGGTGATATGTTATTTATAATTTATTAAAGTTTGCCTGAGGATTTAGAAAGCAAAGCTGGCCTCAAGCTATAATATTGATGTTTAATAGGGATCAGGAGAAACAAATAAGCCGAATAGATGTTTATTCAGGGAGAAATAACTACAACATAGATGAACACCAGCAGGTTTCTGGTCCCAAGGATGCCTCCGGATGTACTCCTGTCCTCGTGTTGCAAGCAAGAGAGCTCTCCAAGCCCCCTCCTCAGCCTTAGTTCCTCCAGGTCATGTCTGGCCCTATCTCCACCCCCAATGGGCATGGTCTATGCCACAAGTGCAGACAAGGTGAAAATCTCACTACACTATAGAGATCAGATACTCATGATACACTCCTTTAATCCCAGGACTCAGGAGAAAAGCAGATGAATCTCTGAGTCTAAGACCACCTTGGGCTACTGGAGAGTGAATCAGAGCTCATGCCTTTAATCTCGGGATTTGGAGATATAAAAGATAGAGGCTTTCATTCTCCAGCCACACTGAAGATAGGAGTCTCTAGTTACATTGAGGAGAGCATAGCAGTCTAAGTGAAATCTGAGGAGCAGTGAAGTTGGGAGCAGTTTGAGGATGGTCCTTTTGATCTGAGCTGAAGTAGGGGTAAGAGCTAGTGGCTGCCTGAGGAGCAGTGAAGTTGGGAGCAGTTTGAGGATGGTCCTTTTGATCTGAGCTGAAGTAGGGGTAAGAGCTAGTGGCTGCCTGCTTTGCTTTTCTGACCTTCACCGTGAAGCTTGAACCCCAATATCAGTATCTGCGTCTTTTATTTTTCATGTTACAATGGAGGCCATTCTCATTCAAGCCACCACAATACTTTTCAGTCTAGAGATCTACGTTATCATTGTGAAACTTATTTTATTGTATTATTGTCACTAGAAACTTGTGTTCAAATGAACCATGTGTGACTTTTGAATTTGAGGTATTAATAATACAATGTATTGTTGCTTTTCTCTTTCTCAAACACTATCTTTTAGTCTTTAACTTTTTAACATTTAGTAAAACTTTTGATGTGGGACGTGAACTAGCTTTTCATTCTATTTGTTTCTTGTGCTTTTCTTTCATCTCTTTCTTGACTTTCATATAATTACTCATAGATTTTTAGAATTTCATTTAAAATCATTTGTTTACTATTTAATCATTATTTTAAGTTACTTTACTAGTGCTTACAACATTAATTTTTTACTCTGAAGTTAACATTTTAGTAATTTAGGCTGGAGTGATGGCTCAGCAGTTAAGGACACTTGTTGCTCTTGCAGAGGACTAATGTTCAATTCCCAGGACCCACATAGTGCTTCAAAATTACCTGTATCTCCAGTTCCAGGGGCTATGACACTCTCTTCCGACCCTCAAAGGCACCAGGAATGCATGTAGTACACACATACACATTCAAGCAAAATGTTCATACATGGAAAAGAAAATAATCTAAAAGTTAACTTAAACATTGGCGTAATTCATATCCAGGTCAGAAACCTCATAAGTGTAAGTCTGTTGTCTCTCCACTGCTCTTTAGTATCAGCTTCTACAGACAGTCTATCTGCATCCATTTATGAGACTGTCGTGGCTGTTATATTTTGCTTTACTTTATATGGTCAAGTGTACTTTAATGCAGTATCTTAGGATAGCACAGTTACACTGACCTGTGTCTTTACCTATGCAGCCCCCTTTCCTGGGAATATATAATGCTTGTTTCATTTCCCTTCACCCTGAAGAGCACCCATCCTAGTTCCTAGCAGTCCAGTTCTGGGGTAATGCCTTCTCTTACTTTTCCATAATTTTGGGGGGGGGGCGCATTTCATCTTCAGCACAAAGTGCCTTTGTTGGCTTTAGAGCTCTTTTCAACATTTCCTTTTGAGATTTTACAAGTTTTGTCCTATTGTTACCATGTGTCCCAATAATCTCCCTGGTAGACAATTGGTGAGAGACCAGTCCTTCTCACATGTAGCTTGTTATTTTTCCCCGTGGCTGCCTTCATGCCTTTGATGGTGTGGAAATTAAGATTCACCAGACCCAGTATAAATGATTGGTGGAGTTTTATTGGGTATAGAACTTACACAGAAAACAATAAGTGACTGCCACGGTGTTCCCACTCCAAGGATACAGATCCTGCCTCCTCGATGCTCTCTGTGGCCTCCTGAGCCCTGATCCTTTCTCTTTTAACAGGTCACTAGCCAGTCACGTCCACACCTTTAACCATGCCCAAAAGGTGTGGTCACTGATAGGTGAGGAGGCAAATATATCACTACAATTCCCCTTTTAGTCTAAAGAAGGTTTGGGCTTGATACAAAATGATATACAATGATAGCAAATATCAAGTATATGCTCTAGGAGAAAGAAAGGTAAAACAAACACAATCTAAGACCTACTGCCAGTGAAGCATTATAGAGCAATTGGCATGAACTACATGTGCAGTCCTTGGGTAATGGCATAACAGAGATTATTACCAAGCTGTCCCAAACTGCAAAGTTTAAGCCTTGTACCTAATATTTCCATCTAAGAAGAGAGGACAATAGCTGTGACAATCTAATCTTCAACCTCATGAAGGACCTGAGAAGGAAGATAACATTACTAGCGTAAGCAGGAAGTACAAGCAAGCGACTTCCAAAAGGTGCAAGCCAAGGCAGAAACTGCAGACTACCTGGACATTCACCCAATCTCACAACAGCATAGGAGCAACCAGCTTTGGCTAAGGCCTAGAGTATCTGACTGACCAACACAGAAGCAGCGAAATTGAAAGAGTCTTATCCTGACTCATCAGGGTTCAGCGGTCTCTTAAATTTAGTTTATCTCCTATTAGCACAGTAGGATATCATACCCAAAGTCAGTGGATGAGGTGGGGAAGTTCTTTGCCCTCAAGGCCAGTAGCCAAGGAGAGAATAAACTCTAGAAGGAGTATCATCAGTTCCCAACATACTCTTGGGAATAGCTCAGTGCTGTCAAGAGCAATTGTGTCTCATGTCAATGGAGCACTAATATTAAAACATTTAATTGTCACATTCTGTATGTCTTTGAAGTGTTTGAAAAATCAAATATCCATGTCTGACTAACCTCATAGGTATAAGAAGCATGGGTAACTATAATCTGTAATTCTCAGAAACATAGCTTCTCAATGACTGAAGCTTCCCAAAATAATTTAGCAAGGACAATGACTTCAAAAATGTAACCCCCACACAAACATAGATAAATAGATATAAATCTCAATTACGGAACTGAAATGTCTTAACTAGAGGTAGAACTGTAGAGTGTAATATGATAAAATATCATAAGTTGTATCAATATACTATATATATGTAGTTTTATATTTGTGTGCAAAACATTGTGAACAGACAGAAGACCCTACTAAGTCAACATACAAGAATCTAACAATTTAACTATTGCTAATGGTTGCTAAAATTAGTTCACAAGAAGATATGTTAATCTACCTGTATCTCATCATAACCATACCCTTCCTGTCCATACCCTTGAACTTATCTAAAAGAGTCTGACCATCCCCTTCCATACCTAAACCTATACAACTAAAAACCAACCCTAAGCAGGTGATAATTATCCCTTTTTCAGTGACAAGAGAAAAGAACCCAAAATACTCTTAATACCAACTGTAGGGAAAGGGGCATTGTTTTCTTAGAGTTACTTCCTGCTGGAATGGGGTGACAATGACTCTATGGGATCCTGTAGGAAAAATAAATAATAACGCAATGGAAAGTTGAGAGGACTAGCTGTAACATTTGTAGCTAGTCTCTGAGTGAGAGGCAGGGGATGTTTGACTGAAGTTCTTATCTGAAGCTCTGGTCGGGATATAATAAGAAGGTGCACTGTTTCTGGAATTGTCTAGAGCAGTATAGTCCCAAACTGGTCTTAGGGTGGTGTTAACTAGTTCAAAGACAAGTTGAATCAAATGGAATGGATGAAGTGGGGCCCCATCTTCTTTACGGAGATTTTAAAGATTGCTGTCAGGAAAATTTTTGTTCACTGTAGAAAACTTAAACATTAACATCAACACAGGGAGTTGCATACCAGGAGATGAAGAGAATTCTGGGAAAGGTTACAATTTGAAAATATGAGGGAAATTGGAGTAATAGAGAGATAACAGAGTTTGGACAAATGATAGTTCCTAGATTTTTTTTTCTCCTGTCTTAAATCAATTGACTTTTTGATGTAAAACAGAAACTCTGAGATTATGTTAACAACATGCTTGAATTTAGAGGAGAAAAGCCAAATCCAACTTAAAAGCCAGCATTGATTTTTATGTGAATTGGGACAATGATTGTACTGGAAAGCAAGGAGATATAGGTTTAGTATAAGGATTTTATCATGAATAGATATTGGTACCATAAATCAGATTCTTCTTTGTTTGATGGTTCTTTCTGAATAGTTATCCATTCTTCTTTAGGTATCTACACGTCCAATGTCTTTTGGCTTCTTGAAGATGGGTGTTTTCTGTTTTCCTGTAAAAAAAAATAGAACAGAGCACTCTGCCTACCTTTATGAGGTCTCCATACAACTCATGGGATATACCTTGGTAGATGACCTCTCATTTCTCCTCATCGAGAGGTTTCTCCTATTCAAATAAGATCTTGATCAACTTTGATGGTATCCAAAGCTTTTCTTCTCCTGTAGAAACAAAGGTAAAACCCCTACCCCAACGTAACATATATTCTTCTTTCCATATTGAGGTCAATACATTTTTGAAGTACACCAGCTGATTTAGCTCAGGAGTTTTTTCTATCATGCATTGTCTTTCTGTGGCTATTTTTCCTTTCTCATTACCTCTAATGGGTGTGTTAATGACAGAATCAGCCTCTTCAGAGCTCAGAGCAGTTGCCCATTGAAATCCTGAAAATGTGTCTAATTTTCCAAATTCTGCAATGCATCCATTTGCCAGATTTCATTCCTATTTATACCTTTAGGGTTACTACCTCCTGGCAGAGAAGTTTGGTTATAAAATGAACAGTAGAACATTTTTTTTACTGTTTCCTTAGCTTGTTGCCAAGTGATGGGAAAATCCTTTTTTTTTTTTTAAACCTTTGCTATTCATGTGGTATTTCTTATGACATTCTGAGGCCTCCAGCACACTTCCTATTAATAAATGATCAATTTCATCATTGCCTTGTGCTAAAGGACCTGGCAAACCGGTATGGGATCTGAGGTGTGTTATGTATATAGGATGAGTCCTATTCCTGATTGTTTCTTGTAATTTTATAAACAATGAAGTTAATTCTGTATTGTCAGGAATAAATTCAGCAGTTTCAATTGTAATCACGGTTTTTATCAACTTTTACTCTCTTTAGGACTCACTAACATCTTTGAATTCATTGATTTCCTTCAGAAATAAAACACTATCAGTTGTCTTGGATCATTATTTCTCTAAATACGTCTGGCTCTTTCCCTCACTATTTTCCTTTCAGGGATGTTACCATCTGGGTTTGAACTTTCCAAAATTTCCACACATCTTTAATATTCTCTCAATTTTAAGGGTCCGTATGCATTTCTCTTCTTCAGATTGGCTCACTTCTATGCTCTGCCTGCAGAGTCCTCCATGATTTCCTCTCCATGTCCATCCTGACACTGTTCACAAGATTGTTTTCAAGTGCCAGAGGCTAAATTTTTAATTTCTAAAATTTCCAATTAGATTTTACTGTTTCAACTGAGAATTCCATGTACTTCATCGTGAGGTTAATTTTTCCCTGGGGCTACTAACCTGTCATCTTTAAAGTGCTCATCTTGTGATTTGGGCACTGAGTCATCTCACAGTCTGACACCTGTGGGTTGTCTTTTCCTTTGAAGGCAGGTCCACATACTCCTGATGCTTAATGTCTTGAGTGATTCTGGGTTGTATTCTTTGCCTTTCATATGTGTCATTTCAGAGATTCCCTATTCTGTTATGTGGCTCCATGGAATACTTGGACGCTTTTGTTATTGTATTTATATTTGTGTTTTCTTGACTTCTGGGTTCTTAGCAGGAACTTGAATGGTGGTGCCCTTAAGGGATGGAAGAGTCTATCCAGGTCAGGTTTTTCAGCCTTGCTCAAGCTGGTTTTCAGTTGCTTCCCAATGAATCATTTAGAAGTCCATAGAAACTTGAGCCGAGTTCATACACTAAAGGGTTCTTACTTGCCTCCCTGCCTCTCCCCTTTTCAGGCTCTCCCCCACCAATTCCCTAGTAGTTTTGGTTGCTCCAAAGCTACTCACTAGGTTCCTTTAGAGGAATGTCAGATATTTTTTGTCAGCTTGACATAAACTTAAACCTGAGAAGAGAGAATCTCGTTTAAGAAAATGCTGCCAACAGATTAGCTTGTGGGGATGCATGTGGGCATTCTGTTGATTGTTGATTGATGTGGGAAGTATCATAGGTGGGGCAAGTGGTCTTGAGATGTCAAGAACATAGGCTAAGAGAGTCAGGGGGAAGCAAGCCAGTAAGAAGCATCTGCATGGGCTCTGCTTCAGTTCCCGAGCTCAAGTGCCTCCCTTTAGTTCCTGCCCTGGCTTCCTGCCATGATGGACTGTAACAGTAGACCAAATAAACCCTCTCCTGCCCTAATTGCTTCTGGTCACATTGTTTATCAGAAAAACAAGTAAACTATAATAAGGAAGAAAATTTCTCTAAGGGTTCTAGCCACTGGGTACCAGGTGTTGACTCTGATACCCTCAAAGTAAAGCTCCCGAAGCCAGGGACCTCCCTCCATTTGGTTCCTTCATCCCCTCTAAAATCTACTGTTTCTGTTTGGTCTCCAGAACTTTTATGAAGCTCATCTTTTGTATTTTCTTCAGAGTTCTGTTCCTTGCTAAGGTAATTCACTGCTGCAGGTTGCAGAGAAAATATTAGGTCTGCTTTCATACAGAATATGGCCCAGTTTAAAGTTGCAAAAAGATATTAACTGAGACAAATAAACTGTTTTTGCAAAACATCCAAAGTCTGAATAAAGTTATGGTTCCCAAGTGGTTGTCATATTTCACTGTCGGCATTCAATTCCCTTCCCTGTTCTGTTTTGCTTGCACAGTATTGAGAGATCTTGATTTATAGGAGGATAGAGTTGCAAGAGATTTTTAAGAATACAATTTATCTTGGGATATCAGTCAATAAATAGAAGCTTTATTAGGAGAATTTTAAAGAGAGGGAGTATATAAAGAAGACCCTAATTGGCAACATGATCCCCTAATCCAAGTATCTTACAGACATTCCACGAGCAACAGACATCTGTTGTCAAAACTTGCCTGGTCTATTCCACTAGAGAATTCACAGCATATTCAAGGCTCCAAGATGTCTTTTTAATGTAATTTAACCCCAGTGTCTCCCAACACTATTTACTATACACTCTTCATTTCAAACTATATTCAGGAGCAATTTACAGAGTCACTCATCTATTGTTGAGTATCTACCGTGGTTCCATATCTTAGCTCTCATGAGTAGAGTATCAATACATAGAGATGTGTAAATACCTCTGTTGTCGGATATGTATATGCCCAGAGGTGGTGTAATGGTTAATGAAATTGTGGTATACATACACATTGTGATATTGTTCAGACAAATGAAATTTTTAAATTTGCAAGAAAATGGAAGCAAAGTGGCCCAAACTTAGAAAAATATCCCTTGTTCTTCACACTCAAATCCTAGGCTGTGATGTGTGTGTGTGTGTGTGTGTGTGTGTGTGTGTGTGTGTGTGTGTGCATGCATGAGTGAGTGTGTGCGTGTGAGTGCTGGGGTAAATGAAAGAAAAGTCTAAAAGAAAATAAGATGAAGAGAGTGTGGTATTGGTTGATAAGAAAAGATAGAGTGTAGGAAGAGTAACCCATAAGTCAGGAAACAGGACAGGATTCTTTTTCCTAGTTTTATCACTATCATTGATTGCTCTTCCCACAAATGGTGGACATGTACCCAAGTAGTAAGAACCACTTTTTATATTGCAAAAGAATCCATCACATGTTCTTCCTTTGAGGAAGTGATTTCAATAGCTGGGTTCTCTTTTGGAGTCCATCAACACTTAGTGCAAGAGGGATTGGATATGATGAGTCACAGAATACATTTGTTTCATTGATTCACTTAGTAATGTGTTTTTTGGATTGTACTTAAAACTATATCAAATCATTCTAATAGGATAGTATCTAATACAGAAATTTTATTGTTGCAAATAAAGTAAAATGTAGTTTTTGAAAATCAAAATATTAAACAATTTATAGAATCAGTAATCCAAATTTGAACAAAATAAAAACAAACAGCTAGTCCTGAAAGAATGGATAGGCTGGCTCCTCTAGATGGTAGGGGTGAGATGTGACTGGATGTTAACACACATAACTTTATTTAGTCTTTACAACAGCCCTATTTGGAAGGTTTTATTTTCATGTATGGATAAGAAAATTGGGACACAAGAAGGTATTCTAAAAAGATACAAAAAAAATAGCCTTACTTCCCCAGGGCTTGCAGTGTCTTTGCTGAACCAAAACCTGTTGCTTGAGCTTCACCCAAGCATGCAGGAGGACACAGATGCATGGTGCTAAGCAGTGGTCAGGAGTCCAAGGATACTTGGCAGAGAAGCCAGGAAAGGCAGCCAGCCCTGTTTTGGAGAAAAACCACAGTAATGGCCAGGAAAATGATCTGAGCTATAGATATAAAAGAGTTGAAAGAAATGGGAAGTCTACCAGTGACATGAATATTTGAGGAGGAAAACAATTAAAGAGACGTAAGGACAAAGGTGGGAGAAATAGTCACACAAAGTCAGTGTCATCTCACCAGAGTCATTAGAGTCTTTTATTGTAATATGTTTCAGTGGTTAATGAAAGAGATAATGCATTTCCAAATGAGTTCAAAAATGCTAGTAGATGCCAGAGGAAATAAAGTGACACATAAGAGAATTTATTTCCTTGATGAAACGGGTTATTAGTCAACCCTTGAACTCAAGATAGGAATAATATAGCCATGGAGAGAAGGAGGGAAACATTTGTACAGTCATTAATAACTTGTCCATTACCTGTCATGTGAAACAATACAATAATATGACATAACATTTTAGTAAAGGAGCCAGTGAGATGGTTCAGCGTACAAAGGCGCTTGCTGTGGAAGCATGAATTTGATCCCCAGAATCCACATAAAGATGAAGACGAGAACTAAATCTATAACATTGTCCTCTGATCTACACACACACACACACACACCAACAGACACACAGCACATACTAGCACACACAGTGAACATCAACAATAGGCATATGCTACCCCACACACAGAACATGACCCTCAGCACACACACTCACATACACACATCATAAATTAACATACAATTACATAGCACATACCAACACACACAGTGAACACACACACACACACACAGAGCCCCCCCCCACCACACACACACATAGTACATGCACACACATTCACATATGTAGCAAATATTTTTAATTTAAAAAATTCTGGGAAAATGATTTATAAATTTTTGGTATTTTCAAGTATCTACTTAGTAGAAATCTTCAAAGAAATGTCAGGGTACTTGCGTATTTTGAAGTACAATGATTAATTTTTTCCTTCCTAATCCAAGTAATTTTTGCACACTTGTATTTCATCACTCAGTTCTTTAAGGTGTGTATGTGTATGTTGTGTTAAAATACATGTAATGGAAAAGAAATCACACCCTTTATGTACTGCAGTATGTGACTTCCTGGCTCCAGAATATTTTCCATTCTATAATTATCTATGTGAAACAAGTGACAATTGATTGCTATATAGGGTTTTAAAAATGGAAACTTGGTTTTTCCAACATTCTCCAACCTGTAGTAAAATCCTGCCCAGCCTGGCCTTCTAGCACCAGGGTCCACTCTGTGCTCAGGATCTTTCTAAGCTTCCTGGAGAGGATGGTGGGTTGGTTTGTTTGTTTGGATTTTGTTTTTCTTTGGCTATTATTATTATTATTTAGAAACAGACATTTTACAAATCTATCTCCCCCTTCCCTCTCCCTCCCATCCTCCCATGCTCCCTAGCAACCCCCCAACCCACCCCCCACCCAATCCCCAAAGGCAGTGAGGCCTTCCATGGGGGATCATCAAAGTCAGCCACACCATTTTGGGGAGGGCATAGGCCCTCCTCCATGTATCTGGGCTGAAATAGTATCCCTACATAGGGAATGGGCCCCTGAAGTCCATTTGTGCAATAGGGAGAAATGCTGGTTCCAGTATTAGAGGTCCCATAGACTGCCCAGGCCTTCTAACTGGCAGCCACATTCAGAGAGTTTGGTTCGGTCCAATGCTGGCTCCCCAGCTTTATGACTGGGGTCTGTGTGCTCTTGCTAGGTCAGGCCAGCTGGTTCTGTAGGCTTCTCCAGCACAGTCTTGACTTCTTTGCTCATCCTTTCTCCCACTCTCTGCAGCTGGATTCCAGGCATTTGGCTCAGTGCTTAGATGTGGATGTCTGCTTTTACTTCCATCAGCTACTAGATGATGGCTCTAGGATGGCATATAAGGTAGTCATCAATCTCATTATTGAGGAACAGCATCAAAGGCAGCCTCTCCACTGCTGCCTGGATTCTTAGTTGGAGTCATCTTGGTGGATCTCTGAAAATTTCCCTAGTGTCAGATTTCTCTTTAAACCTATACTGGCTCCCTCTATTAAGATAACTCTTTTCTTGCTCTCCTCTATTCCTCCCCTGTCTCTGTGTTCCTGTTGAGGATGGTGTTCTTATAGCCATCCTTAAAAAACCAAAACCAAACAAACAAAAAAAACCCTCTTTTTCCATTATGAAAATGATCAAATTGAAGAACTCACTTTGGAGACCAGGCTAACCTGAAACTCACAGATCCACCTGCCTCTGCCTCCCAAATGCTGGGATTAAGGGCGTGCACCACCATGCCTGGCTAGTATTAATCTAAAAAGTGCTTTGTGCTTCTTTTATGCAGTCTGTTTCTCATGGATAAACATTTCATACTGTTGCAATAAGGCATTATAAATAAAATATTCAGAGTTTTAAAATACTATATTTCCTGGGGCCTGAAAGATGGCTCTTTCAGAGGACTGAATTCAATTCCCAGAACCCAGGGGAGGCTCACAATCTTCTGCAGCTCCAGTCCAGGAGATCTGATGATCTCTTCTGACCTCCATGAGCACCAGCAAAGCGTATGGTGTGGCACACAGATGTGCATGTAGGAGAAATACTTATACACATTTAATAAAAATAAAATATCTCAAAAAATTACATTTTCAGGACACTATGCTACTCAAGGATAATATTAGGTAGTTTAGGATTTTAAAGAGTATAAAATAAAGCATGATGATATGAAATCCAACCAGAATTTATTTTGGTATCTCTTAGAATATTTTTTCAAACTTTTTATTGATTCTTTGTAAATTTCACATCATGCACCCTGGTCCTACACATCTCCCTGTCCCGCAATATCTGCCTTCTGCCCTTGGAACTTCCCCTGCAAAAGAAAACAAAAACCGAAAGTTAACTAAACAGAAAACAACCATCCAGCTGTGGAAGCTGCGGTGTATCATGGTGGTCACACAGTACACCCTTTTGCCCAAACAGCTGTACTTGCAAATGTTCATTGCAATGAGTCATTGGTCTGGTTTGAGGCCTCTGGTTTCTGCTACACTACTGCACTATCAGAACATTTTTAATTTTTAAAAGTTTATTTTATGTTGTACAAATTTTATAAATGTAATAAAATAAGAAATACCAGGAAGGAACTACATATATGATTGTTTAAAAAGGGACTTGGGAACTGGCTACATTTGTAACAAACTGGTTTCAAGTCTAAGCTACTGTGACGGTTTTCATTACAGAAAAGGACTTTAAAATGGTCCTAGCAATGAACTAGGATGCATATGCTTATATACATCCACACTAAACCATTTTACCTTCCTTGTTTATATGTGGGAGGGAAACTATTCTTTCCTTTAGTAACTTGTGTATATAACATCCAATAGCTTCTTGGGTAGGCATCAAAATAGAGATGCTAGCTGTAGGTGACACAGGGAATTCCACTGAGTGGCAGAGTATTGAAGCATGCTATACAAGGGGGAAACATTGCTAATACTACAAAATTACAACAGCAATAGCAGTGTGGTCATGTTGTCTGCCTCTGTGGTGCTCGCTGTTTGTGAGGCATTCTGTTAACCACTGTTTACACATTCAATAGCGAGTGGACTCACCCATGCATCTGAGGTATGCAGGACTGTCTGTCAATTGACAGGGATACAATAACCAGAGAAGAAACCCACCTGAGAAGGATGTTGATTTACTCTCCTGCCACTTCACCAAACAATATGCTCTCAACTGAATAGTAACACACCAAAGACTTTGAAAGCAAATCCCACTGCTTTGGAGTGTCAACAGTTGATAAACCCTCTGATGCCTGAGGATGTATGGGTTGTTCCCCCGAGGAATCAGACTTAAAAAGGTGCATGTTGACAAGCAAACACAGCCAGGGAGAGAACATGCTTGGAAGGAAGCCGCCTGTATACACAGCGATTGTATCCAGTGAAGATGTATTTCCACCTTTATCATGGAAGCAATGTGAGCTCACCGAGTGCTCTCACACAGGAAGTGAGGACAGATCCACATGCTGCAAGGTTATGCTCCACACAGCAGCATGGTAGTCAGGCCCACAAAGGACTGAGTATGTGCAGCAGAGCCTGAGCAAGTGTAACAGCAGCAGGGATTGAGGGCACTGTGTACACAGGGGTAGTCCAGGGCAGAAATGGGAGTTGGGATCTGTGCTGGGTTGGATTCTGGAAGTGTGACAAGCAGGTACAGAATTTCAGCCCCACTACTGGGCTTTTTGGTTTCATCTATTCCTTTTTGTTTAATCAAAGGTGAAAGTCTCCTTGACCTGAATTTGATATGGACTTCTTATCATTTGCTTCCAAAGGCCAGAGAGAGAGAGAGTTCCCCCATCCATTCACTTACTGTGAGGGCATTCAGCTCATCTGCAGTCAGACAGGAAATGAGCAGGGAGTTAATCCAAGGTACAAAAATTTGGCCAAGTGGCCCTGAGAAGAGAAGACAGAAGAGGGTGTTTGCAGTGCTGACAGGAGCATCATGGACACAATAGACTGTTTAGGTTAAAACAGATGAGGAGTGAAGTAAAATAAATAAGCAGATACAATGATATGAGAGTAATCCCATCAGTCCACAGGAAGGAGGTACTGGTGAAGTTAAAGAATGTTTGCACCAGTCATTTAGTTAACAACAATAACAAAGCTAAAAGGTCACACAGTGATGGCAAGAACATGGGGTGACTGAACTATTATTTTAGAGTTGAGGATATGCAATAGGATCACATGATGCAGAATAAGACTGGTAGAATGGGTATGTGAAATGGATTGTAGGAGCAAGATGTGGATCTAAGTGAGAGGGCTGGGATTGGCTTTTACCCACCTTGGGGCAGGGGGGATTAGCAGAAATGGGATGGTGAAGGGTTCCTAATTCAGCCTGAGATGGTCAGTGGGAGACACAGAGCAGGAAGTGCTGGTGCCAGGATAGAGGCGGGGTGAGGATGTTGCAAGCAGGCACAGTGAGAAGAGAGGTTTTTGAAGGTGGTAGGGACAATGGGAATCTGGAGGCAGAAATGGAGGATGAGGCTCAGCAAACTCCACTCCAGTCCTGGGATGGCCACTGAGATTAAAGGGCTCCTGCTCAAAAGGGTTACCTGGGAAGTAAAGTGGAGAAAGGGAAAGCCAGATCTACACGAAGGGGAGGAGTGAACCAGGCACCTGAAACTTTAGCCTCACCAGAGGATGCTGCCTGTGGGGCACAATTGCTCCCGACAGAAGGCGGGACTTGGCTGAAGGGTAGAGAGTGTACTGAGTCCTGCTGGTGCTGGGACAGGAGTAAAGGCAAGGGCTGGCTCCTGCTACTGCTGTTTTTGTTAATGGTGTTGCTATCCTCAATCAAGTGTGAAACTCAGGAAGTTTGGAGGAACTGTGCAAGGGTTATTCTGATTTGTTCTTTCGCTGGTAACTCTGTGGAATATCCACTTGGCAGCAAGGCCCAGCCTGTTTACCAGGCAGTCGTTTTACTCCACACATACCACTTACTGTGACAAGTCAAACATTTGCTTCAGAAAAATAAAGACTTTGTTTCATTATAGAGCCTAGGCCTTGCTTGTGGTATTTTATAATACAGTTTTGTAATCCCAAAGTTTCTGAATTCTGGAGCACATGTGGTCCTAAGGGTTTGCAGATGCCCATTGTTAACTGTCAGCTTGCTGTGGAGTTTCCCTGATCAGTGGGCTTGGTTCTATTGTTCTTCTTCACATACTACTAGTAAGAGTGATCACAAGCGATATTACCTTTGTGTTATCAAAACTAACACTGAGAGTTGTAATATGTCTACATCTTACTGTTCTGCAGACGCTGGGCACCAGTGAGGGAGTTTTTAGCCACAAGACCTTTTTCTTTCAGGTGCTGGTCAGGTGCCTTATTACCATTACTGTAGATTACTCACAGCTCTCAAACCGCACAATTTAAGATAGTTGAAATGTAGCCTTTTCTTCCTCTTAGGCTGCAGTTCTGGAGCCACGGACACAGAACTGGGAGGATATTAATTCGCAGGGGACACAGCTTTTGTGTGGGCTCCTCTGACACTATGCATCCTGGGACGATGTAGTTTGTCACTGTCAGCAGTCAGCCACTGTTCCTTCCCAGCCACTACTGCAGTAGTCTCAAAAACAAGTAGAAGAGACATTCTCCTGGGTGCACTGAGCTGATGTGTTTCCAAATGTCTGAATCAAAGTTTGGTGATCTTGACATTTAACTCCTGTGACTTGCTCTATTCTGTTCTCTCTGACTATTTTATCATGCCATAACAAGGAAATCTGGGTCTGTGACTAGGCAGATATAGTTTTAAAGCAATAACCATGTCCTGTGTCTTCTGATACATTCCCTCTCCCAAGAGTCTTAGCACAGTGTCTGATTTAGAATACCAAGAGTTGGTATGAATCAATAATTTAATTTATCAAGGGTCAGGCTGTCCTGAAAGCCCTATGCCCTGCTTGCAATTTTCTTTTGCCTACACACTCATGAATTCATATAAATTGAAACTAAAAACAAAACAAAGCAACAACTAACCAGAGTTTCCCCAGGGCTGCTTTCAAGCTGCAGCCATGTGAATATCTGCACGTCTGAAGAAGGGGATTATAGGAGACAAAGGGTTTATTGACAGACAAGGTTGAAATCGGAGGGCAGATGGTTGAGTGTTGACCCTGGAGTCTACCCAATACCTCAATTCCATCTAACCATTAGTGTCATGACCATAATGGACAGATTATCTTAACTTTGAATTGTTTGAACTTGGCTTCCTTCTGAACAATATGGCAGCAAGAACATTACCTATCCTGTTGGGTTTAGGATTACACTGAGCTAATGTACATAAAGCCCAAAGCTAGCACCAGGCCTAGCACATTGTAAGCCTTCTATATAAGTTGACTTTACCATTCACATTACACTGTAATACTGATTTATAGCTTACAGTATTTTTATGCATTTAGAGGAGGCTTTTAAATTTTCCTAAGCTATAGGTCACTAATCTATGAAGTAAGAGTAATAAGAATCACTTTTACAGAGCTTCTCTCCCCATTGCCAATGATTTCTAATGTCCTTTTACAGCAGAGCTATAATGTTCCATGGCCTTTTCTAGTCATCTTTGGTTCTTGATTGTACAAAGGCAAGAGTGTGGCCCTAAGTGAGAGGAGTTTGGGGAGGGGTGAGACAGCATATCACCAGAATAGCCATGGCTGGTCCTAAAGTCCTTATGTAACTAGACTGTCCTTAAACTTCTGATCTTTCTGCTCCAGCCCCCCTTTAGAGTAGTAGGATTAGAGTTATGTGTGCCACCATGCCTGGCCCTGAATCTTTGTACTCTTAGCCAAAATTTCTGACATGGACAGGCAAGGAAGGGGGATGGGGGGTGATGAAAATATCTGTCTCATAGGACCATGTTAAAAATTAAATGCTGTAACTCAACCCAATGGCCACCCATGTTAGGTGCCAGGTCACTTTTGCCCTGTCTGAAGGAATTGGAGTTGCCAGTCTGTTAGGTCCTTCCCAGATGGGAATGTCTAAGATTCCGTGGGCATGGAAGGTAAACATTCAGAGATGGATCACATTCCCACTCCAATTTGGAAACAGCCACCGTCCTGGAGGTTCAGATGCGTTCAGCAATCCCTCTGCTCCTGTTCCTGACTCCATAGTGACGGTACTCTGTGTGTACTCAGAGGTTAAATACCATATCTGCTCGACCAAATATGCTGCCATCACATATTAATTATGTGACTCACGTAAAGCAGGATAGAGTTTCTCAGCAATTAAAAATATGGCCTCTGCAGAGTATAAGACTGCTTTTTCATGCTCTGCATGCAGTAAGGCATCTGTTATATTGCCACGCTGGCCACTCTGTATCCCTCCTGCTCATATTAAGCCCCCCTATTTTAAGAGCCTCCAGAGACCTGCGCTCCACTCCAGATCCCTCCTTCTAGTTCTTGGAGTTAAAAAGAATTTTGCCTTGCATTTGCCTTTTAGAAGTGAAGAAAGTTCCTCTTTGAAAATTATGGCTAAAGCTCATTGATTCTTCTTCTTTCTAACTCTAAGATGATGACGTTCTATGAAAGAAAAGATAAAGTTTTACCAATTTCTCTGTAGTTTCCTGGTGGTGCTGGAGATTAAACCTAGGACATAGGTAACATATTTTTAATAGTTAATATTCTAGTTGTATTTTAAGTGATTTTATGTTTGTTAATGACAAGATGCCTTATTCTCATGTTCTTTAAACACCCACCCACATGCACACCACACCACACGTGCATTGTTTCCACCAATTCTGAGGCCAGAAGGGAAAGCATCACACTGACCCAGACTTTCAAATCTGGCCTTGACATCCCACAATCTCCTGTTTCAATGACATCCCATAATCCCCCATGCCTCAATGACATCCCATAATCCCTTATGCTTCCATGACACTCCACAATCCCCTATGCCTCAATGACATCCCACAATCCCCCATATCTCAATGACATACCACAATCCCCTATGCTTCAGTGACATCCCACAATCCTGTATGCTTCCATGACACCCCGCAATCCCCTATGCTTCCTTTTTACTATGTGTTTACCAGTCAAGTGCTCTCATGTAGGGTACACTGTGAAGATACGATCAATAGTTTTTATTTTTTCCAAAATTTAGTGTATATCATGATCTCAAAATAATATTTGCCAAAGAATAAGTGGAAGGTTTGCTTCTTAACAAGAATCTTCACAAACAGCATTTTGATCTGCATGTTAGTTCTTAAATACCAGAGTACGATAGTCAGTAGAGATGATGAGACAAAACACTGAGGGCTAAGTAAGCAATGACTTCAAGGTCCCACGGCCAGTCAGAGGTAGTGAAGCAGGTTCTTCCCAGTTAAGCCACATCGAATTGAAAGCATAGCTGTATCTTAGCCTGCATTTACAGTAGGAATGCAGAAATTCCCTTGGGGGTGGACAGGTACTCTGAGAAGACTGAAATTATCTGCAGAGGCCTGATTCAAAAGGGCCTCAGCATCTTGGCATATAAGGAACAGAGCAAGAAGAACACTGTCATGGATTCCTGCAGTGGCTTCTAAATGATTCACTAAAAGGGAGAAGGAACAAGTCTCACCCTATTGACCAGCACTGCAAAGACAAACCAGACCACTAAACCACAGGGACTGCTGACAGGTCCTTTCCCTGGCTCCAGTGGGAACCACAGGGCCACCTGTTTACTGAAAGTGCAGCCATCTGAGAGAGGGGCAGGGTGCAGCAGCCTGAAGGACTGGACACTCATGAGAAAGAGACCAAATCACTCCAAAGAGCAGAAGCCAACAGCATTTCTACTGCTGAAATAAGCTTCTCCCTCCTCTCTGCCTCCAACAAGAAGCCTGAGGTTTGTAAGCAAGACTACAAAAAAAGGAAGTCAGCTGGATTTATCACACCAGACTCACGATATGTATGGAGTTGAGTCATCCTGTAGAAAGTGGGTGTCTTCTAAAGCTCATCTAGAACATACTTTTGGCTAGTTACTGTACAATGGAAAAGCTGAAAGGGAATTGTTACACATATCTGTGTATTTGTTTATTGTCAAGTACCACCAACCCATTTTAATAATACCTCTTTCTAAAGTTGGTGCCTTTGTGGTATGTGTATGTGTGTGCATGCACACATATGCATGTGCATGAGAGTCTCTGTGTGTGTGTGTGTGTGTGTGTGTGTGTTGTGACATATGTTTGCTTCTCATGAACCCCTGTGTGTGTGGTTGTGCATGCCTATGCATGGGCATGTATAGGGGCCAGAGGAGAACCTAGGTTTTCATAATCTGTCACTCTCCTCTTATGTCCTGAGACAACACTGACTCTCAAGCCCCAGATATCCCCCTGATTCTGCCCACTGCAATGCTGGAGTTACAGGCATGCTCGTCCCCACTGACCTTTATCCATGGGACCTGGAGATTTGAACTTAGTTCTTCATGCTTGCACAGCTCTGCTCTTACTGACAGAGCCATCTCTTCATCCCTTCAAAAAATAGTTTTGATTGTCTAGTGCAAGCTAGAGGATAGAACAGTGGATGAAGTGTATAAAATGAAGTTGAGACGTTTAATAGCTGGTTCAGCTTTAGTTAGCATCTGAACTACAGAACCAGGATTGAACTTGTATTGATTCCAAGCTCATACCTTTCCATCTCACAGCAGCCATAACTCATAGCTATAGCTTATACCTCACAGCAGCTAGATATGTTTTAAAGTCATAATATTCTACACTTATCAACTGAGTACTCATGTTTTTAAAGATCAGACAAACAATTTTTCTGTTAAACAATTATTTGGTCTTCACTAAGGAAGAGATATAGCTCTGTGGGTAAAGGCATTCACCTTGCAGCCTTATAACCTAAGTACAGCTACTGGAACCTAAGTAAAAATGGAAGGAGAGAATCAACTCCACAAAGTTGTCCTCTGACCTCTACTTATGCACCGTGGAGAACATGACTACCACCTAACTACCACCGCCACCACCCTCCTGCCGCCACCAACACACCCCCTCCACACACACACATACACACACACACCGACACAGTCACACACTATAACAATTAACTGATTAACAAAAAGAAGTCTGGTGCCTATGCATTTGGGTCAGCTGGCTAGTCATGAGGCTGACATTGTTTCAAGTAAACCATACCCAGTTCTAAGCAATTAAGCACCACAGCAGTGGTTTTAGGGATGGCCCCAGGATTACAACATCCAACAGAGCAGAGACCAATCACATCAGAAACTCAGTGTACCCAGCAATATGTACATGAATAAGCTTCTTGGGTAATTAGGTTAACAACATATATAATAATATAATATAATATAATATAAACAATATAGTTTAAGACCACTGTTTTACAGGCAGGGGGAATGATGCTAATTCTCCTAAATGTCAACAAAACCTCAGAGACCTTAACACAGAAGACCAGGGAGATACTGCTGGGATATGGATTTGCTGCTTACAAAAGATTCATTAATTACTAGCAGCTCAACAAAATGATTCCACGGATAAGAGAATGAACTCTAGAAAAGGTGATGCAGACAGCTCACAAAACAAAACAGCAGCAGAAATAAATCCATAGATTTAGAGAATCCATAAGCACCATGATGGCCTACTTGGAGCAGCATTTCCTGCTGAACTAGAAAGCGGGGGAGCGGAAGGAGTTAATAACTTTTATAGGCCAAGATGTGGGATCTGGTTTAGGAACCAGCACACAACCAGGGGTTGAGGTGGAATCTGACACCCAGGTTGGGACCAGGATAAGCCAGCACACAGCAAGGAAAGGAAGGGAGAAATCTGAGAGGGAACTGGAAGGGCATCTCTCCCGCTTGCCCTGTTTGGGAGGCCTTCACCTCCCCCGATTCCCATCTCCGCTATGCCATTTGGATGAATTAGCTCACTCTGTGCCTGTTTCCTGGACCCTCCTCTCCCCACAGCTGCTGGATGCTGGATATGATCTCCATCCATCTTCACCCAGTCCAAGAACCATAGAAAGCTCAGGGGAAGATGCGGCCCACAGCAATAATAAGACGCAGGACTTTCAGGAGCCTGCTGCTGCTGAGAGAGACAGGAAACCCAATCACTTAACCACTAGGAAAGTACCAGGTGTGGCTGGGTAGGTAAGCAATGTTTTGCTTGTGGGTCGGAAACCTCCATGACTCTGAATCTATTATCATTCCTATGGAGCCACTGTTGTCATATTTGTTTGGCCACACCAAGCCCACCTACAGCGTCACTGTCTAGACAACACTAGAATGTCTTAGCTGATAGGGATAACTAAGTTTTTTTCGCCTTTGGTCCAGATGCTAGTAAGTTTATCTCAGCTAGAATTTATATTGCTTCACCAGCCTATTAAGATTCTAAGTGTCAAGATGCCTCCATCAAATCCTTCCCTCAGAGCTCAGGAAAGCCTGGAGAAGAAGAGCCAGAAGGTGGTAGGGAGGCAGAGAGGATGAAGGATCCAGGAGAACAAAGTTCTCTAAAATGACCAAGCAAAGCTCATATGAACTCCCAGAGACTGAAGCAACAATCACAAGACTTACAGGGGTCTGCACCAGGTTCTCTGCATATGTACTATAGCCTTGAGTTAGTATTTTTTATGAGACTCCTGAATGTATAAACGAATGAGTCTCCATTTCTTTTGCCTTTTCTTAAGGCTCTTCTACTTTTCTGTTGGCTTGGCTTATCCAACTTTGATATGATATTCTTTGTTTTATCCTATTATACTTTATGTCGTTATGTTTTGTTGTTATCTCTTAGAAGGCTGTTCCTTTCTAATGAGAGACAGAAAAGAAATGGATTCAGATGAGAGAGGAAGAGGGGAGGTACTGGGAGGAGTAGAGGAAGAGCAAGCTGTATTCGTATCATATTGTATGAAAAAAGAATCTATGTTTAATAAAAGGGGGAGCATTCTAAGTATCTTCAAGCCCCCATTGTCTTGAGTAAATGAAGATAATTATTGAGATAATTTCTACACTATCCCCACCATAGACTGTGGTAATATGTCAAAGTGCTTTGCAAATGTATAAATTAGCACACAGCTATACAGTGTCTTATTTATTATTACTTCAAATCCCTTGAACATCTTTTATAGCTTCAATAAAATGAACCATTTTATGGCTATAGCATAGAGCAATATTATTGTTCCACATTTAAATTCTAATAGACAGTTCCTGACCCCCAACTGCCTATTAGCTAAGCTTTCTTCTCACATCTACCACACATATTTTCTCATCTTATCGAGACCCACCAGCTCTTTGATATTTCCCCACCACACTCTCCATCTCCTGCTTCACTTGCTTCATAATCCACTGAAATTATGTGGTCCATCACGTTAGGCATTGCCAATGCCCAATTCCTTCCAAATTCTGTATTCTCCCTCTGTCTCTGTCTCTGTCTCTGTCTCTGTCTCTGTCTCTTCCTCAGCTCATATCAGTGCAACTCTCATGTCCTTTTCTTTGCTAAGCACTGCTTAAAAGAATGCCACCATTGGATGGATTGGTGTCATTGTGAATGTATGATCCCTAAACTTATTTGATCCCACTGTCAGAGCAATGCTCTAGTCATCTTCATGATTTTTCCTCCCTCTTTTTTTTTTTTTTTTTTTTTTTTTTTTTTAGCACACAAACTGACTGAGTTGCAAAGAAACCTATCACTGTCAGATAGGTGCCTGAAAACTCTGTTTGCAAAAATCATAAACTTTAACATTGATCTTGGCACCAGATCTTGGGCCTGGCCAGTAGACTCCTTCTCCTCTTCAAGGCAAATCCCTTTGAACTTCTCTGGGTCACTTATCATCTAGCTCCTCTACAAAGTTCACTTTCCCTGAGTGTTTCATCTCTGCCAGATTATGTGGGAAAGGAAAGCCACCCTTTCTTCTTCCACTAGCCTCTCTTCTCCTTTTTCTCTTCCCTCTTACGGAATTCTTAGGAATATTATAACCATTGCCTCCATTTCAATTCCGAGTTAGTATCTAACCTTGTCCATTATGCTGTTGACCTACCTTGATTATATACCATTCTTGACTACTTTGCTACATCTCACTGATGCTCCAAACTCATCTTCTGGTAACTTTCTTACTATCTTCTGAAATATGTGATTGCTTCCTCCCCAGCCCTGCTGAAATCACTAGATGCCTCACACATTGGAATAGTTTGAACTCTTCATGCTGGTATTGAATGAGCCCTCCAGTACTGTCAATCTGTCTTCTGTCTCCTCCATCCTGCCTATGTTCATCCTCTCATGATGCCTTCTACAGAGTGCTGCCATCATATCCTGGTTGGTTTTCTTTCCTTTAATATTAGACCCCCTCATATATCTATCAGGTCAGAGTAAGCTGTCTAAAGCAAATTCTTCATTTCTACCATTTATTATGTCCTTGCTCTATGCCAGCTAACATGCTAAATTCTTCAAATTTGTTGTATTGCTTGAGCCCCAGAGCAACCCAGGGAAGGAAATACTGATTTGACATTTTCAGGAGGAAAATAAATGCTTAGAAATATCACATTATCTGCCTAATACCACAAAAGGACTATATGGGCTAACTAACAATGAAAGCTTAGGCTGTGTGCTCCACCCACCTCTCCTATGGTTCTCTGGCTCTAAGGCTTTGAATGTCTTGGCATGCCAGCTCTCTTGATACTTACCCCATAGCACAGTTTTTTTTGCCTCCTCCACAGGGGGCCTTTCCCTGCTTCACCTTTCGTACATGAAGAAATTCTCAGTCTTTCTTCTCTGACCCCTTTGGATTCTGTGGAGACCCCACTGCCCTTTCTCCTTTGACTATCTAATGGTGTCTGCATCCACATTAGTGAAACAGATGTACACCCAGAAAGCTCTGTGGGCAGTCATTGCCTTAGAGTTCCCTCTCCTGCAGCACAAAGCTGGGTTCAAACGGCAGAAGACCTGAATAGAAACAAATAAGGAGACATCCACCATAAACGGTCAATTCTCTACCTAGTACCCACACAGAGTGGGGATGGCACATAGCTACCATTTCAAGTGTTCTGGGAACGATCAAAGACTTTTCTCCTTTAGCTCCTGTTAACTTTTCAACCTGTAAGATGGAAATTTTCACCCTCTGCTTTGTCAAAATAATAATGATGATGATGATGATGATGATGATGACAATGAGGCTCAGTAAGGTGAAATTTTAACCAACCAATTCATTTTTCAATGTTATCTCTACAGTTCAAGCTATCCCTCTCCACCCATGAACACACAGCTTGAAGGCCAGTTTTACATTGTTCATCTACCCTTGTGCCTCTTGCTGTCTGTTCCAGTTTGAGCCTATACACAGACAAATTTTGGTAGGGCTCTTTGATGAGCGTCAATTATTTTATTTACCCCTGCAGAATTCAACAAATATTGAATTTGGTTTTTGGGTTTTTTTTTTTTTTTTTTTTTTTGCAGTCCCAGAGACTAGAGCTAGCCTGTCTGTTTGACTAAGGGGTGTGGAGGCTGCCCTGGTCACATCACAACCATCTAGATAAGGGAGACAGGATGCCACATAATTTTCTGACATTTTCTGTAGCACAGCAGTGGGGGAAGGGAGCATGTGGGTGTGCCTGGTTAATCGGGCAGAGCAGACTAAACAAGCCCACACATTCTGACCGTTTCCTTCCTTTGGCTTTTTAATGAAAGTTCTTTCACTCTCTTACCAGAGAGTGAAAACAGTCATTTGTTCATTCATTTAGCATGCACTGAGTACCTACCCTAAGACAAGCCTTCTACTGGTACAGGGGTGAGGAGATAAATATAGCAAAATTCCTCCAGGAGTTCAGGGCTGATGCGCAACACAAATACATAGACAGTGGGAACACAAGGTGATGGACACAGCTCCACAACAGATTGGATTTGTGGGCGTGGAAGAGCCTCTCAGAGGAGTCCTCACTGGGCCTGGCTTTTATAGGACATACAAGAATTTAGCAAAAGGATAAGATGCCAGTGCACCATTGACCATCTTTCATGACTCTAAACTTCCCTACCCTAAGAACTTTGGGGTCTTCATTATCAATTAGCACTTCAGAAATAGAACCTGAGCTCAGAGAATCATCACATGCCTAAGCCCACAAAGCTGGTAAAGGCCAGACACAAAGAGTGATATATTCATTGGAGGGTGGGTCTCTTTGAATAGCAGAAGCATACTACCATAGAATAAACATGTGAGCCAAGCTGGAAGATGACATGAGCACAGGTACGAAAGGTGGTGTGTGCTGCTCATGTCGACTGTTTCCCTTATCATTCCTGGGAAGCCAAAAACAGACTTCTGCTTTAGAAATATGATGTTGGCAGAAGTGAGGAGAAAAATTGGAAGCAGATGGAAGGCAAGTAGAGGTCACTGCCTTCATCCAGGCAAGAGGCACTATAGAATGGGATGCAGAGGTTGTTTAACAGAATCAGGGATCGACAAATCTGAGTGAGCTGAGGCCACACTCTGGGATGGCTCCCTGGATAAAGCCCAGCTTCATTCAAGTGCACACTGAGGTTATCTGAACTTTGCAGCTGGGAAGTTGAAGACCAGAAGGATGAGGAAGGTCATAGAGAGTGTCGACCCAACTGCTGTCCCCATCTGCTGACCCAGAGGGAGTTGGGATCCTCCGTCCTCTTCCTGACAACTTTTCTCAGTTCAATGAACACATCACTAGATGCCTATCCTGTGGTACAGCCATGACTGCTTTCCAGCAAGTCATTGTGGAACATCTCCCAGCTCATGGACAAGATCCAGCCATGTGGAAAGGCTGATGGAGAAGGAAGCCCCTAACAATGAGCAAATGTTCAGGGAAATCCCCCCCACCGTGATTCCCCGAAGGAGTTCTGCAAAGCAAGCCTTCTCTGAGCACATGCTTCACTGAGCAGCCTGAGCAGAGCTAAGGGGTGATGAAAAGCAGGATGCTGCAGCCTGCAGTGTCAGAGACGAGCTTTGAAGCCTGAGCGCAGTCATCAGGGGTAAGACCTACCTTCCTCTGTGTGCCATTTGGTAAGAAGAATAATGGGACACTGTGCAGAAATGCTCCCTAACTAGACACCTATGGCTTGTTCAAGGTCCCATTCTGTGTAAATAACCACAGCAGCTCCTGCATCATGCACAGGCTCCTGCTGACCTCCCATGTCCACCTGTTTAGCATCCTAGAATGCTATACAGATTAGCTTCCACTTGCTCCTACCCTTCTCCTCAGCAGAGAGGGATGATCCTGTCTTTAGACCATTTATTGAGGGGACCAGGGCGGGAAGCCAGCAACAGGGAAGACAAGAAAGAGCAGGCCACCAGGCCAAGGCTGGTGTGCCCTTAGCTGGCACAACCATTGTCCCTGGAACCTTCCTCAGTCTTGGCAAGCATGGCTTAAAGGCAATGTCACAGCCCTGCCCCTTAGCACTTATGGATCTGACCAACAATGGTCAATATCCAAACCACGTTGTAGTTCTCCCAAGAGGAAGAAAGTCTGTACTTGGTGGTGAAGAAAGTGGAAAGTAGTCAGAAAAGAACAAAATACTCAGTAAGAAAACGGTATGAACCAAAAGGAGCCCAAGTAGCTTTGAAGGCAGGTGATAAACGGGTGACCCTCAGACTCTAAGCGTAAAGCCCCTGTAACAGTGTTATGCATGTTTGGCTGTCAGTTTATTCAGAAAAAGCAAGAAAACAAGTCACCCTTTTTGGTGTTCTTCCTTGGAGCTTATACCTAGAACCTTCCATGAATATTAGTTCACTACATCACCACTTGAAAATGTCCTAACCAGTCCTGCTTCCACATACCTTTTTCTTCTCGCCATGCCCTCTGACCTTTTCCTTAACTCCCACCCATAGCTAATGTTCCAGCTCATTTCACACCTCCTTTCCCATAAACTTTGAGTCTGAGTTTGAGTTGCCAGGAAAACATAAGTCCGAGTCAGAGGCTCGAACACTGGGAGTTTGGTTAAAACCAATCCCGGGAAACAGAAATGAGAGAGTGTGCTGAGTGGAGGGAGGAAAAAAAGGCAGTATAAGGTGCACCAGACAGACGGGCATGCAGAAATTTCCTGAGATGTGAGATGCACATACCTCCTGAAAGTGCCTATCCGATGGATGAAGACCAGGCATTTAATCTGTAGGCTTCTATCTCCCCTGGTCCTTACCCACTCCCTGATGAAGACTACCCTTGGGCCCTGCTTAGCCTGGACTTCTACGCCAAAGACAGGATAAAAGTCCTGTAAGAGGAAAAACAGAGAAATGTATTCCCAAAAGTAGAGACTTGATCCTGGGAGAGGGAAGCCAAGTGAATACTTGTTAGCAGATAAGTTACTACTCTAGTCCCTAGGGCTTACCCCTCCTGAGAGAGACACTGAGGGAACCCATGTAGAAAGGAACCCTAGAGCTGTCCCTGCAAGGAAGACAGATGCCATAAAGTCTGACACACTGACTCCATCAGTCATCCTTGGAGATTTGAAACCTATCCTTGGATTTGAGGTTGGGGGCTTCATTCTCTGGTCCTTCCAACATTCCCAACATAGAGCACACAATAAGAGGGCTTAACTGTTGGGAAAAGCCAAACGGCATGGGATTATACTACTGGTTTGGGGGCGGGGGTTGTTTCTTGTTTTGTTTTGCTTTGATTTTTGAAATTGTGGTTGAATGGGTATGGCCCCATAGACTCATGCATTGGAGTGCTTGGTGGGGGTCAAGGATGGCAAATGGAAGACATGGGCTGTGTCCAACACCAGTGCTCACTCTGCCAGGCCTCTTCTTTCTCTGAGTGCTTCCCTCTCAGAGACCTCTAGAGGCAGAGGCTGTCATGCATGTGTGTAGAAGCTCTATACTTGAAAGCAGACTACAAATTCTCTGGAGCAGGCAGTTCTGAAGCTTTGTTTTCAGCCTTTGTCACAAATCTTTGTATCTAGCTCTCTCTCATCCTCCCCCACAATCCCCCTGTGTGTGTGTGTGTGTGTGTGTGTGTGTGTGTGTGTGTGTGTGTGTGTGTGTGTGTTTAGCTTTAGGAAAAAAACTGGAGCATTCTTGCATGATCTTCTTCCCTTGCTTTTCTATAAGGTCATCTCCCCCTTCTATCAATCATTTTATGTTATCTTTGTATCTATCTGCCATATGTATACCCATCTATCTCAGGTCTTAAATCTGCTATATACATCTCAGAAATAACAAGAATGCCATCTCCCCTTTTGCTAAGTTAATCCCATCAGTTTGAGATGCAATTGACTCCCCTGGTCTCTCGGGGATCCTCCCCTCATCAACATCCCTTTCTGCCAAGGTATCTGTAGACCAGATATTTGGGTCAGGTAGTATGCTGCAACTTGGGCCGTTATTCTCCATTGTTGCTGTTTGGAGCCACTGTATACCTAAGAGGAGCCTTGGGATACAGGGCAGCGTCTGGGGTGGGCATTCAGTTCTAGCTCAAGCAGTGCAGCCTATAGGTCTGTCTCCAGTTGGACTTGGCAATGGACACCATTTTTGCATGATCAATTGTGAAACATTAGCCTGGGAAATGGAACATCTGCTCTTTTCTTCCCCTCAGTCATGACAAGATGAGCATGAACAGGAGGGGTTTGCCGGACTGGAATGAGGCATAGGAATGCCCTAGTCATGCGCAACACATGCTTGACCTGCAGCAGAAATGCCCTAGTCATGCGCAGCACATGCTTCACCTGCAACAGAAATGCCCTAGTCATGCGCAACACATGCTTGACCTGCAGCAGAAATGCCCTAGTCATGAGCAGCACATGCTTCACCTGCAACAGAAATGCCCTAGTCATGTTCAGCACATGCTTCACCTGCAGCAGAAATGCCCTAGTCATGCGCAGCACATGCTTCACCTGCAGCAGAAATGCCCTAGTCATGTGCAGCACGTGCAGCAGAAATGCCCTAGTCATGCGCAGCACATGCTTCACCTGCACCAGAAATGCCCTAGTCATGTGCAGCACGTGCAGCAGAAATGCCCTAGTCATGCGCAGCACATGCTTCACCTGCACCAGAAATGCCCTAGTTATGCGCAGCACATGCTTCACCTGCACCAGAAATGCCCTAGTTATGAGCAGCACATGCTGCACCTGCAGCAGAAATGCCCTAGTCATGTGCAGCACATGCTTCACCTGCACCAGAAATGCCCTAGTCATGCGCAGCACATGCTTCACCTGCAGCAGAAATGCCCTAGTCATGTGCAGCACTGCACAGAATGCCCTAGTCTCGCACATGCTTCACCTGCACCAGAAATGCCCTAGTCATGCGCAGCACATGCTTCACCTGCAGCAGAAATGCCCTAGTCATGCGCAGCACATGCTTCACCTGCACCAGAAATGCCCTAGTCATGCGCAGCACATGCTTCACCTGCACCAGAAATGCCCTAGTCATGCGCAGCACATGCTTCACCTGCAGCAGAAATGGCCTAGTCATGTGCAGCACATGCTTCACCTGCAGCAGAAATGCCCTAGTCATGCGCAGCACATGCTGCACCTGCAGCAGAAATGCCCTAGTCATGCGCAGCACATGCTTCACCTGCAGCAGAAATGCCCTAGTCATGCGCAGCACATGCTTCACCTGCAGCAGAAATGGCCTAGTCATGCGCAGCACATGCTTCACCTGCAGCAGAAATGCCCTAGTCATGCGCAGCACATGCTTCACCTGCAGCAGAAATGCCCTAGTCATGTGCAGCACATGCTTCACCTGCAGCAGAAATGGCCTAGTCATGCGCAGCACATGCTTCACCTGCACCAGAAATGGCCCTAGTCATGCGCAGCACATGCTTGCAACAGAAATGCCCTAGTCATGCGCAGCACATGCTGCACCTGCAGCTTCTCCCTCCAGTTCCGGGAGCTGTTGTTCGTTCAGAAAATGAACTGCTTCTTGTCAAAGTAGTTTGGATTATTTTGCAATAAGGGACATTTTTGGTGGCCTCCACAAACTCTCATAAATAAAGTGACTCAAAGAGGTGACATGGGACCCAAACAATGGTTTTCCTACCACTTTTTCCACCCCATCAAATGACTTTAAGGACAATGTAAGGTATTAATGAACAGCTGGACATTGTTTCAAAAAAATTGATTCAAGAAAGTTGTTTTTTATTTTTTTTTGTCCTACTCTACTTTTTCCCCCCAATAAAATTTCTGTTCTCTTTCTTGCCACATGCTAATCAGTTTGGTATGTGTCCTTAAATATGGATGTATATGTATAAAATATGTAGTATCAGATCTCAGGTATGTACAGATCTTTGTAGATATTACCTGATATTATAAAACTCATTCTGGATTTTACTTCTATTAACAACATTTGAATTTTGGTGTGGTAGGAAGGGCTATTATTTGCTTGGTTTAATCATTTTTTATTTGAAATAATTACATATATATGGATACATATATAATAGTGCATATATGAGGGCATATTTCTGATAGTCTATCTCTCTCTTCCCTAGAGAAATCATCTAAACTAGACTTATAAAAATCGCTGTCTTCTTTGTTGCTGTATGTCTTTCTGCACATTTCTTTTCTCTTATTTGTCTTTATGTAAATTACTCACACACAATAGATCCCTTTGTAGTTTTTCTTTTAACTCAACCTTATTGTTTTTGTTCAGGTTTGTCTGTGTGAATGGTGAAGCTGGTGAAGCTATGGTTGATTCATCTTCATTGTTGGAGGGCATATTGCTATAGACTAGTCTGTAATTAACTCATCTGGCTACCACAGGTGGACATTTGCATCTGTTGCTGTTGTTGGCATTCTAAACTGTTCTGTGACGAATACTGTGGTCCTGCTTCCTTGTGTCACAAAGCAGATCATCTAAGGAAACACTGAAGACTCCGAGTGGCTGAGTCATATATGCTTCTCTTCTAAGCAATGCCAAACCACTCTTCAAGGCTGACATGTCCATTCATACTCTCCCAGCGGCTCTGAGAATTTCCCTTGCAGCATCCTTGGTAACGCTAACATGGTCAAAGTTTTTGTTGTTATTAATCTAGTGGCCATGAGAAAGTGCTCTTTGGGATTTCAGTGTCAGGAAATTAACTCAACAGCCACAAGCTTGAGTCACCTTTTCATACAAGACCTTTTTTTCTCTTGAAAAAAAAATTTATTTGCATTGTTTGCTCTCCAAGATTTAACATTCCCCCATGAAAGGAGTTTGGTGGGGTAAAATCATTGGCCCCTCATGGGAGATTCTTGTCCTCCTGTGTATTCCCCCACAGCTGCCGGTTCCAGAACTCAGGAGGTATAGGTGGGAGAACCAGAAGCTGAAGGCTATCTTCAGTTCATATACATTAGATAGTAAGATAAAGCCATTTAGTATGTACATTAGTCATTAAGATAAAGCCAGGCATGGTGGTTCATATCTATGCTATAAGCACTCTAGAGGTTGGGGTAGGAGGGTTGGCCTGATGAAGAGGCCAGATTGGACTACATAGTGAGTTCTAAACTAGGCTGGGCTAGAATAAGACCCTCCCCCCTCTCTCTCCCCCTCCCCCCCTCTCTCTCTCCCTCTCTCTCCCCCTCTTTCTCTCCCTCCTTCTCTCTCTGTATATCCTTCTCTACCCCTCCGTAAATAAATAATAAAATGATATCCAATGGCCCTACTTGTGTTATTTATCTTCCCTGAAACAGTATATCTTAGGGGTTTCACGACAAATGCATATGATGAATGTGTGAGAGTCTGAAAAAGTATTTCACATATGATTGGCCCTTGGTAAGTATTGGTTCATCCACTGGTGTACAGTCTAGGTTCTCTGTTTCAAGGCTGTTAGATTTTTACAAGTTAGTCCATTTTACATTCAGTTTATGATAGGTACATTCTGAACATTTTGTTGAATGTTTTATTGTTTGCCATAGACATATAAAGTACACACTATTAATGCTGTACAAATAAAGTAATTTGAGGCTCAGGAGGATTAATGATTAGCCTTGGGGTACACAGCTGCTAACTGGCTATCTTTGTATTCCATGTTCTCCTTTCTGAGAAATGGCTTTTGGAAAGATTACTATCCTTGGTGTCCAAGGAATGGCATAAGCCCAATGGGAAACCAATTACATCTATAGGAATGTAGTGTGTATCTGGGGGTGTGGCAGAAGGAAGAAGTTGCAGGCCAGTTTCATTTTTCATTTTAAAAACATGAGATGATTTGCTCTGATCTGCAACTCCACTTCCTCAAACCTGACTCAGAATTTATATACATACACATATACATAGATACATACATGATATATGTATATATGTATATAAATTCATTTTACATATTAACCACAGTTCCTCCTCCCTTCCCTCCTCCCCCCACCTTCTCCCAGCCCACTCCTATTCACTTCTCAGAAAAGGTAAGGCCAAACAAGAAGTCAACAAAGCCTGGCACAGTCAGTTGATGCAGGACCAAACCCCCTCCCCCATCAGGGCTGATCAAGATATCCCACCATATGGAATGAGCGTCACAAAGCCAGATCATGAATTAGGGATGGATTCTGGTCCCACTCTCAGGGGTCTCACAAACAGACCAGACTACAAAACTGTTGCCCACATGCAGAAGACCTTGTTCTGTACCATATAGGATCCCCAGTTGTCAGTCTAGAGTCTGTGAGCTCCCCCAAGTTCGAAAGTCAACTGTCTCTGTGGGTTTCCCTGTCATGATCTTGACATCCCTTGTTAATATAACCCTTCGTCCCTCTTTTCAACTGGACTTCCATTGCTTGGCCTGGTGCTTGGATGTGGATCTCTGCATCTGCTTCTATCAGTTACTGGATGAAGTCTCTATGATGACAGGGTCACCAATCTGATTATAGGGGAAGGCCAGTTTAGGTACCCTCTCCACTATTGCTAGGGGTCTTAGCTGGAGTCGCCCTTAACACTCACTCAGCTATGTTCATAGCAGTATTATTCGTAATTGACAGAACCTGGGAACAGCCTAGATGCCCTTCAACTGAAGAATGAATAAAGAAAATGTGGTACATTTACACAATAAAGTACTACTCAACTGAAAAAAATAAAAAAAAATGGTAACATCATGAAATTTGCAGGCAAGTGGATAGAACTAGAAAAAATCATTCTGAGTGAAGTAATGCAAGCCCAGAAAGACAAACATGGTAGGTATTCATTCATAAGTGAATACTAGATGTAAAGCAAAGGATAACCACACCACACTCCACAGCTCTGGAAAAGCTAGGTAACAAGGAGGACCCTACAAGAGACACAAGGATCACTTTGGGAGGGGGAAATAAGTGAGATCTCTTGGGTAAACTGGGGACAGGGAGGATAAGAAAGGGGAGGGGATGGGGGTGAGAAGATGAAGGAATGGGATGGTCGAATTGGGGGAAGGGTGAGATAGGCGAACAAGGAAAGAGATGTCTCAATAGAAGGAGCCACTCACCTCTGCAACTGTCTGAGCTGACAGCCCTCCTGGTTTACATCCTTAAATAGATGCCCACGATTTAATCAGCCACATTCTCCCCTCAGGGAATCCCACCGTCCAGTGGGATGTTGCCCCAGCCAGGTAACTAGACCCCAGTGATTATCTTCCTGTCAGAGCCTTGAGTCACCTAGGTTCCATGTGTCAACAGAGTTTAAAGCTCTGTTTATTTGCCTCTCTACAACAGAGGTAGAAAAAGGATCTCCCACAGCCAGTCAGCTGCCCAGACAGCCATGCTACTCAGTAACCACTTGCTAAAGCTAACACTCTCTTGGCGTGTGGTTCCCACCAGATGAATTACAGCACAGCATACACTGGGTTCATTCAAAGTGCTGGTGTTAGATTGGGAGGGACACCTCCATACTACAGTGGGAAGGGAACAGAATCAAGAGTCAGAGTGTACCGGTGTAAATCCCTTAACTGTGTATCACACTGGATGCAATTATACCTACAAAATGAAGACTTAAAACAATGCCTAGGCTTCCTGATGACTCCCCGTCAACCCAAATATAAAATTGTATATAAGAGAAGAAAATGAAATGCAAACATTCCCTTGATACGTGAAGGATTTTAAATGTTGCTTTTGAATAATCCCTTTCTTTGAAACACATAAAACAGGACTGAGAGAATAGCTCGATGGCAAAGCATATGCTTAGCACACAGGAGGCTCTGGGGTCACTTGAACATTATTTTCATTTGTACACAAATGAATGTTATGAGGCAAGTACACGAGGCTTGCAACAGCCACTAAGGGAGGAAGATAAAGGGAGAAGAAAAGAGGGAGAAAATATCAAAAACATTAGTTTACACTATCCAGGTCCGTGGAAGATCCTGCTGGTCACTCGTAATTCTTCTCCCACTTAGATGTCTACCTAGCTCTAAGGAACCTCTTTCAATGTAATATTCCAAGAAGTCACCAATAATTCTTTCTTTAAGAAAATAATATTGTTGAGAAACAGTAGATTCAAGCTTATACGCCAATGTTAAATTCCTATTTAAAAAAAAATAATAATAAAGTGTCAGTTCTCTTTTGCAGTTTAACTTAGGATCCCAAACAAGAGCCACTAGCTCTGCAGCTGGCTTATGAGGTCCCTTTGACAACTTAGCCTGAAATTACTCTCTCAGCTAAGCCCTGGCTGTATAAATGAGAGGGTTCCATTCACAAGTCTGGGGGCTGGTATTGCTTGTCAGATGGGTGCCTCAGTTCTCCACGTGGTCTGGCATCTTGTAGAAGACAACACTGACTTTCCTTCAATGGCACAGGAGGGCAGCACTTCATGTGGGCAAAGACTTGGAAGGCTGACCTTCAGAAGTCACGGTGCTTTGTTTACACCATTTGTACTGGTAGGAATGAGTCACTGAGATGCTCTGATTTGAGAGCATACAAACATATTCCATGTCTGGATGGGAGAAACAACAGTGGCTCATTGTAAATGGGGCATGTGCATGGGTATAGAAGCAAAGCAACTTCTGACCATGAAATGATCTATAAGTGCCTCTCTTCTTACTATAGTTTACTGATATTCCTTCAATATGGAAAGTGTGTCTGTTCCAAACTCACACCCCAAGTGTTTCAATAACCATAGTATGTAACAGAATATTCTAAAACTTAGCTGAGACAGTGGTAAACATTTCTCATCTCACACAGTTCTATAAGTCAGGATTCAGGGTGTCCGTTACATTTCTTTGTCTTAGCATCTCTGGTAATGTCAGACAGAGTATCAAAAGTATGGTCATCTTCAGATTTGAATGGTGCTAGAAGACCTACATTCAAAATGGCTTGATAATATGGCTGTGGACAAAACGCTATTGTCCTCATTTCCCACACCTCTCTACAGAACTCTGTAAGCGTTCTTTTGGTGTAGATGCTGTGTTTTCCCCAGAATAAGGGATACATGAAGCAAAGAAACACCTGAAGCATCTCTTTGTGACATTAGTCTAAAGACACACTTAGCTATTTTCTAATACCTCATGGATTACCCAGGCCAGATATACAGTTGAAAGTTAAGTGAGGTTTTCAAAGAGAAACTCGTGAACAGCAGCTTTTAAGCTCCATTCAACATTCAGGTAGAAAAAGGTCATCTACATTCACAGTGAGAAAATAGGAAACATGAACACGTGTAGAGCACAGCTTAACACAGCTTAAGAGCAATGCTGAAATCCGAATGATCAGTGACTGAAGGGTGTTATATGCAGGCCCCCCCACACTCCCCAGTCGCCGGTCGCCTGTCCCACTTTTTGTTCCTCCCGGCAAGCTGGGTGCCATAATGTAATGAGTAGGTTTTTCCAGTTGCCGGTCTGGTCCCGCCACCACACCAGCCCCCAATTAACACACGAGACTCTGTATTTGATATAATTCTGTTGGCCAGTTCCTAATTTTTTACCAGCTAGCTCTGTCTTAATGATTAACCCATTTCTACTTATCTAAGTACTTCCTCGTGGTCATCTAATCCCAGAGCAGGCCAGCTCGCTGCTCTCTCCAGGCTCTCCATGTTGACTCCTCCTCACTACTTCCTCTTTCCTTCCAGTCTCCTAGCCCTGCCTATCTTGCTTTCCTAATGGCCAACAGTGCTTTATTCATTAACTAGTATGAGAAACCTATTTACAGAATAACATCTCCCATCATCTCCTCTTTTCTGTCTAAAATAAAAAGAAGGGTTTTAACCTTAACATAGCAAAATATATCACACAACAGTTATCAAATAAGAATCATAGTTAACAATATTTTGTCCATTAACATTTAGTAAGATTTAAGAAAATATTCCATCATCTATCTTTGTGAGTCTAAAGTCCTATATGTAACTTATCTTTAATCCTAACTAATGAAAACTATAACCAAAACTCTCTGTCTTCAACTCCTTCAAAGACCACAGAAGGATAATATATAAACTCTAGAAATGACAGAGTCAGCTCATTGCCTGGTCAGTCACCCAAAGTTTTTCTTTAATGTTTTATCTTCAGCCCATAGGCCATAGTGTGTCTGGCAGACTCCTCAGTAAAGCAGTCAGTCATTTTTCTCTGTGTCCTGTAGACTGTCTGGCAGCTTCTTCCATGAAGCAGGAATCCTTAGCAATTTCCATCTTGTTTCAGCAGTCACTTTTCTGTGGGTCCTGCATGTCCAGTTTATATAGCATATATTCAAACAGTCTAGACAAAAGCAGTATCTTGTCTAAATGGCTAGTCTTGCCATATTAAAAGCAAAGTCCACAACGCATTTCTTTAAGGTCCATCTTCCTTTCTGATGCAGGTGGTGTTGCCAGGAGCAGTTATGTCTCACTATCAAGAAAATCCCTAAGCCATTTTAAATGCCACATTCTGTAGGTCTTTGAAAGGTTTGAAGAATGCCTATTATCACAAACACATCTCTGTATATCTAGAAATCCTAACTAACTTAACTCCAAGTTTTCAATATCATAGGTAACTATCTATAATCTGTACTAATTTATACAATTACATTTCTAAATGAGCTATATAAACACATTACCTAAACAAGAAGCAAAATATACATATTCACAAAATTGATCTTAAATTGGTATCAATAAATGAAAATCCATTCCAAAACAAAGTATTCATATCTATACCATAATTCCCTTTTTACCATTAAAAAGATGGGGAGAGAACAGCAGGAAGGGATAAATGACATCTATGCATGAAGATGTCATGATGAAACTCATTGCAATTTCTCACAGTTTTATGTGGATGGTCCATTCCATGGTTTTTGGCAGGCTCATTCATTCTCGTACATTCTGCCAGAAGACTGAAGTGGAAGGTCTCAGATGGCCTTACTTGCATATCTAGCATTTGGCACCAGCTGTAGCTAAGAACAAGTTAATTTTTCTCAATTTGGGGAAATTGTGCCTCCACAAGATATTTGGCAATGTGTAAATAGTTTTGATTGTCACGGCTTTGTGGAGGTTATTGCATCTAATAATTAGAGGTCAGGGATGTTTATGAGCATGCCATAATACACAGATCAGTGTTCCTCAGCAGTAGGGCACCTAGTCTAAAATGTCCATAGTGCTGAGAAGCCTAGGGACAAGTAAGCTTGCATGAGATATCTTCTTTAGTCTTTACAATAACCATAACAGATGAGTGATACCCTCATTATCTATAAGTAAGAGAATGCCACTGAGAGGCAGTGAGTGAGTAGCCAACAAGACTGCACAATGGTAAAGGGAGGAGTAGGGTCTAAATGTGCGCACACATATGGTCTTTTAAATATCACAGTAGAGCTATGCATTTCACTTAGAATGTTCACCTTCATAGAATATCTGATTTTCTAAGTACTAAAACCATACCCAGGCAACGGTCTAAAGTTTCCATCATTTGTTTCCTTAGACAAATTCCCAAGAAACAAAGCCCAAAGAAAGCCAGATTCAGTGGAGATGCTCTACGGGGTAGGTACAATCCTGTAGATACAAAGTGGAGCAGAGGGGAAAGTGCGATCTAGGAGAACGGACGGGAAGCAGTGCAAGGTGAGTTGCCTTTGTGGACATCTGCCATGTTGGGTGGACCTCTCCAAACTGGCTGCTGTGGACACTGCTCTCCAAGTTAGTTTGCTGGCGGGAAGAAGGAGGAAAAAACAGATTGCGTGTTTCACTGTGCAGCGCTTACCTCCCTAAGAGCACTCGCTCACACTCTGAGGTCTCTATCACCTGGTTACTGTAGCAGGGACGTTGGAACCCATACATCAGCTACAACTTGGTCATCATAGTCTAAGAGTACTGTGGCCCTGAGCACAGGGCAGGGGGAAGAGAGAGCAAATATTCAAGAAAGTGCTAAGCATGGGGCTTCTCAGCCTTCTACAGCCACCCAACTACAGCAGCTCCGAATTCATTGATTGACTTATTAACAGTTTTCCTCACAATTAATTTTCCCTCACAGGAAGAATTTTTTTGATAAGGGGTAATACTGAAAACCAAAGCCTCTTACTATGAGAAGGCTGAGGATCAGAAGAGAGACTGATGTCAAGGTTGTAGTGGCACACACCTAAAATCCCAACACTGGGAGCCTGGAGAATCACAGTAAGTATCAGGCTACACAGAGAGTTCAAGTCAAGCTTGAGGGTGTGGGAAGACATGATGCTCACCTGCTCTGCCTCAAGACACTGGTACCAAATTTGGGGAAAGCAAACCCCTCTTTACCTCCAGAGTCACCTGTTCTCCAGAATCAACGGCTCCAGACTTTTCAAATCTCACTCGTGTGAAGACATCCCACATCATCTCAAAAATAATCAATTGCCCAAACCCTTGTTAAAATAGCACTCCAAGTGGGGTTCCAGGAAACAAACATGATAATTCAGTTGCAAGTGTACATCAGCAAGAACAGGACTGGCCTGCACTCCATCGGGTCACCGCACTCCTAATAAGCCTAGCTAAAAACCACATTTGCTAATTGGCAGGCACAGAGCATCATTGCCTCATACTGTCTATTAAAGCTCTTCAGACTGTTTCACAAGCTGTAGCCGAGGCTTCTCCCCACATGGCCTCCCCGTGATTGCTTGGACTCAACTCACACATTTAACTTCATTTAGTTTATTCTGAGATGACACAATTCTGAGTGCTTATTGAATGTGTTTCTGGGTACGCTACATGTGCAGCACCAACGGTAGAACAGAAAGAGTAAATCCTGCTGTCAGATGACTAGGGAATGGAAGCAAATGAAAAATGGTCAGGTAGGATCCACATCTGCAAGGCAGGGACTCTGGTGAATTGGGAGTTTAGAAGACAGCTTTTCTTAGCTTGACCTAACTTCTGCCATGCAAAACTGAAGCCCAGAGTTGATAGATTTTCTGGCTTAACAAAAAGTAAGTTGGAAATCTGTGTATTTACTGGATGTACTCCATCTTTTAAGTGTTGGCCCCTAATTCACAAAATTCTAACTCTGACATATACTATTGGCCAAAAAAAAAAAAAAAAAAAAAAGACATCTGCAGTTTGGGTTCAGCCCACGACAGGCTTCAAGTTTGCAAACTTTCCCTATGGGGATAGAGGACTTGCTCAGCACTGGTTTTAATTGAGACAAAAATGTAGAATGACTTGTGTTATCTTGGATTTAAAATCATAACATTTATTTTCAATACTCCCCTGTTAATCACAGGCTTGAGCCTTTTAAAGCCAAGAGAATCTTCAGGGTTACACTGTTTAGTCTCTTTGTTTTACAGAGAAGGGATGTAAGGTTCAGAAATAAGAAGGCACTTGATTTTAAACAAATTTCCAAAAGAACAAATTTAACGACTCGGATTTCTAGAAATGGAAAGAGCCACGCTGGCCCACTAGTTCAGGGTTTCTCGATACGAGCAGTGCTGCTGTTGTAGAAGAATTATTAACTAGGGTTGTGCATGTCTTATCATTCTCATCACTGTAACTAAACACCTAACAGGAAGCTGCTTGAAAGGGGAAAGGTTTGCTGGGCTCACATGGAGGCAGGTGGGTCCATAGTCGCAGCATAGTCGGGTCTCCTCATTCCTTTTGGTTTCAGTGGGAAAAGATGCAGGCAAGAGGCAATGTTGGAGCTCAGCCGGCTTTGTCCTTTTTCCTTTTCATAGACTAAGATGCTAACCTCTGCTTGTGGGATGCTGCTGCCCACACAAAGGGGGCATTTTCTCTGCTTAGCTAACCCTCTTGAAAGGCTCAGGCAGACACATCCTAAGGTGGGGCTCACTAGTGCCAAGTCAAGCTGACAGTTAAAATTAACCATATGTGGTGGCCGTTGGACACACTGTGAGATGTTCAGCCACAATCTGGTTTCTACACCCTAGATACCTGCACTCGGCCCTGCAGTCACAAGTGCCCCTAAAGGACAAAGTCACCATTGTCCTTGGAAACTGGCTTTATCCAGTCCCTTTACGTGATAGGTTAGGAAAACTAGACTCAGAAAATTGAAATTCACCAAAGAAAAAAATTATGGGCATGGGTAAGGCCAAGGCTCCAGTTCCTTAATTCTTAATACAATGTTCTCTATACCAAGTCTGAGTACCTTTCTTATTATTATTAATTTTATTTATATTAATTATTGCTATATATATACATATACATATATATATATATAGTGTGTGTGTGTGTGTGTGTTGTGTGTGTGTGTGTGAATGTTAGTGCATGTATGGGCTTGCTTATGGAGATCAGAGAGCAAACTGCAAGAATCCATTCTCAGTTTCTCTCTTGCAAATTCTAGGGATCAAACACAGCTTGCCCAGCAAATACTTTTACTCACAGAGCCATCTCCCCATCCCTCAAGCCTGAATATTGTAAACATGAGTCTTTAAATGACTGAGCTGTCTAAAACTGTATGATTCATATGAAGTGACTTCATGGACAATGACAAGAATCATAGTGCCTAAGACTGACAGATTAGGGATCAGTTCTGAGCTCATCTACTTACTAACTATGTACCACTGACTAAGTAAACCTTCCAAGTCTTTATCACTGTACTTGAAAATTAGGTTGTAAAAACTATATAGTGTTTACCACATAATAGTACATTGCTATGCTATTACTATTATATTGCTATTATAATTAATGGTTCCTGGTACCAGTAAACTAGATCTCAAATAATTTTCTGCCCTGCTTGTTTTTAAAGCCCATAAGCAGAGAATGGTTTTTATAAGTATTTATAAAAATTAACACTACTGTTGTGACATGAAAGTCTTATACAATTCAAAGATCAGTGGTTATAAGTAATGTTTTATTGGAACACAAGACATATCAATATATAGAATCTCTGGCTGCTTCTTGCTGTAATAGAATTGAATGTTTTTCAACAGACATTGGGTGGTGTGTGAAGATTGATACACTATCTAATCTTTGTGGGAAAAGACCACTAATCCTTTAACTAGACCTATGGTCTTTCTGAAGAAAAATAATTAAAATCTGCACAGTGCCCTCTGGTGTATGGGAGGTAATATACCAAATGAATTCTTTAATTGTTTTTGATGCTACTTGAGTACTTGTAACCATTGTATTTAAGATATTTCCCAGGGGCTGTACACACTGAGTTTTCAAAAAACACAGGCTCTTGAGTCATCCGAGGGACATGAAAACCTTTACTTTTTATGGACATCCTTTTTTAAATAAATCTCATTGTAAAATTGATTCTTAGAGGTGTTCTTTCAAAATCTGGAATATTTATCAAAAAGAAAGGAAATGGCTTGCTCAATGTTAAGCCAACTGCATATTTTAAGTGTTCCATGATTTGGACAGGACAATAAAGAGGGATATCCTGGAAAGGGAAAAACAGATAAGAACTAGCTGCCAAGATTAAAATTTAAGGGATGCTATCATGGCACTCTTTTTTTTTTTTTTTTTTTAATACCTTGAGCATCTTGGTTATAATTTAATCCTACTGTTGTCCAAAAGTTTAAATGCCCTGATACCTGTTTATAACCTTCACTCTATCAATAGCTAGATGCAGGCTTCCTATAATTAATTTCCAACTCAATGCAATCCATAAGTGACTGTCAAAAACATCCCCTAGGCATCAGAAGTACAAAGATAAACATTGCCTTTGTTTGATAAAACATTTCTTAGCAGCTCTGATTCACTCATTGAAGCCCTTGAGTAAACTCCTCTTTGAATAGAAAAGTGAGGCATTAGATTAAATACCCCATCCAGTTCAAGAAATTTTTCTTGAGGCCTTTGTCTGTGCATACTCTATTCTCGTGGAATCCAAATTACACATGCGCATTAGTAGTTAACCAAGAACTGGACAGGCTCTGCCATTGTGATTATTCCCTTCTAAAGTGCAGGTACTCTCTGCCCTTTGAAGTAGCTCATGAGATTAATAGTATGCAGATGTTAGAAGGAAGCCCACCAAGTTTTCATGAACAAGGAAGAACAGACTTCACAAGAGAAGCAACAATAGGCAAATTGAAAAAGATGAACTCACTGGTGACAAGGTAGGCCAGGTATGGCATAAAGCCAGACTAAAACAAATTAGGAGTTACTGATGAAGACTGAGCCTAGTAGAGCCAGTATTTTCCCTAATGGGGCCCTAATTCAAAACCCAGTCCTAAAGGGATGGACAATTCTCAGTAAAATATCGATTCATATCGATAATCTGATGGGCAAGAATGAGGTGGGAATGTCTTTTTCTGAAGTGAGTGCCACATGTAAACTGAAAAGATTCATTCAGAAGGAGGTGGCAGAAATGAGACTCATAGCTCCCCAAGGGTAAGGACTGATGAGTACTCAGATGGAGCCAGACAAAGCCAGCTGCTGTATCTTGGGAATCTTCTCTCAACCTTCAGGACTTACTATATTCAGATTATTCTCAGTTCTCATGCATTTATGGAAGAGGAACTTTGTGTGGCTTGTCAGTTCTGAGGGATGGGGAGCTTGGGCAACAAAGGGACAGTAGAGTCAGTCCTAGAGATGGAGAGGATGAGGTGGCAACGTGAGGGAAAGCTGGCACACCTATGACAGCAATGGAGTACCTATATCCCTACAGCAATCCCACTCTCCCCTTCCTTGTCCTCTAAGTTGCCATCTGTGGATGTGTCTCTAATGACAATGAGAGCTCCATCACCTCTCCTGGGCAACAGAAGCAGGATTCACACCCATTGTTTAATGCAGTTTGGGATAACCTAAGTAAATCCCAAACTGTCTGTCCCCACTGCAGGAGGAACAGGACTGAGTTAGACCCAACTTCCTCAAGAAGGGTCCCTCAACATTCAGACCTTTGAGGAAGCCAAATTGTAGATGCCTCTGGGCCTGATGCAATAACTGCTTCTTCCGCATGTCCCACTGTACTCATCTTAGATTCCAAAGGCCCATCCCTCTGCGCCTGGTTTAAAGAACACCTGGACATTGCTAGTGGACCCTCCTGCCCACTTCTCGTGACACTCTGGTTTCACTAAGTTTCCTGGCCTGCTGTGCCAAAGCTCCCCCTTCTCCCCACCCTCCCACACCTAGCCTCCAACCCACTCCTAGCTACAGTGTGCTCCGGGGAAATTCAATCCATATGTTTCCTCTTGTTTCTTCAGAACGCATCCAGCCATTGTTTAAAGAGGGAGGCAATAGCCAAGAAGAGCCATGGGAGGCCTCTCTTGGCCTTCCAGCCCTTCATTAGGGAGCAGGGAAAAGAGGACTCTGCCAAGAGCAAACCTGAAACATTCCTTTGGGTTCAGCTCAATGCCTGCACATCACATTCACACGCAAATATGACCCCAGGACTGTGGATGGGAGGCATTTACTGTTCAAAAGACTCTTGTGGAGCAGGAGGTGATAAGATAACATCACCATGGCCTAGCTTGGTGATGTCCACAGGGAAGCAATTTATCGGAGGCTATTCTCCATAGCTATCTATGCCAGGTCTGACAGTAGAAACGCTCACAAATACCAGCACACACAAATTGAGAATCAACAATTTCAGCTCTGTCTCATTCATAGAAGAGACATCGTAGGTTCAGAGAAGGCAAGGAACCTGCCCGAGGTCAATGAGATGACTGGGATTTCAAGTGGAAACTAGGACTTCGATTTCACATCCAGAACTTTGACCCCTGTGTCAAGACTGTACATCTAGACCTTACACAGATGCTAAGTGCCTGGTGCAGACTTCCTGGCTTGTTCTAGGCCAGTCCTTTGAAGAAACTTTTTTACTTTTCTAGAAACATCTTGGCAGTTGAAACCCATGACTAAAATACAACTAGGAAAGCTTGAGTGTTATATATCACACAGGTTTTAAAAAACAGTGGTAAGAATCATAGTAAAAATTAAATTTATATTAATGTATTATTTCATTAAGTGAAATTTTTCTAGAAAGCAAGGTCCTTGTGAATCTTTTTAAATTATATGTTTCTAACACAAACTTCTTTGACACCTTATGCACCATGTGTTCTCTGTAGTGCTAGGAGTTCTATGAAAACCAGCGAGGTCCATATATTAGTTTCTTCTCCATTGCCATGACAAAACATCATCACCAAGGCAAATTTGAGGAAAGAACAGCTAACTTTGGCTTATGGCTCCATAAGGGTAAAAGCTATCGTGGCAGAGTAGAAGCCTGGTAGCTAGAAAGGAGAGCTGAGAGCTCACATCTTCAAATGGCAAGCATGAAGCAAAGAGAGAAAAATGGAAATGGCTTCACACTCTGAAAGGCTGCCCCTAATGACATACTTCCTCTGTTAAATCCACATCTCCTGAAGCTTCCCAAACAGCACCACCAACTGGGGACCAAATGGTCAAATGCATTTTCATTCAAACCACGACAGTCCACCATCATCTACCTTTGTGCCTTACTCCCCAGGCACCCTCTCAGTCTTGAGCCACCATGATTTTAAGGAAAACCTTCAGGCAGCAGCAAGGCCACTGCTGAGAGAGAGTGTACAACATCAGGGTGGTTGAGGGCAACAGAGGACATGATGCAAGAGGCTGTGAAGTGGGTGGGAGATGGAAGTGTGGAAAAGACAGAAGCTGACATCATAGCTCAATAAGCACCCCCTGGTTACACTGGCTATGGAGCATGGTGACTTCAAAGTCGAGCTATGTAAACCCAAGTCCAAAATTCCACACTGCTAATTGAAGACATTGCTTAACGTTGGACAATTAACTATTATAAGCCCACCACCTATAAAACGATGATCTGCATATACATCTCCAGGATAACTCTGCTGAGATCACAAGAGGCTTGAAGTATCTCACTCACATTGGCCAACATGCAGACAATTCCATTTCTTACCTACGAGATGAAACCTACAAAGGCAGGCTGTTGGTCTGATTTTAGCTTGTCTGTTTCGACACCAGTCAAGATTTTTCTCTTGAGAACAGTATGTAGGAATCAAAATCACAAAAGAGTTAAGTCCACAGGCTTGGTACCACTGAACAGTTCAAAGGGGAAACTCCTCTTCTCAGCCAAGCAGCCTGGCTCCATTCTGTTTACATGTACCTTGCCTTGGGTACAAGTGAAGCAAACACAGGTATCAAGATATCATGGAGATGGTGGACATTGGTCTCTTAGTGTGCTAGTCTGTGTGTACAGCTGCAGTTAATTATCCGAACCCTGACTTGTTTTCTTCTTTTGTTCCTGGAGAAAGAAGAATGGATGATGGGTTTTGCTCTTTCATCTTTCAGTATTTTTGTTTTATTTTTATTTCTCAACATAATATTTAGATAGTATTTGTAGGAGGGAAAGCAATCATAATAAAGTGGTCATCAAACAAAGAGTTCTGAGGCACAGTCACCCAAACCTCCACCTCAGAAATGCTTCCTGCAGGCAGCAGAGGGCATGGGAAAGTGTGCTTCCTAGAAGTGAGGAGTGCCAGTCAGCATCTCTTCCAAAACTCTCCATATGTCAGCTAGGGCATAATAAAGCACTCCAAGAAACAGTCAGATGTCCTGGATCCTTCCCAGCGCTGGACCATGCCAAGACTGTAAGGTGACTGAAATCAAGGACACACCCCTCACAGCCAAGAGCAAAAACTCAGTTCATTGCTGGGTAAGGTGACACACGCCTGTAATCTCAGCACCCAGGAGATGCAGGGGGATCACAGCCTCAAGCACCTAATAAGACCCTGTCTCACATAATAGTAAAGAAAAATCTCAGTTAAGGAAGCTAAACATGATGACGATGCAGTGTTTTAAAATAAAAAAAATTAGGCCAGGCATTGGTGGCACACGCCTTTAACCCCAGCACTCGGGAGGCAGATGTAGGTGGCTCTGTGTGAGTTCAACGTCAGACTGGTCTACAGAGCTAGTTCCAGGACAGGCTCCAAAACAATACAGAGAAACCCTGTCTCAAAAAGCCAAAATAAAATAATTTTAAAACCTTATGGTGCACAAAATATCAAAAGTAAAGCACACTGCCATGAGTTCCTATGTGTAACTGGCTGTGTCTAGAAAGTGCGTTTTCTCATAATCACCCACCACCTCTGACTCTCACACCTTTTCCACCCTTCTGAGGCAATGATCTCTGAGAGCTGTCAGGAGATATGTGATGTAAATGTTCATTTGTAGCTGAGAACCCCACAGTCCCTTGTTCTCTGCTGCTTAACCAGTTGTGGGTCTCTGTGTTAACGGCCATCTACTACAAAAAAAGGAGCTTCTTTGAAGATGTCTAAGAGAGGCCTTTGCTTACAGACATTAGGAATGATTTAATACTATGCCAATTAGCAGAACAATAGCAATAGGTTTTCTCCCAGGGCTTGTTATCTAACTGTAGGTTCTTGGCCTCAGTAATGCTGCCAGGCATGGGTTTTATCTTGTGGAGTAGGCCTTAATCCAATTAGAATGTGGCTGGTTACTCCTGTGACATTCATGCTACCTTGGCAACTTTATTGTTATTATACTCTGGGTCCACAAGTGTAAAATATTGACTTTGGTCCTTTGATATCATTCATAGCACTATGACATTTACCCAGCATGGATGAAACTTCCAGGTCAGTACCAGCTTGACTTCTTCACATCTGTAACTAAAGTGTATGGTGTCTTTGGCAGTGGAGACTTAATCATCAAGTCCTGGGAGATAACCAAGGCACTGGCAATAGTCTGTAGCATTTGGGAATCTATGGGACCTCACTGGCATTCCATTTCTGGCTCTTGCTTTTTCACTTGTAAGCCTGCAGTATCTAGCAGAGACAATATTGCTCTGTTACAGAGTAACTCCAGTTAAGCTCTTTTAATATGTTAGTCCATATTCTTTAGGAAGCGCCTACAATAATAAGTTTCTTCTTTTGAAAAGTCTTCAGTGTTAGTTACCCTTTCTCATAGTCCCTTCTCAACCCTGCCCTTCCAAATCCCACACCAATCTAACCATTCCTGTTCCATTGTTCACACTTAACCCTCTATGCCACCATATACGCAATACCTATATAAACTCGAAGGAGACAAATCCTGGCATAGATATGGGAGCACATATGAAGAGCCGTCACAGCCGAAGAACTACTGATAATTGATGGATATGGGAAAGGAACAGCTAGTCTTCTCTTAAGAATGTAGCCCCTAGGCCAGGCTGGAGAAACCCACAGAAACTGCTGACCTGAACAAGGGGGAGCTCGTAGACTCCAGTCTGACAGCTGGGAAACCAGCATAGGATGAACCCAGACTAGACTGGGCAGTCTATGGGGCCTCTAGTAGTGGAACAGTATTTATCCCTAGTACACAAATGAACTTTGGGAGCCCATCCCACATAGAGGGATACTCCCTCAGCCTAGACACATGAGGGAGGGCCTAAGCCCTGCTCCAAATGATATGACAGACTTTGAAGACTCCCCATGAAATTCTGCTCCCTGGGGAGCAGAAAGGGGGTGTGGTGGAATTGGTAGGGCAAGCACTGGAGGCCAGGAGGGTATGGGAACTGGGATTGACATGTAAAACAAGCTTGTTTCAAATTTAAATTAAAAAAAAAAAAAGAATCAACAGCAACAAAAAAAATGTGGTCCCTCATAGGCTGGCCACACTCCTATGAAAAGCCATACACTATACTTGGTGGATTTTTTTTTAAAATAAAGTTGGGTGGTAGGGATGGGGGTTTTCATTTGGGAGGAGTTGAGAGAGGGGGATTAAATATGATCAAGGGACACTGAAATCCTCACTGTGTGTGCTACAATAGCAAATGGTACTAGTGCAATAATGACAGGAATGTCTTAGGAGTAACTATCTACTTTCTGGTTAGACTAAAAGCCCATTTAACAAGATAAAAACCCATATCTGGCACCATAATCTACTCAAGAGTTTATGGTTAGAGAGATAATAAACTCTACGAGAGGACCTACTGCTATTACTCTGATAAGTGGACGTTGTATTAAACCAACTCCTAATGGCTAATCGTTATCCCCATAGATTAAGGCATCCCAAACAGAAGCTTCTGTCTGCAGTAGATGATAATTAACACAGAGAACACCAGGCCAGGGCGCAGAGACTAAGAGACTGCAGAATGACCCGTCCTAAAGTATATACCACACACACCCCTCCACCAGAGGCTCAGGGGTCATTACAGAAAATGGGGCAGAAAGAGTGTACAAGTCAGAGGCAGTGGGTGACCTCAATCTGGAAACATCAGGGCACCTGCACATATGAACTCAGAACACTTATAACACCATGCATGAGACCCTGCACAGGCCCAACCAAGCCAGACCAAATCCCAGGATGGAGAGACAAATTGGAAGCAATGTTTCACCCCTAGCCAAGGAGCTATCAGCAGTTTTTAGCTGATATGAAAATAAGAATCAAGTTTTGGCAAAAGAGCACATCCCTAAACAAATTGACCATACTCCAATGGAGAGCCACTCACTGAAGAATATTTGGCCATCACGAATTGGCCTTGGTGGAGGGGGGCGGAGAGAAAGTTGGGTGGAGGGAAAGGGAATGTGAAGACAATGAAAACATGTTGTATGAAGTTCCCAAAGAACTAATAAAAATAGCAAGACTGACATATTAATCGTCAGTTAAATATAAACTAGGATTGCATAACAGTTTAGGAAAGTCAGTACCACTGGGAAAGGTAATAACGATACTTTAGTCATAAAAGCAAGGTTAGCACCGAATCTAGAAAACAATATATGGAGTAAATTGCAAGGAAAGATAAATAGGAAGTAAAAGCTATATGGAGCAAAAATATGAAATTAACTGTACAAAATTCAAACGCGTTAAAGAATGTGTCTGATCACCTTTTAAAAGAAAATATCTTGCTTTAAAATTTGGGAATAAGATTGAGAGTCACGAAATATTCATTTCCTTTGACTCGATCTTTTGGTCTAATCAGCACAATAATGCACTTATGAGGTCATAGTCAAATGTGCCATTAAATATGCCAAATATTATACATACAGGAATTTGTCATAAGTACAGCCAAAATGTGGGAAAGAGTCCATTGTAATAGAGAAAAATCTTAAGTAAGTCTCAAAGGAACACTATCCAGTAATTTAAACCAACGAATATGATGCCCAAGCAATTAAAATGATTAATGGACTATTTAAAGTGAAAAATAGGATACAGTTTTTGCATCACACCCAAGGGCAGCAGTAATTAGTGGCCACACTGAATATACTCATAAATATGAAGTAGACAATAAATATGAAGTAAACAATAATGTTATTGTGGGAATTGCCCAATAAAGCATGTTTTAATTAGCTAAAATAATAAATAGATAGATAGATAGATAGATAGATAGATAGATAAATAGATAGATAAATAAATAAATAAATAAATAAATAAGAACACAGAGTTTAGTGGGTATGGGGTAGGTATATCAGTTATATACAAAGTGCATATGAAAGATTAAAGTAAACATTTCAAAATCCCCGTAATTTTAATTTTAAATGGAAATCCTTGGGATTTTTTTTTCCTTCCTTGTTTCCTCTTTTCTTTCTTTCTTTCTTGCATTTTTTCTCTTCCTTTTTCTCTTACTTCCCTTTTCCTTCCTTCCTCCCTGTCTTTTTTGCTTGGTTTTAGGAATTGTGTTGCATACTGTATTTTCCAAGGTCTACAGCTGGAGTGAGGGATAGGGAAAAAGGAGAAGCCAGCTTCAAGGGATGGGGAAAGGTAGCCCAATCTTCCTCTCCCCCACTAATCTCCTGCCAACCACTTCCATGGACTAAACACAGCTGAACGCCATAGGATAAAAACACAAGCTCTTAAAGCCATCCTCATGGGGCACAGAGAGTGTGAGGAAACAGAAGAAACCTGGATCTTAAAGGAGCAAGAAATAGCTAAAATTAATTGATATTTGATTTCTAGTATGGAAAAATGCATATTTAAAAATACATTGATAGGAGCCTTGCTAATGAAGTAGGTAGTGCATCATTTTCCTAACAGTAAATTGAAATCAAACCAAAGCTGACTTCCTTCAGTAATCAAATGCAGTTTAAATAAATTGCAAACTGCAATATTGCTGACATAGCATCCTAGGTGATTCCTGAGCCCAATATTAAGCAAGGTGCCCAGAGCACACATCTTCAAAAACATGTACTCAAGGAATAATGTAGAAGTTGAAAGCAATACAAAGGCAATACTGAGCACTTGTCAAATACTTCACAAGAATTAGCTCCATAAATATAAGTCCTGTAAAGTAGCTATTACCATTATACCCATTTTACAGATATGCTGAGTGGGTCAGGGGAATAGGAAAATAGCTTGAAGTTGCATAGCTAGTGGCTGAATACTTTGATTTTTGAGCAAACGGCTCTACTTGCAGAGCACAGGCTCTTAGTTGTTATGACCTTCATGAAGACTCCATGGCAGCCAACACAGAATTAGAATTGAGCCTATAGAGGAAAAACCAGTGATGGGGGTGGAGGTTAAAGAAAAACAAAACTAGTTAAGATTACCGAAGGAAACCAGAGAGATACTTTAAATGGCATTCTCATAGAAAGGTGGCTGGAACTCAGCCACAGGTGTGTTGAACGGAATCATGATTGGAACCATAAAATAAACAGAGTAAATTCTAATAAATTATCTCATAGTCTTTAGGTAACAGATGAGGAAAATTCTCTCTCTCTCTCTCTCTCTCTCTCTCTCTCTCTCTCTCTCTCTCTCTCTCTCTCTCTCTCTCGTGTGTGTGTGTGTGTGTGTGTGTGTGTGTGTGTTCATTTACCACGGTTTCTTTCAAGTCAATGTGTTGTTCTGAGTGAGAACCTCTTTGGCACAGAATTGGCGGTGTTCAGGGTTCCTGCCCCCAGGGCACTTCAAACCCAGGACAGGATGTTAAGTGTGGTTGCCTACAATGAGCCCTGCTGCCAGCTCTGGGCCTGTGGTTTGAATAGCTTTCCTGCTAATTTCATCATGTTCTTTGATAGGTGGCTGAGATCCTGTTCTAGCTCAACCAAGTCACCCCACTCCTACTTGCCTCAGTTTCCTTAGATAATAAATTAGGCTACAACAGCTTGTAGCACAGCTCTTGCAAAGTATGAGGACAAGTTCTCACCTAGAGTAGCAGATCTGAGTGTAGAATGGATACATAGACAAAAGGTAGATATCTCAGGTTCTCATAAATGAGGTAACAGGTACCTTACCAGTTGTCGTTGGGTTAGGGAAAGTTGAGAATCAAAGCAAATTAAAAACCAGTGGAAATATCAACAATCTACTCATAGGAACACACACACATATACCTACACATAACCAGAGAAAAGGAGAAACACACCTACCCATACATGCCCTCACTCCCCTACATACACATTTGCTTCCTCTACTAAGAAACAGACTAAATAAAAAAATATGTACGATGTTGTGAGTCATACTTGAATAATTTAGTTTTGTCTATTTGTTTTTTATTTAAAATTTTATAAACATTTAGCAAATGTCTTCTGTGTCCTCAGGTACTCCTTAGCACTGAGTTTGTAATAGTGGAAATGCTAGAAGGAAGCATTTCTCCCCCAGCAAGTCTTTATTCCAGTGAAGGAAACAGGCATTGAAGAAGACCAAGTGATCAATCAATCAATTCAATCAATAAATCAATCAATAAATCAATCAATTGGGCAATCCAAATTCTGGTAGCTGCCATAAAGAAAAATGATGAAACTCTTCTGAGTAGACTCTTGGGCCTGTGGAAAAGCCCATACATGCGATGCAAATGTCATGTTTGAGATAACATCCAAACACTAAACAGGAGTTGGCTGGGTGAGAATGATAGACCAATGCTAGTAGAGCAGACAACATGAAGCAGAAATGTACTTGAAAAAGAAAATGCCTATGTGACCTAAGAGCAGAGAGCAAGGATACTAGTGTGGCTGGAGAGCTGGGAAGAAGCAGCTCACAGAGTACCAGGAGGGGATCTGAAGATCCGAGTTCAATTTCAGCTGCACTGGGATTTACACAAGAGAACCAAGAAGGGTCCTTGAGAGCACAAACAATGAGCCAGTTAGGAGGCACTGGTCTGTGATGACCTCTGCAGTTACAACGATCCCCATGGCTGCCATAAGTCAGAGTAGCAGGTCATATTTAAGCGGGTGAGAAGCAAAGTCTTAGGTGACTTACTGGTGTGATGGGTATGAGGAAGTCAAGGACAAGTGTCCAGAGCTTGTATGGGGGTAAAAAGGCTGCTTTTATTTTTGTTTAGTTTGTTACTTCTTTTTTTAAAATTATAATATAAATACTCCATTTCTCTGTTCCCTTTTCTCCTTCCAAACTTTCCCATAAACACTTTCTTGCTCTCTTTCAAATTCATGGCTGCTTTTTTCATTAGTTATTGTATGTATATGTATACATGTATGGATATACACATATATTACTAAATAAATACAACCTGCCTAGTCTTTGCAATGTTATTTGTTTGGGAAGGGCTGTTCATTGAGATTGCTAGTTGCTTGGAGGGGCTCACCAGCTGACACAGAGAGAAAAATTTATATGCAATGCAAGTGCTTAAGTTTCACACTTGAGGAATGCACAAAGGACTACCGAAGCAGAAAGAGCAGAGCCTATTGGTTGGCAGAGCTGGAGCTGGCACCTAAAAGACAAAGAGCAAGCTGTGAACCCTGGGAACGGTAGTCATGATGGCAAGATATGCCCTTTGGCGCAAAACTGCCAGACGTAATGGGAGTAACCAGTGGTTTTGTGAGTTAAGGCTCACTTTATGTGGGGAAATGCATGCTTGGTACTGCAAATTAGAACCCAAACCCATGTTTAGCGAGCTTTCAGGCCCCAGAGGCAAATCTACTATAGTTATTTTGATAAATGGACATACTATCAAACTGCCTTCTAAATTCATATCTCTGTACAAATGCTATAGTGTAATTCTCAGGTGTCTCCAGAAAAGTCTCTTTGCACAGTGAATGACAGTTAATGCAAAAAGTCTCTCAGCTGGTCAAGGTATTTAGAATAAGAGACCATGGAGTAACTCAGTGACAAAGGGCACATCTACATCCCACCCTTCTCCAAATCTCAGGGACTATGGCAACAATGGGGGAGGAAGGGTTGCAAAAGTGAGTAACAAGGGAAGACCAGAGTGAAGCCATGTCTTCTTCGTGATACAACTGCATTGGTGAATTCACAGCAGATATGGCTGCTTGCACAGAGCAAAGCTGGTCCATACAATGAGCCCTCATGCCTATCTGAGGAGCTATGGCTTCTAGCGGAGGAAGAGTCGATTTTCCGGACACCACACTTCAGTGGATGAGTCTAATACACAGCAGTAAATGGGCAGCATAGTTAGAGTTGACAGGCTCCAATGTAGAAAATAAAGAGGACAGGAAGTTGGAGGGTGAGTCCGGAGGTGGGAGTGGATCTAGGAACAGTGAAGAAAAGCAATTGCAGGTGAATATGACAGCAATAAGGTGAGTGAAAAATGCCCAGAACTCAAGATTAATCTCAAAATTACATTATATGATTTTTTAGAATCCTCAAATATTTAACAAAAACATTTACCTTTAATAAACAATAAAAAGGGAAAGAAATGGAAGGAAGGTCTTCTAGGAAGAGGGTCAGCATTTAAAATGGGAAGGCTTATGTGACAGCAGCTACAACCATGCCTCAAAACTCACCGAAGATGCTTATGCTATTGTTGCCAGCCTGGCCAGGATCCTGTGGACATATATGGTTCCTCATTGGCTAGCAGAGAATGAATTGACATCAGCTTCCCTGCTTCTTTTTCAGGTTCCTGAGAGATGGATAAAACAACTTATACCTGTTCCTCAGGTTTGCAAAAGAGGAATGATTTGTATGGCTAGCTGCTTTTTGTCTTTGGCATTTTTTTTTTCATTGTAGTAACCGTGAAAGTGACACTGGCTTAGAAAATCCCCATTCTGTCTTTGTCTCTGCCCCTCCCCCCGCCACTAGCATAGTACCTAGCACAAAGAGGTGCTCAACAAAATGTCACTGAACAATAAGAATCCATAGAGCATCCATGGCAGAACCACACACACAAAGTAAACGTTTGCCCTCAAGATAGTCACAGGCATACATCTGAAGGAATAAAAATACACGCATACATACTTGTGTGATGTGTAATAAATGTGTCCAAATAAATACATATAGTCCCTCCTTCCAATTCAGAAATTAACAGACTGCAACCAAACCCACATGTTTTCCTATGTATAAGCATTTGCAAGCTTGAAATCTCCAAAGCAGAAACCCGAGGGCACAAAAGCAGATTCAAGTATGGTCTGTGGAGTTCCTTGAAGTGACCCATAAATACTCGCCGAGCCTTTCCCCAGCCCAACGCCTAGTCATAAATCCCCATTTCTTTTCAAGAACTTCTACATTTGATCAACGGTGCAGGGTGATGTTTAAACCAGGCCATTTGGACTATTCGATTTTCATGCATAGTTTTAAGATTTTAATTTCCACTCTGTAAACTGGCTCAGACTTTCCCTGACCTGAAATAGATCAGGATTTCTGAGACATGAAAGCGGACTCCAAGCACAGAAAGGCTTTCTGAGCATTCAACTTACCTACACTACCCAGGCAAGTCACACTTACAAACGTCTTACCTCTCACCTCATCCCAGCCTCGGAGAAAGGCCTGGTAAACTGGCAGCTAATGTGGTGAGAGAAAAATACCCAGCACTCAAGACCAATCTGTCAAAAGGGGGCTGGAACCACTCATCAAGGGAGAGAGGAATAAACCTAAAGATGCTGTGAAACATTTTGCTCAACCAATCTGAAATTAATTGGTCCCCTACCCCATCTCCCCTACATCAAGGCTTCCCAGTGGCCATGAGCTCTAAGTGGGTAGCCAGCCCTCAGCAATAGAATGGATGGTTTGTATATGATACTGACAGTATGTCACAACACAGACCATGTTTGAGCAGTTTTTGGATTTATGTAGCCAATTGCCTGGTTTAGAAAGGTAAAACAGAAAAGAGACCTGTACCTGGCAGCAGATAGAAACTGAGTTCTCCACTCCATTATGCTCAATACAAGACTTTAGGGTAGTTTAATCATTTCAACCAAACTGAAATTTATAATTTTTATTCTCATAAAAGGCGGGGATGTCTTCTCATTGAAATTCCATAGTAATGTGAACTTTGGGAACTGGACTAACTGTGCACAAACACAGGCAGGAAATTATCATCATAAAGGACACAGTAAGAATTCCCTCAGGGTCACTGGGCAGTTTCCCCAAATGTCATTTCTGTCTTACTTCATTTTAAAGTAATTAAAAACTTGAGTAGATTGTGAGCACAACTATTTAAGAGAGACATTTGGCTTTTGGCTCTCAAATAGGAAAACCACCACACAATATAAAACAATATAGAAAAACCTGGAGGACATTGTGCTAAGTGATAGAAGCCAGAGTGAAGGAAGAATGCTGCATGATGCCAGTTGCATGAGGCATAAAATAGGCTTTAAGAAATCTCAGAGAGTGGCACAGTGGCTGCAAGATTGGACCATGGGGAACGGCTTCTTCATTAATGGAAAGTCTCAACAATAAGATGAAAGATCGACTGTGCACCACCACTGTCCTGATTGGGTTTGTTAGCTTGACACAAACCTAGACATAACTGGGAAGAGAGACTCTTAATTGAGAAAATGTCTCTGTAAGACTGGCCTGTGGGGTCCTGTGTTGGTTAAAGATTGATATGGGAAGGCAAGCTCACTGAGGGAAATGCCCTCCCTGGGCTGGTGGTTCTGGGTGGTATACACAGCAGGTTCAGGAAGCCATCAGGAGCAAGGAAGTAAACAGCCCTCCTCTGTGGCTTCTACTCTTGTTCCTGCCCCCAGGTTCCCAACTTGAGTTCCTTCCTGCCTCAATTTCCCTCAGTGATTGAGTATGACCTGAGAGTAGTAAGGGGAAATAAACTCTTCTTCCCCAAATTGCTTTTGGTCATGATGTTTCATCAGAGCAATAGAAAAATAACCAAGACAACTGTTCCTAACATTAGCAATATTGGATTATACATTAAAATTATTGTTCAGGATTTATTGTGCATTAAGTATTCTTATTACAGTAAATAAGTTTTTTTAAAAAAAAGCAGAAGAAGAAAAAAGATGAGGGGAAATAAAAAAGAAAGAACTGGGAAATCTACAAGGTCTTAGCCCTACACAGAAAGATTGTTATCCTAATTCTGCATTAGCATCACTGCCTCCTGATAAAATGTAATCACTCACAACACCATTCCTAGATAGCTTGCCTGTACTTGCTGGCTGATATGTTTATACCTGGTCAGTTGCTAACATACAGGAATCCTGAATGCAAATCGTATCCATTGCCTATCCACAGCTGTTACGAAACCCACACTCTAGTTCAACACTAATAAAATGTGAAACATGGATAGCTCAGGTACCGACATAGGATGTGACTCACAACCATCCTCTAAGTGCAGTATAACCAAAGTGGAAAGAGCTGAAGGATTTTTTTCCTATGCTGGTACCACTCATTCACTCATTCACTGCCATTCTCTCATTCACTATTCATAAAAACCAATTTGCCTTCAGTACTTAGTGCCAAGTAGGCTTTCCCTTGGCTTAACAATCTCAAGGAAGTGACACATAGTCAGGGTGCTGGAGGTGGGAGTAAATAAGAGAAAAGTCCAGAGGACAGTATTTTCTTAGACATCTTAATCCCTCTGCTTGTGGACAAATAATAATAGTAGTAATAAATGATAATAACCCAAAGTGCAGAGTCATTATGCCTGTGTTATTTAAAATATTTTAGCCACAGCAACTTACTTTTGACACCATACTGAAGACATGAGCATTTATAATCATCTTCCTCTTAAAGATGGTAAAACAGAGAGCAAGCGGAATTGGGGAACTTTCTCAAGATTTCACAACTGTAGGTACTAACTGGCACCTAGGTTGGTCTCAATTAGCAGTTTAAGCTGAGCCAAGCTGGCCCACTCACACTCATTAGCAAGCTCAATGCTTTGTATTAAGTGACTCAAACATAAGGTATCTCGGTGTTTACAGTCTTCTGGGAAAGGCAGGCATATACACCAATATCACAGACCAGTAGACAGGTGGCATCTTAGAGATAAATGAGATCTAAGTATGAGTGGTGTGGACCAATCAGGATACATGAGTATCAGGAAGGAAGTGATGCATTCAGGAATGAAGAACACAAGTTTGACAGGCAAGAGAAAGAAACAAAAAAATAAAGGTCTCCTTAAGAGATACCAAGTTAGCATGCTCCTCTGGGTGACTGCGAATCTAGAGAGGTGGGAGAAAATGGAAGAAGATGAAATGTGGGAGCAGAGTGAGTGAGACTATGAAGTTTCCATATCAGGCTAAGCAGTGAAGAGGCATAGGAAGCTAATGTTTCTTGTGACTCCTGTCCCAGAAAAGGCATGCATTGAGGGACTATGGATCATGGGAGAAAACAAAAGGATCTTGCCAGGATATATAAGTTTCACTTGGCAACATGGTGGGCTTTGATTTGCAAAGGGGGTGGACAAGTTGAAAAGAAACTTTCAGGATAACCCCGATGAACAAGGATGAGGACCAAAACCCAGACCGTGGAAGATAAAGACTAAAGAGAAATTTTAGAATCCCAATACTAACATGTTGTGGAGACTCACCTTAGCAAGGGGTACAACATGTAGCTACACATTAATCATTCAGAAGATAATTCAGTAATCACCCCTACAAAGCCAATTTATCTTGGCTCTGCTGAATAAATCATACTCAATTGAGAGGAAAGTTGCTATTTTTATCCCTTATATTTATATCCACAAACTACATCTTTCCATGAAGGATTTGAGGTGTCTGGAAAATCACCAAATGAAATGCAGCATCTGATGACAAGGGGCTTACTGAAGGAACTCTTGCAGCCATAAATCAGCCGCTCCTGTCGAGGAGACAGGTTCAAGTTGAAGATAGCAAGAAACATCCTCCATGGCAGCTCCAGGCCCCAAGTTGCTCTCCCTCCCTTTATCCAGAGAAACAACAGTACAGAAGGCATCCAGCTTAAGCCGTTCTGTGGGAAAATGAAGAGATACTCAAACTGGCAATGCGTTTCAAATAGAGCCTGCACGCCCTTTCCTGGAGACATCTATCGTTACACAAGACTTGTAAATAAGTCAAGATTTCCAAAGAGACAACATTTTAATCTTAAAATAGATGAAGCCCCAGGAAGGTGAAGCTTTGAAGATGGACATGATGTTTGTTTTTGTTGTTTTCGGTTTTTACAGCCTTAATCTCACTCAACTCATCTTGGCTACAAATGAAGCTGGAAATGGTCTCCATCTTAAAGACAAAGGAACTGAAACGCAGAGGTGAATGTCACTTCCTGAAGGTTATTCTACTCTTCAATCCAAGAAAAGCTGATGTTAGAAAAATAGGAAGCTCTCACATTTATAGTAGCTGCTGTGTACTGGACTATGCTACATCTACACTCAATTCTGATGCTACCCTGTGGAGATACAATGGCTCAGGGCACGAACATTAAAAAGTTCCTATGGATTCATTTTGAAAAGCAGACTAATAAAAATATAAGCAAAACTTTTGAAGTGTTCCTTTGAAAAATAAAAGAATTGGAAAATATATCCTTGTCCTGAGAAAGAAGGGTCATGTTAGTCCATGCTGCCTTTTAAAAAGTAGATGTTCTAAGTCACCAAAAATAGAGTTTTTCATCTGTTAATGTATAAATTAAATTCCATGTTGGTAATCTTATGTACTGATGCAATGACATCAAAGGTCTCATTGTCATTTTTTTTTTCTTTTAATTTTTGGTTTCTTTGTTTTTTGCCTCCCCTCCCCCTTTGTTTAGACAGCCTCCTTGTTTAGCTCAGGTGGGCCTGGACCTCAAGGCAAACTTCCTGCTTTAGCTGGCTTCCCAAGTCCTGAGGCTATAGATGTGTATTACTGCCAAATGTGGCTTATCTTCCATTTGGAATTATTTGGGTTTTTTTTTTCCAGAAAATAGAAATTAAGCATGACTTTTGTGTATATTTAAAGATCTCTTGTTATCTTCTCTTTATCTTTTTTCTAATGAGAATTTAGTAGTCACTTGCATACATAAATATATATTCACATTCATGGACATACCTATATATGATGTATCTTTTCTCTCGCTCCTTTGAAGATTTTCTTCTTTTTGTGAAATATAGCACCTTGGCTATTGGCTGTATTGTTGTCTTTGCATTTATTTGTTGAGACGCTCTGGCTGAGGAGGGGATTGGCAAGTGTTTCCTGCTGCCACCACACCACTGACTATCTAATTACATAGATATTGTAATTAAACTGTGTTCTGTTTTCTAAGGTTAGTGAGGGGAGCTTCTTGGGCCTTTCTTCTGTATGTGCTTCACTGGATGGCTTCAAGTTCTCCATCTTTTGTGGTATGAAGTCTGTCGATGAATATTTCATGTTAGACCCTACCATTTCCGTCTCTAGAATTTCCCTTTAGTTCTCTTTCCATCTTTTAGTCCTTGGCTCATGCTGCTCATGTCACTCCTTCCATTCTTTAAATACAGTGCTTCAGCATCCTTCTCTGCCACATCCATCATGGCCGTGACTTCTGGGTTTATTTCCACTGGCCTTTTGTTTTATTTCTTTTAAGTTAAGGGTTTTCTTTCTTTCATTGGTAACCAACACTGCATGCTAGATCCTGGCAGATTGATGTTTTTGAATATCTGGACTTGTTGTTTCCCTTTAAGAAACATGAAATGTTATTTTGTTAGGAGCTTCATCTGTGAACCACTCTGAGGCTTTCAAGATCTGAAACGGCAAAATCCTTCTTCAGCCTCTGCAGAATGCCCTGGGTCTTCAGTGAGGTCTCCGCAGTCTGGACACATGGAGTTACTAGCCTTTGTTGGTTCTAGAAATGGTCTGGCCTGCACATCTCTGGTGAGCTCTTCTCCAGATCCTCTTTGCTTGCTTCAGAGAGCCCTGAGAGTGAAGGGGAGAAGAGTGAGCCCCAGAGGACACAATGGCCCACCAAGGTCTTCAGTCTGTCTAGGATAGGGCTCTCTGAAGCAAGCAAAGTACGCCATTGTGTCCTCTGGGGCTCACTCTTCTCCCTGCCACTATTCTATTGCAGCCCATGCCACTCTGGCCTCCCAAACTCCCATCTGATTCTGCAACCTGGGAAGGTGACAAGCTGTTTTTAGATTCCCTTCCTGTGAACCATGTCCGGGAAGTATCTCCATACTGCAGGCTGAGTTTGTGGGAGGAGCTAACCTCTAGTTTTAGCTTTTCTCACAGAACAGTCTTGTGCAGGGAATAGAAGCAAAGGTGTCATATACATTATTCAATTTTCCTTGTCAATGAAGCGAGCACTTCTATTATCTGTTACCAAATACAGATAATTTTAATATTTCAGCAAAAGTCCGTTAAGCAGATCCACACATTTGTTTACACATTAGTTTGACAAACAGCTCTGAAATGTATAATAAGCTTCTGGCATCATGCCTCGAGGAAAAACAAAGTGGTAGCTGGGAAATGTTCGAGATCTGGACCTCATGGAGTCTCCCCCACTCACTCACTTGGAGAAAATTCTTTAACCTCTGTAGTCTCAGTTCTCTTACGGTTAGACCAGAATAATAAAATGCCTCCCATATAAGATTATTGTCAGGATTAAATACATTGTCTGTAAAACAACCAGCCAATCCATGGCTTATGGTCTGAGCCTGATTGATTGCAATTATTATTTTTATCAAAGGCGCCTCTGGAAAGAATTGAAGCGACAATAAATCACTGGCTCTGGATGAACCACTTCTATTGGTGGCTAGTAATAACCCTGTGCCTCACAGAAACGGGATAAACTGGGTGACATCCAAGAGAAAGAATGAACAATGAAATCTGAGAGTTTAAAGAAATAAACTTTTCTCCCCTGGTTAAGTAAGGGAGCGTCTCATAATGTGTAACCTGAGATTTCAGAATAAGTAATCCAGGCATACTCCAGCACGGAAAGGCAGGCTGCTACTGACAGAGCAGTTGGATTCCTTAGGGACAGAAGATAGAGCTCCAGAAACAATGGCATCAGTCTCTGAGGAAACCGTAGAGGCACAGGGGATAGATAGGAAGAGCAGGTTCTCATCATGTCAGTAAATCATCAGGTAGAGACTTCCAGCTAGAGCTGAGACTCTGTCACCTACAAAGCAAAGATACTTCCAATCTGTGGAAAGTTTGAGTAAATTAAACTTAGTAGGAGATGACTGGTGATCTGAGTGTGTGCTTAACTTCCCAGAAATACTTGAGAGCATTGAATAATGGAGAACAAACTCAGAATCATAACCCACGATGCTAATTACTGGGGACTGAGTTGAAGGTGGGATGATGTTGCTGTTAGTCAGGCTTTGCATCAAGCTTTTTCCCCCGTGCTCCCCCCAAATTCATATTCGGTGCCTTTCTACACCACCAACACCACTTTCCAAAATAATTCTGACAGTAATGTGTTTGAGTCAATTAACGTTATATCAATATTGTTATTTTTAGATTTATTCATGACATAAAATTCAAGTTCCTGGAGTTCAGTCAATGGTAATATGTTTTTTTTTTCCTTTGAACTATAGCAGCAAATAAAATCCTATACAAAACAGAGTAAAAAAAATAAAATAAAATAAAATACCAAGCCCAGTAATAAGGCCCTTAGTAGATGTTCAAAACATACCTTTTTGACACAACAAGAAAAAAAAATAGCCTGGAAGGTGATGGTACTGGTTAAGTTTGTGTCAACCAGAGTCACCTGGGAAGACTAACTCTTACTGGGGCAGTTGTCTCCATCAAGAGCGTGTCTGTGGGGCATTTTCTTGGTTGCTAATTGAGGTAGGGATGTCCAGCCCACTGAGAGTGTTGCCATCCATAGTCAGATGATGTACAAGTCAGAGCTGTACAAGAAAGGCAGCTGAATGAGCTAGGGGATCAAGCCAGGGAGCAGCATTCCTCCATGGGTTCTGCTTCCAGCTCCTGTCCTCAGCTCCTGCTCCTGCTTCCTTCAGTGATGCAATGTGACCTGTAAACCAAATAAACCTTTATGCCCCCAAGTTGTTTAGGTCAATGTTTTATCACAGCACCAAGAAAGCAAACTAGAAAAGTGGCTTTTTCACTAGAAACTGATGAGTGACCAATCAGAATGCCAAAACTTTAGATTTATTCATGACTTTAGATTTATTCAAGTAGAGATGGGCCACCTTTTGGTATAAATGTTCTGCCTCCCTTCATGTCTTATTCTGTAGCCTAGACTGATCTATAACTCATGACAGTCCTTCTGCCTCAACCTCCCCCTGAGTATTGGGATTATAGACATGAGCCGTTGTGCCTGGCTTTTAAATAAAGCACCATCCTCTCCATCCTCGGGCTCTGTTTAGCCACAGAGAATACAAATAGTCATGGTTACTTTAAGAAAAAGTCTCATAGGCACCAGCAGTGGGAAATAAACCAGGATTATCTGTGGTATGAGAACTTAATGCAATTTAGGAAATTTCATATAATATTCTCATTTTGGTTGGTTTGTACTTTATTACATTACAATTCTTTAAAATGAATGTCTATGCACACAAACAGATTCAAGCAAAGAAAAAAATCTTCTTAAATATTACTGCCTAAAGGAAACTTTTTATATAAATGTTTTTTAAAAAAATCAGTTTTCTTAATGGCATTCCCTAGGAGAGTTTCTTAAAATGTGTTAAGAGTAATCAAATCACACCCTGCATGGATTTCTAGGTGATTAATTTAAGGACAATTATATACAAAATTCTAGAAATGATAGAGAAAATTAAATTGGTATAGGGATTACAAAACTTAGGGCCAAAACATTCTGAATTTATGTGTGTTGTCCTCAGTGCAAGACGGCCATTTGACAATAAGAATTTTGTTCCGCTGTGAGTAGACTTGTTATTCCAATGCACATCTATAAATGATCAGAGCTTAAGACTTAACTTTGTGCTTTGATCTGCGTGACTTTAGGGTTGAGTTTACCAGGACAAGAGGGGAATAAAAAAAAAAAGGATTGACATAGATACACACACGAAAGAGCTAGTATCTAACTTGCAGCCCAGAAACTCCTCCCATTTATTGTATTACCACTGAGTGATGGGAGATGTCATTCTGTAAATATGTTTCTCTTACTAGTTAATGAATGAAGCACTGTTGGCCAATAGCAAAGCAAGATAGGCGGGACTAGGAGACAAAAAGGAAAGAGGAAGTAGTAGGGAGAGTCAGCATGGAGAGACTGGAGAGAGCAGAACGCCAGCCTCTCTCACCAGTAAGATGAGACCACGAGGAAATACTTAGATTAATAGAAATCGGTTAATATTTAAGACAGAGCTAGCTGATAAACAATGATAGTAACTGGCCAGCAGCATAATATCAAATACAGAGTCTGTGTGTGTTAATTGGGGCTGGCATGGTGGTGGGACCAAACCGGCGGGGAAAACTGATGGGAAATTACTCTTAATAGAGAGCCTTACTCCTAACAACTGAGCAAGGAGATGGGTCTACTGTACACATCTGAGTGACAAGGAGACAGGTAAGCTAACTTCAGTCTCAGGTTTCAGTCATTCAGGAGAAATTATGGTTGATAGCTTCAGAATATACTGGTTTTATCATTCATAACACCTATATTTGCACTAAAGGAAAGCTTGGTCATTCCTCTGAGTGTGACTCAGGGAAGGCTTTGCCATTATCATTGGTCTAAGGCACTGGAGTCTTTGATATGAATGTGACCATGATGTCAACAACATATGTTCACTCAGGACTTCACTTCATCTGTTCCCCACAAGTTTGTATGGGTGGCACTTGAAGTGACTTGGGGCCACATAGACACACTCCAACATACCTGTCTATAGAGCCCTGTTAACCCAGGAACAGTATCTTTCTCCTTTCATTGGCTGCATAATATATTCTCCATACTACCATATGCATCCTATCCTCTCTGTAATTAGCTCCATTCATACACAAAGCGAGTAGCCCTTCTGTGTTACCTGTGTCCTAATTATGTGACCAATGCTTAAGCCCCTGTCAGTGAACACTTACCTCTTTGCTGTAAACTAAACTTTAAAAACGGACACTTTCCAAACTATATAAAAATAAATGAGGTTTTTTTCCCCCAAAGGTTAAATTTACACTTAGCAAAATGCCCATTTAGTATATAATGTATTGACTATTAGTGACCGTATGTATTGGTGTTGTCAGCTTTTCCATCAACATAGACAGAGCTCCTCCATTGTCCACAAAGTTCTCTCATCCCATTTACCAGTCCCTAAGTGAAGAATGGCTATTCTAAAGATTGTTTTCGGTCATAAACTAGTTTTGCCTACTCTAGAACCTCATATAAATTGAAGCATATAGAGAGTATTATTTTATCCAACTTTATTTGAGGTTAGCAGGATGTTTGTGAGACTCACCCCTGAAATTCATTCATTACTAAGCAACATGGAAATATTTGAATAGACTACAATATGTTTCTCCATTCACTCACTGCCGGTCAAAACCATTGTTTGTAGAGATTCTCGTGCAAGCATTTTTGTGGGCAATTGCTCTCATTTGTCTTAGAAATGTATTTAAGAATGAATACCCACCCAGTCACAGGCTGAGTGCATTTGATTTTTATTAATGGCCAAAATTTTCCACAATGGTTTCCTTCTGGAACTAAAACATGAACTCTCTCATCTGCTGAAAATGTTGCCAATAAACAACTTCAAACTAAATTCCTCTCTAGGATGTGTCTCAGGTGCCAAGGGTCATTTAACACAAGATAACTAACTCCCAGGAATGGATCAAGAATGTCAGGTAATTGATGACCATGAATAAGTAAATGCTAAATGCAGAAGGCATAGCTCTGAGCCTTGAATGAGTGCATCTTCTTTTCGCCTGCTGCCAGCATACACTCATAGGTGATTTCAAAACTCTCTTCTCTATCGAGCCCAAGAGCTGGGCATACTATCAGATAAATGTCACAGTTTGTAATTCTAGCTATCAATGATAACTTTTCAATCTGTAGAGTAGTATGCAAATTAACAAGCAATTTCCTTTCTATTTCCCTTTTTACTCTGTAGGAAGTTTAGTCCATCTAAAGAGACTCCATAGGTAATGGGATTAGTTTGTAATATGAAAAGACATTGCCAAAAGCGAAGCTGGAATTTACGTTCAAGTCCTTATTCATCTAAAGTACCAGCTTAGGCACAGTATGCTACAGGATCCTTCAGCACAATATGGTTTGTTGAAAAGAGTAAGTGAATGGAAAATGCAGGATCCATGATGGCGTAAATGTTCCTCTTGCCAAAACAGTGATGAAGCACATGGGTTCTGCATTAGCAAAACAACTCTGGAAGCTGGGAATTCTCAAGCATATGAATGTTACTTCTCTCATCATGTGTGATTCGTTTCCTTACTTGGCACCAAATCATTCATCAGTTGGTCCAGGGTCGACTCCTGGTCCCCTTTAATAATACAGTAAGTCATTTTAGAGGAATCACATTACTTCTCTGAAGTTCACTTTCTCCATCTGCAAAACTGGTTTTCAGAATTTCTGATTTCAGAGAAGCGGTTGGGGGAGAACTACCATGCTATTTTTCACTGTCAATGTATCATTTCATGAAAAGCAGAACAAAAGACATTCCTTCAAAATAAATACACTCAGCTAATTTGATGAATGAAATTCATCATGACCAAACCTAAGCCATCGCCTGGCCTTGGGAAACTACAGTCCTGGGTGATCCCTGAGGTTTTTAATTTATGAAGTTATGAGCCTCTTTGAAGGCAACACAAGACGTTTTGTGAGTGGGATCTCTTGGTGGTAGCAGTTTACAATGTTTCTGGTTTTCTGGGAGAATTTCATTAAGTTCATGGCTTGGCACTGGGAGCAGAGCATCATAGGAGAAGTCCAAACTAAGGAGAGAGGCAGATTAAAGACTGCTTGATTGCCAGCTGGTCCTGTGAGAGCACCATCCACACCCAGCAACAACACCCTATCCTATGGCACTGCAAGTCCAGCAAAGCCAACTCAGTCTGTGGCAGGCAGCCCCGACAAGCCCCTTGCAAGGGCAAAGGCCAGAGCTATCAACTTTCAAGCAAACCCCAATTGACAGCAAAACAATTCAACTTTATGCTTTTCATTGATTTGGTTTTAGTCTATTTTTAAAAGTCATTATAAGCTATTGCAGGAATATGTAGACACTGTGCTTCAGAATATGCAAGCAATGTTTTTTAAGAGTTTCAAATTTTATTTTATTTTAAATTAAAATATAATTATACCATTTTCCCTTTCTCTTCCTCTAACTTCTCTCACACCTCCCCTGTTATGATAAAGTGTGTGAGGGACCTTGGCTGAGTTCATGGCAGACAAAGGTGATCAAGGTGGGGAACAAACATGCCAAGCAGACAGAGCTTAAGTGAGAAGTTTTACTAGAAAGTGGAGGGAAGGAAGAAGGAAAGAGAAAAGAGGTAAAGAGACACAGAGACATAGAGAGGACAGAAGAGAAGAGGAAGACAGGAAAAGTCCTGTTTGCCCAAGGGGAACAGCAGGAAAGAGAGAGGGAAAGAGAAAGCAGAAAGAAAGCAGTAAAGAGAGAGTAGAAAGAGAGAGGGCAAGAGAATGTAAGTGGGCAGGGGTCTTTGTTTTAAAGGGGTCCTTTGCACCGGCGTGGAGACTAGTAGTCATGGATTCCCTAGGCTGATCAGGGTCCTACCTAAATGCCAGGTGACAGAGGCAGGCCAGCATAATGCCTGAATCCTTTCTTAAACCCTCTGTTCCCTCCCAAATTAATAACTTCTTTTTTAAATTATTATTGTTTTCTATATCTATATATGAATAAATATATAAATACAACCCCCTGAGTCCATTTAATATTGCTCATGCAGTTTTAAAACTGACAACTTGGTATTAGATAATAAATTGAGAGCTAATGCCATGGAGAGACTCATCCTCCCCTTCTTGGCAGTAATTAATTGCTTATAACTCTGTACCTAGAGGTTAAGCCCTGTGAGATTTCCCCCATCCACACTGGGATACCAACTAGTGTTGGAACTACCCACATCTTAGGCAGCCATAATGTTGAGATTTTCTGGGTATAACTTCCCTGTCATAGCATAGCTTCCAGGAAATAGTTCTAAGCTGCCTTCTCCTCTGGCTCTTACACTTTTCCCATCCCTTCTCTCACAATCTCCCCTGATTATACCCACAGATAGGTGTAGCTCTCACTTCTCATCAATGAAGATTTTTTTTCCAGCAGAGACCAATACAGAAAGACATATGGTCAAAATGCAGAGACAATCAGGAACAACAGACTATGGGGCGTTCACCCCTAACTGATCCATCTCCAAAAAAGTTCTTATATCATGTTCTCATAGTAATTAATTAAAATATATTCTGTCATCCCAATCCAAAACAGAGAAGCAGCACCATAGACCACGGAACAATTGGTGCAAAGCAATCTAACTCAGGGCTGGTCAAATCTGATTACCTACCTGAGTTAGTCATGGGAGACTGAAGCCTTTGTGGGTGGACATCAAACTTGCATCCACATTTAATCCCAGAACTTAGTATATAAACAACAGTAAGCATCTTTGAGTGGAGGAATATCAACCAACTGACAAACAATTAAAACACTAGAATTAATCTTTTGTTTGGGCAGCTATGGGTAGCTATCATGAGCTTCCTGAATGTTTCTGGAATCGCAAACAATTCTATAGACACTGATGAACATTATATCTTCATGTTTTTACTTATTCAATACATAGTCATTAAACTACAACTTCAGGAGGTGCAAGGTTTTTAATAATATGGAGGTTTTGTGACAACATATACCAACCTTATCCATGTATGATTTGGAAAACAGCACAAGGGAAAACAAACACAACCTCATGAAGTTCTTACACTTTTGCACTTCTCCCTCCCAAATGTTTTCCAACTTGCTTCCCGCACTGGTAAACTGGGAAATAAAAACATTAGCTTATAGGGACAAGGCTGAGATTTCCTGTTACTCACTTCAGATTTCCATGGCAGTCAGATAAACACAGAAAAATAGGAAGGTACGTGAGCTTTCCCATCAGACCCTGTTCCTAGTAAAACAAATATGTCTTCTATAGAAAATGTTTTCAAATATTAGCTTCCAGGAAAATTAAAGAATTTCAGATTCATCTTCAGGTGATAATAGTTCTAACCTGAAATCTGAAATTAATAGTTCTCAGCCTTGAGCCCTCTCAACAAAGGAATCTTATAAACGTCTAATGAGATATCCTGACTTCACTCAAGATCCACTAAAACTGATTATCTTGGTTTCACTTTCAAATTGCTTTTCCAAAAAGAGTGGGTTAGGAACAGAACCATGGTGTTGCTACATAGGGAGCAAAGAAAAGAGGGAGTTGTTGAGGGGGAGAGTAAGTAAAGAGTTTATTGAAGAGATGAAATAAGTAGTACCATGCTTACATATTAATGGGAAGAAAGGAGGAGACATACCAGTGATGTAAGAGAGGATGCAGAGACCAAGGGTGAGTCTTCATGCAGGGTTAGGGTAAGAAGGAGCCAGCATGCAAAGGAAGAGGGGTTGTGTGGAAAAAATGGTGGGTGTCATCTCTATGAAAGGAAGAAAGGCTGAGGACAATCGGTTGGTTGCTGTGAAGAGTTAAGTTATGTAGCTCTGCTTCCAATGAAATAAGAGGCAAGCTCCCAAAGAAAACTATGGGAGAAGACAAGCATCTACATAGTTGTATTTAAAAATGAAAAAAAAAGTTATGAAAATAAAAGTACCTATAGATAGAAATTCTGCAAATCACGAAAAGTACTATCAATAACTTTATGTTAATAAAATTTAAATGTAAATAAATTCTGGCATTATACAAAATGTTACTTAAAACTTACCTGGAAAAAATAGAAACTGCCTTAATGTGATCAGATACAAACCATTAAAAATTGTGATAAAAAATAAATGCAATTAAAATAAGCTGTATCTATTTTACTGGTGACTGCTATAATTTTTCAAAAGCTAGATTATATGTCATAGAATACTTTATAGAATATGAAAATTAGGAGAAACTCAAAATCACTTTTGAAGCTATGAAACTTGATCCAAAAATCTAAAGAGGAACTCTCAAAGAAAAGCAAATTTTGGTTATTCTCCATTATGAAAAAGACTTAAAAATCATAAATAAAGAAAATGTTAGCAAATAAAATTCAATGAGACATTAAAATATAACAATAACTAAATTTTGGGTAAGATGTAGTTACATATATAATATACTTATGTGTGTTTAAATGTATGCATAGGTTGATTTCTATTACCAATATAAAAATTAAAAAATAAAGCAATATAATTCTGCAAAGAAAATCAATAAATTTCTCATAGATAGTAGGCAAAAATAAATTCCTAATCTTAATCTCCTCGACTTTTCACCAAAGGAATCCAACAATGCAGTAAGACAAGAAAAATAATGACAGCTGGGGAGGGGTTCATAAATGATACACTTTTCTTTAGAGAAAATGTAAAAGAATGTTTAGATATACTCACGGAACTAGTAAAAGTATCCAAAAAGTGTCCTGAGAACTAAATTACAATATGGATGATATTACTCCTGGTTTCTATCCAAAACAATTACAAAATATACTTGCTGCAATAGTAATAAGGGACATAATTACCTAGAAACAGACCAGCAAGATATAGTTAATATCCTTTGGAGAAAAGCTACTAAGATTTATTGAACTTTCTTCATAAGACTAAAGTGTATTAGTTGAGAAAAGTCTAAAAGCAAATTGTGACCTTCACTTTAACTACATTATAACTACTCATAAACTACATCACTATAAAAATGTAAGCAGTAAGTTTCAAACTGAACAAATTGATTATAAAATTCACATAAAAGAATAAAGGGCCTAGAATAAGTAAAACAAAAGACAATAGAAAAATTTGTAAAGTAAAATTTACTACACTACCAGAATTAGACACTATCTTCACAAATTATGTAGCATAAAGTTTTCATAATTTTGATACAATAATAATAGATTAAAACATTTTAAGCTGAGTGTAGCTCAGTAGTAGAGCTCTTCTGGCACTGTGAGACCTGTATTCAATACACAGCATCATAAAAAATTAACTAATTCTATACAGTATAAGTTAGTAACCATATTAATTATATTAAGGCATTTTGTTGTCTTTAAGTAAAAAATGTTTGAAAAAAATAGATCAGTAAATAAGACTTCAAATTATGGACTAAAATATTTAATCATAATCAGTGTGAGTTAGCATTATTATCTAGAACTGATAAATGTCTCTTATGGCTGTATTAGGGAATGATAATTCAATAGAAAATCAGGAAATTATATGAATTTTTGATTCATGGGTACAACTGACATGTTTCTGAGGAGAAATGTTATTTTCCAGATTTCAGACTGTGAAAAAAATTTAAACCATAAGCATTTGAATTTTTAAAATGATATTATACTAATTTGCAATAAATGTGAATAAATCTAGTAACATCGAATTTGGGAGAGGATATAGGGGAGGAAATATTGATCCTTATGAGTAGGATCATGGTCCCAGTGCCTCGGAGAGTGACAGTATAATGTCAAGATGAAGATTCATTTGTTCCTACAACCCACTTCTAGGTATCTGTCATATGAAAATAAAACCAAAAGTAACAACAAATATGTTTTGTATGTCTAAAGAGACTTGTTCAGAACCTTTTGGGCTTGTCAGAAATCAAAAATCCAAATCTTTCTCAGCAGTGGTGAAAGAAAGGTTTGTGTACCTGGGAGGACATTTCCAAAGAGGCCATCAAGTCACAAAAAGGCCATCAGCGGGGGCTCTGATCCAATTGGATGGGTTTTCTTATATGACAAGGAAATTTGAACACACAGATACCAAGAATGTGTACACAGAGAATAAATGAGGAAGGCAATCCTTTTTTTTTTTTTAATATACATTGTGAAGGAATTTTTTTTAATCATATTACGTTTGTTTTCCAGCTAGAACATTGAATAAGCAGTTTATTTAACATATGTTGTTTGTCTTTCAAAACAGTCTAGGTCTCTTAAAAGTCACATTGTCAAATCAGGGAAAGACTAGAATTGATAAATATGAAGAGATGCTCTCTCTCTCTCTCTCTCTCTCTCTCTCTCTCTCTCTCTCTCTCTCTCTCTCTGTGTGTGTGTGTGTGTGTGTGTGTGTGTGTGTGTGTGTGTGTGTGTGTTACTCTATTCCCCTGACTATCATAGAACTTTCTTTGTAGTTCAGGCTAACCTAGAATACTCAGTAATATTCCTGCTTCCATATCCTCCATATTGCAGATGTTCTTTAAAAAGCAGAAATGAGATAGAAAGATTGCTGGGCACAGCTGGCACTAGAGTGTCCTCTGCAGGAGCCTCTGTCCTTTCTAAGACAGGGTTTGAACCATCTTCCCCATTCAGATTATACACACAGAGAGAGATTATAGTCTCTCCATATAGATAAAAAAAAAAAAGACTCTGAAGCAGGTTACATTTATAAAGTTAGGCATGCATATGCGTGTGTGTGTGTGTGTGTGTGTGTGTGTGTGTGTGTGTGTGCGTGTGTGTAAAACAATAATAAAGAAAAATAGGCCATAATTTGAGAGAGAGCAATTTTAGTGATTGGAGGGAGGAGATGATGTAGTTTTAACTTACTGAATTTTTTAATTAATAAAAAATAAGGAAAGTGCAGTGCTCGTCCCACATGACAAGACTCATTCACAGGGAGCTAGGATATTGAAAAGTAAACGGTGATACAGATTGCGAACTTAAGAAGCTGCTGTCAGTGGCTGGGGAAGTGGCTTGGTGGTATAGTGTTGTCCAGTGTGAGTGAGGCTCTAGGTTGGATAGCCAGCATGGCAAAAGAAATATGTAAATAAAGGCGTGGAAGGGGAGTCCTTTCAAACTTTGACTCTTACTATAATATTTCAGTATTCTCTACTTATTTACCAATTTATTTTTTAAAAAATTTAAAAAAACACTGTTTCAGGTAAGATTAACCAAAATGTGCTAAAATTCGTGGACAAAAGCTTGAAGAGAGAAAGAGCCGGTGTAATTTTTGAATTGTCTTCCCCCAAGACACGTTCAACGGCTAGAGTCAAATTAATAGCAATAATAAATAATAATAACCTAAAAGAAAGCCAGCAGCCAACTGATCCCAATAATGAAGATGCAAGGCAGGTCACAGCATCACCTCTTCCATATTTAACATCGTGGGCACAAAGCCTTTTTTATTATTATTTATTTTTTGAGACAGTGTTTCTCTGTGTAGCTTTGTAGACCAGGCTGGCCTTGAACTCACAAAGATCTGCCTGCTTCTGCCTCCTCAGTGCTGGGATAAGGCCTGCACCACCACCGCCTGGCTCACAAAGACTTTTTTTAATCCTTGCTCCTCTTTGCTGTCATGATCATAGTTGTGTACATGCTCTCAGGAAAGGCCTGTCCCAGTCGGTGCTGCCCGACCATCATAGAGTCCCCACATGACTGAAGCTGATGACTGAGGACATGAAGAAACAGATTTACAATCTGGCCAAGGAAGGCCTAACACTCTCCCAAATAGGTGTGATCCTGAGGGAGTCCTCTGTTGTAGCACAGGTCCATTTGGTGACTGATAATAAGCTCTGAGAATCCGTAAGTCCAAAGGCCTTGCCCCGATCTCCCTGAGGATCTCCACCATTTGATTAAGGAAGCAGTTGCTGTCCAAAAGCAACCTGAGAGGAACATAAAGGATAAGGATGTTGAATTCCAGCTCATTTCTAATAACAGAATTCACTGACTGGCTCATTACTATAAGACTAAGCGGGTCCTCCCACCCAATTGAAAATAGGAGTCATCTACAGACTCTGCTCCAGGGGCATAAATTCTCTTGTGTACACAAGCAATAAAATCATTTTGAATTAAAAAAAAATCTTTGCCAAGAAATGTAGAACGTCATCCTAATCATAAAGTAATACAGACACATTTAAACCAGGAGACAGTCTCCAGAAAAAGTCAATCATCAAAATTGTCAAGGACAAGAGAGGCTGGGGAAATGGCTAAGCTGAGAAACCACTTGCCACACAGGAGGATGATAGGAGATGTTATTCTGTATATATGTTTCTCATACTGGTTAATAAAGCTCTGTGGCCAATAGGAAACAAGATAGGCAGGGCTAGGAGACCAGGAGGAGGAAAGAGGAAGTAGTAGGGAGGGGTCGAGATGTAGCCCGGGGAAGAAGCAGGACGCCTGACACGGCTCCCCGATAAGACGACCACGTGGAAATACTTAGATAAGTAGAAATGGGTTAATAATTAAGGCAGAGCTAGCCCATAAACAATAATGGTAATTGGCCAACAGGATTGTATCAAATACACAGTCTCTGAGTGTTATTTGGGGCTGATGCGGCTGAGATGGAGCCAGTGGGAAGGAACAACATGCCGTAACAGGAGGATCTGAGGTCAATCTCCAGCATCCACATAAAAGCTGGATACAGCGGTCTCTAGTCCCCCTCCCCTCCCCCCATCGAGGTAGGGAAGGAAGGATCCTGGGGACTTGCTGGCCCGTCATATTAGCTGAATCACTGAGTTTCAGTTTTGAGACCCTCTGCCTCAAAAAGTAATGTGGAGAGCAACTGAGGAAGACAACCAGACACCAACCACACTTACATGTGCACACACATCCACCCACACATACCCACCCACACATATATGTGCACACACATCCACCCACACATACATGTGCACACAAAAACAAACAAACCAATGAAACCAAATAAAGTCAAGGACATGGAAGTCAAAGGGAAATGCAAAATCTTCACAAACTGGAGGAGCTGCGAAGGGGCAGCTAGATGCAAGGCAGGATCTTGGGTGAATCTTGAAACACAGTAAAATTCATGTTAAAATGCACAGATTAGAAAAGGGACTAGTTGAAGTGATAATGGCATACCCAAGTCAGCTGAGATGCTAACAGTGGGAGCAGAATGAGGGGATTTGAAGGAATTCTTTGTATTTTTATTTTAATTCCTCTATGTCTACAATACATCCAAAACGGCGCATTTGAAACTGAGTGGCCATGCTGATCGAATTAGATAGTACTTATGGGAGGCAATGCACTGAATTCAAATTATGATTGATTATGGAACTTTGGGCAAGCTGTATTTATCATGCCATGCCTCTACTTACTCATTTTTTTCTTTTTTTTTGCAGAGTGTCATAATGCCTACTTAATGCAGTAGACACAAAAAATTAAACAAGGAATCCTTGAGAAAGGTAAGAGCAGAGGTTGGTGTAGAATGGATACCCAATCACTTCCCTCTTCTGTTTGTGCACAGTGGTTCTTCCATGCCAGGCAGCCCTTGTTTCACTTGTCAAAAGATGACCTAATGGAAGGAGTCAATCACCTGTTGAGACTAGAAAAATGAAAGAATACAGGGGCAAAGATCCAGGCTCACTTCTGTGCGCTCATAGCACATCAGCTTAAGGGCTGAGGAGAACTGAACCACAGCAGAGAGTGGGATCCCTCCAGGTGGGATGGTGAGGGGCTGGATCACAGGTTTCCTGTCCATGATATGCACCCATGTTTCTAATGGCAACAGGCCCAATGCTTCCAAATTAACCTTCCTTCCTTCTTTCCTCCCTTCCTTCCTTCCTTCCTTTTTTCCTTCCTTCCCTTCTTCTTTTCTCAAGAAACTCAAGTATCCTGGCTCTTTATAAGAAAACTCGTGATTTCTAAATGTCAGCAAATTATTCAAAGATGTAAACCAGCCTGAGCCAATGGTACAAAAGCCAGACTCAACACATGTGTAGTGAGATACAGCTAGCACTCCCCACTTGAAGTGGTCACCTTCTTAACTGGTACGACTGGTGAAGTAGCAAGCACATGGAACTTTGTGGTCAAGATACCTGCCACAAATCCACATTGATTTAGTTAATATAACTTACACACACACTGACCCATGATCACACTGCAAGTATACACATCACAAACATCTGGAAAACTAAGAAATAAAATTAAATGTAAGTTTTAAACTGGGAGTCTCAGAATCATTTATTAAACCCAAGTCCATTAGGAATAAAGCATATTAAATTCATTCTGCATCTTCCTCATTTGTCTAGTTTCACATGCCTCCAGGCCATTTTCTGAGGAACTTCTCCTGCCAATCGTTCTAGGAAAATGCTTAGAAGATGCAGACAGGCATCTCTGGTGTCCAGCCCTCCTAAGTCTTGAGCTAATCACAATACCCTCTCTTCCCTTTCTGCATATTATTGGTACTAGTAGACTCCTAATAAATGATAGACAGAATTCACCTCCTCCTGCAAAGGAATTTGAGGCTCACAGTCTGTTCTTCAGCTGAGGAGGGAAAAAAGATGAGAAGTAAAGCCAGATACCACATGCATCTGAAACCAGCTCCCAGACCCTGCCAGTTGGTTTTGATTGCTTACCAAGGAAAAACCAAACAAAGAACGGGGTGGAATTTATTTCAGCAAATAGCTCCTTTCAAAGAAAAAGAACTCAGTTACAATGCGAACACAGTTGCAAACAACCACTTACTTAAAGGAAACAACATGTTCAAACAGGGCTTGCTGGAGCAGGCATTTGGTCTCTGTGTGTGTGCTTGTGTGTGTGTGTGTGTGTGTGTGTGTGTGTGTGTGTGTGTGTGTGTGTGTGTGTGTTTTTCCAAAAGGAAGGCAGGATAAGCATATTGGCACACATCATCATTATGTCTAGCTCAGGAGAGTAAAGTAAAAAGTACACACTTAAGTACTAAGGGTGAATTTTGTACAGTGGTTAATTTTGCCAAATACTCCTCAGTCTGCAGATGATGGGCACCAGGGCCTAAGAGGCTTGGTTCCTCCTTGTTCCTGAATCTCCTATTCCTTTTTCCCCTGTCCCCTCCCCACAGTGCATTGCTTCTTAAAACATGGACACATTAAGAAAGGTTGAAGAGGTCAGAACTCTGCATAGTAAATTCCAGCAACAGGAAAGTGAACTTGGGACATTTGGACTTACAGAAAGTCAGTAACTATTGGTCAGAGTAAGGCAATAAAGTCTAAAGCAGTAACACTGCATGCATTCTCAAATGCATGGGGAATCTAATATTACTGGGAGATCTTATGAACTATAAAGATATTGATGACATCTAACAAGCCTCCATTTTATCCCTGTTCCACTGTTTCTTCTCTTCCGTTTTATCTAATACCATAGTGACTTCCTGCCAGAAAGATGGCACCACCAGATTACAACAGAAAGGAAGTCGGGTACCCTAAGTCAGTCATACAGTTCAGAAGCAGAGATGCTGGGGTTCCGGTCCAAATCACTAATTCTAAAGCCTTGAGTTTTTCAGCCACAGCAAAGGACAGGCTCGCCGGGAAATTAAGCATGTATTAGGATGCAAAACCAAGTTTATAAGCCTGGAATGGTATCTCACACCTTTTAATCCTAGCACCTGAGAGACAGAGCAGGTACATCTCTGAGTTTGAGGCCAACCTGTCCCACATAGTGAGTTCTAAGATAACTAGATCTACATAGTGAAAACTCTGAATGAAAGAAAAAAAGAAAGAAAGGAAGAAAGAAAGAAAGAAAGAAAGAAAGGGAGGAAAAATAGAAGCTAACCAGATCTATGTAATGAAAACTCTTTTAAAAAAAAAGAAAGAAGGAAGGAAAGAAGAGAGGAAGGAAGGAAGGAAGGAAGGGAGGGAGAGAGGAAGGAAAAATATCTAAAACGGTGAATGAAAAATGCTTGCCCCATGTTTCCTGGATGCCCAGAATAAGTCAAGCCACTTTGAGCAGTGTTGAGAATGAAATCCTAAGACCATGCCTAGGCATCCACAGAGAGATCAATGGCAAGTGGAGGAGACAAGATTGAAAGCATATGGCCACAGGAGCCCATGGAAGACCACGGCATTCAAGAGATCCTTGAGAGGTCCATTGAATTGATGGCATGTGTGGTGATACTGGAAGGGTTCTTCACAGGGGACAAGGAGGAAAATACTGTTGTGGATACAAATGGAAGAAGTGGAAAGCAGCACAGGGTGTGGAAAGGAAAGCACTTGCTGGAACACAGCAAGGCCATGAGAGGGAAAGATGGCTCTAGAAACCTGGAGGGTCCTTTACTTGAGGCCTGAGAGATCGGAACTCTGTGTTGTGGGTTATGAGGGTGGGGTAGAGTATGTGAAATAAGATATGGGACAATGTAAGTAATCCCAATAATAGGTAAGTTAGAAAATGGGGAATATGAGCTAAAGGGGGACAGCCCTTTAGAGTCTGGCCTGTGTAGGAATTCCAGCTCTGCCACCAGCCGTATAGCCTTAGGTAATAAGCCGGTGTCTCTCCAAATCCCAACATCTTCATTTGTAAATGGAAATAAAAGCAACAGTCTGGCTCACAAGTTTTTGTGGCAGGTCCTAATTTACTTCTTGTTCGGTTTCTCTGTGGCTTGACATAATGAATGACAAGGTCATTTCTCCATCAAAGCTGGTACACGGCTGTCTACAAAAGAATGCATGATGTGGAGGGAAGGACACTGGTGTAGTGACAGGGAGGCTAGGCCTCTGGTTCTGATTCCCTTAGCTCAGAGAAGAGACACACCGACTGACATCAAGGCAGCTGTGACTCCTCTGAAATCCCAGCTCCTCTTAACACATCACAGTTCATCATCAGCAAATAGTTGTGCCTTGCTCCTCCTTAGGAGCCAAACTGTCTGTGTTTCCAGAATTGCATGCAACTACAACAGGCGGGCCTCACTGTTTTCAATAGGAAAACGGGGACAGGAATGTTCGCTGGCGGGGTGAGCCCATTCTGAAGGTCTAACAGCACTGGGGAAATTTGGAGTATGCTTTACAAATATAAAGGAACACTATGATGAGCCCAGCCGAGAGTTCAAATGAGTCTACCGAAAGCTTGAATTCCCGGGGCCAAAAAGAGTTAATATTTGAAGTGGCCACATGAGCTCTAAGGAGGGATAACAACAAAACTTTCAGGCCCTGGCCCCTCAACAGTGAAAAGCGCTTCACCTTTATGGGCTGGTTCATTGCCGCCCTGTGAAAACAGAGCTAGAGCTATAAAATAAGACCAATTAAATCTACACAATTCTGCTTCCTGCCCCTCCAATTTCACCTCTTTCTCCTTTGTCCCTGTGTAATTAATAGCCTCTCCTGCTTTCTTTCCTCGTGGCAAGTTTTACATTTGTAAATATCATAAAATGTATAATAGTCACTGGAAAAAATCACCCCATCCTGCACGTACACTGGCATTTGCACAAGAGCATGCACGTGGCACACCAGCACACCCCTGCCTACGTACGTGCTATGAAATAACTGCTTGGGGAGCATGGTTGGTGATGGCACCGAGCAGCTGTGATGACCTGATGAGGCACTGCGTGACTTCTTTCCACATGTTATCACATAGACACCCAGGCTAAGCCAAGAGCCAGTCCTGAGTAGATGCCCAGAACCCAGATGCCCTTGAAACAAAGCCAGCCACAGGGCACTTGTTCACCAGGCTATGAGGGTTTTGGCTGGGGGTATCCATTGTGTTTCTTTTCCTGTCACCAGGAGATGGAAATCTCCCGTAGATGCTTACTGCCCCGAGAATAGTGTTTCTGTTTATTTTTTACTCTGTTTCTTTGGGACAATGAGAAAACTCAAGCTGTTTGAAAGAAGAGGGAACCTGAGGTGAAGCTACCAGAGTGGAAATGGTCCTTTTGCCTCTATAAACTGTGACACCTCATGTGTGTCATTTGTGGGTCATGATGCCATGGTTTGGAGGCTCAACAGAAATAGTTTGGATATAAAGAGCTCCTTCCACTGCACATTTCAGAGAAGAACAGAGATGAGTTGCTGTCATTCTTCAGGGTGACAAGTGAGTGCCAGGAGACAGAGCCTGTGCTCTGAATCTGCCACCATCCAGTAACCCTCACATCAGACTTAACCTTTTGGAGGCCCGATCTCATCACACCCATATTTACAGAGTTTGTATTGTGCCTTAGTCACATAGAAGGGTTGATACTATCTTCTTGGAAGCATGCTCACAGATTATACAAATTATATAATTTCACCATTGCCCTGTAAGAGTAGATGCCACTACTCTGGGAAGGCTTCATATACTGTGGAGAACAATAGCAGTCATTTTCCTGATGGCTGGTTTTGAAAAGGAAGGAAGAAATTGAAACCAAAAGTGTAATGTTGGGCTGGAAAGATGGCTCATTAGATAAGTACACTTGCTATATTTTTGTTTGTTTGCTTGCTTGCTTTGGGGGATTGTGTGTGTGTGGTTTTTGTTGTTGTTATTGTTTTGGTTTTGAGGTTTTGGTTTTGTTTTGCTTGTTGTTGTTGTTTTTCCTGAGACAGGGTTTCTCTGTGTAGCTTTGGAGCTTGTCCTGGAACTCATTCTGTAGACCAGGCTGGCCTTGAACTCAGAGATCCGCCTGCTTCTGCTTCCTAATTGCTGGGATTAGGCTTCTGACAACACCACACTTGCTATTCTTATAGAGGATAGCAAATTTGGTTCCCAGCACCCACAAGAGGTAGCTTACAACAGCCATTAACTCCAATTCCAAGTGATTAGATACCTTCCTCTGGCATCTGTGGTTCTGAATATCTCATGCACATTCATAAAGTCTAATTGCATGGGGATGGGTGGAGAGAAAAGAATGAACAGGTCACACCCAGATGGCCAAGATCAAGGGACTTAGTTTTGCAGACATACCAAACACCACAGTCAATGTTTTGTGGCTACTGTGAACAGGTAGACCCCTCCCATGGCTGTAACTGAGGAGTTATCATCTCCTCTGAATGTCACTAGAAAATTGAGTCGAAGCCCTTCTGACTGAATTTTTACCACCTTCCCTTTTGCCACTACTAGGGTTGTTATCTTTGCACTCCTTCTGAACTTTATTGAATATTAAGAATGTTCCTGGTGAGAACATTCACCCCCAGGAAAACCAGCTATCTTTTTGCAAGGAGTAAAAGCTATGGTGATCCTTATTACCTCAGGAGCCAGGTACAAGAATGCTACCTTGGATGGGAAGGAACAAAGGTAGCAGAGGTGTGGTCCAGATTTAGGTGACTTTCCAATGTGCTGTTAAGCCCCTGAGAGTTTTCTCCCCATCTGGGTTCTTTGCCTCCTCTTCCTTTTTCTTCTTGAACTTGCCTCTACACTTCTGCTTAGTGCAGGGCTAAGTCTTTATATGTAAGTTCTTTCATCTCGTGAACTCTCTTATTTTCCTTTCTTTCCTTTGCAGAGGCAGAACTTGAGATTCTGCTGCTATCTCAAGGTACCTCCAAAACAGAAGTGGGAGGTAGATACCGAAAAGCCAGCCCATGCACCCTTCTTTCCCTTTCCGTGTAACTCCTGGTCCATAACTAGCCCCCAGGGCCACATAACAAATTTAACAGATTTAACAAAGGTGTTTGTTCTCCATCTGGAATGAAGGAAAAAGACTGCTAGTGGTACCCAGGAAGAATCATTCTCCTTAGATGTGTGTATGACATGGGATGACTCTAGCAATAAACAAAGAGCAGAGCTTGGTTATAAAGACACTCATTGAGGTAAAGATGTAGGCCATGAGAAGAATAAGAAATCCCGACTCTCTCTCTCTCTCTCTCTCTCTCTCTCTCTCTCTCTCTCTCTCTCTCTCTCTCTCTCTCTTTCCCTCTCCTGTAAGACCATGTGGAAACACTTAGATTGATAGATATGAGTTAATAGCTAAGACAGAGATACCCAATAAGAGGTTCTAGCCATTGTCCAACAGCTTTATAACCAAAAAAAAAAAAAAAATCATTGAAATGTAGGCTATATGACCACAGAGTAGAATTTCCCACACAGATGGGGGTGTTCTTTTCTGGTCTGTTCAAAACTGCAACCATTAGGATGTCATTCAGTAGAGAAGCTAGAATGTGGCTAATGCAACTGAGTGTTTCAGTTTATTCAGGTTGAACTAAAGATTTAAATCGTCACTCATGGGTTAGATGGTGAATATTTAAACTCATCCTTGATAAATGACCTCTAAGTTGATGGGGGATTTTCTTTTATAAAAGTGTTTCTCTTATTGGTTGATGAATAAGACACTGATTAGCCAGGCAGAAAGAGAGGTAGGGCTAGGGGACAAGGAGAATGCTGGGGAGAGAGGCACAGATAGAGATGCCTTGCTGCCAAAGGAGTGACATGCCGGATTACAGGTAAACTGTGGTAATACATAGATTTATAGAAGTGGTTTAATAATTAAGATAGAGCTAGCCAGTAAGAAGCCCTAGTCATCAGCCAATAGTTTAATAATTAATATGTCTCCATGTGTTTATTTGGGGTTGAAATGGAGGCTGGACCAGGCTGAACAAGAAAAATCTGGTTACAAAATGGCACCGACAAGCCAGGCAAGACTTTACATATAAAACCTGACAAAAGCTTGAAAAGGGATTCTAGAAACAAAAGAACAAAGCCAAGTATGGCTTCTTGGTAGCAGCATTTTCTCCAGTGGGCTCTGACAAACTCAATGCTCCTTTAAGGGAGGCTTCTTGGCTCAGCATAAGCAACAAAAACTGCACAGCTCTTTTAGCAATACTGTTTAGCAGAACAAAGTCACATGGCCAGAAAAAGAGATAGACACTAAAGATAGATTAAGATGAAGAAAAGCCTCTAAAAGGTGTACAGTGTGTTTAAAAAATATACATAGGCTTGGGGAAAAAAAAAAGAATAAGGATAAAGTGGTTAAAAGAAAATAGAATAGCTGGGTGTGATGGCACACCTCTTTAATCCCAGCACTAGAGAGGCAGAGGCAAGCAGATATCTGTGATTTCAAGGCCTACAGAGTGAATTCCAGGACAGGCAAAAATACACAATGAAACCCTGTCTCAAAAAATGAAAAAATAAAAGAAAATAGGGTAATTAAGAAAAAAAACCATGTAAAGATGAAAAATACAAAGAGAGTCTGGATACTGTATGTTATTGTGTTGTCTTTAAATTGTTTGGTTGCTGAGAAAAGAGTAACAGCTGCTAACAGACATTTGATTATAGATGCTGCTGGATTAACCCAACCTATAAATTTAAAAATGCTTTGCCTTTAAAATTTAAGTCTAAGGACAAACAGGTTACTTTGGAAAAGAGATTTTGTTTTTGTTTCCATGGAAAATGAAAAGCTATGGATTTCTTCCAGACTAATATGGTTTGATAAAGCAAGACCCCCTGAAGCAGTGGCCCAGGTGATCCAACATCCAAAACAGCTGGGACAATGCAGCCTTGCAGATGGCTACAGCCAGGATTTGGCCAGGTTTCTGTGTTTTCTCAGGATTCCTTAGTATTGACAGCACCCCCAAACAGCTGGAAGCAAATTTCCAAATATTGTTTATAAACGTTTGTTTTCATTTAAACAGGATTGGTTATAAATGGTTAATGATCACAATCAAACTCTTTCTTAGAAAATGAAAGGAGTATGAGAGACAAATGAATACTTTGTATTGGTTTGGATCTTAGTTTATTGATACAAATTTAAGGTCAATTTGTTATAGGTGTATTTCTCCTCTTGTTTAGGTATTGTGTTTATACACCTATTTTAAAATGTGATGTATAATTAAATACAGATAGTAGTTACCTATAATAGCCAAAGCTTATAGTTATGTCAGTTAGGTTTTCTAGATATACAGAGATATATTTGAAATAGGTATATAGTCTTCAAATCTGTCAAAGACCCACAGACAAACAGGACAAACAGGTTAATATGGCAAATTAAAGTGGCTTAGGGTTTTTCATGACAGTGAGACACAACTGCTCCTGGCAACACCAATTACTTCAGAGATGAAGATGAACATAGAAGAAACGCATTATAAAGTTTGCCTTCAACATGGAAAGACTAGCCATTTGTGAAAGAAACTGTTCTTTCCTGGACTGTTCAACTGTATGCTCTTCAAACTAGACACGTAGAACCCACAGGAAAGTAACTGCTAAATTTGCCAAAACAAGACAGGACAGTCCTGCAGGGTTCCTGCTTCATGGAAGAGTCTGCCAGACATTCTGCAGGACACAGAGAAAAATGACTGACAAACTACCAATACAGGTGGACAGTTTAAAGTTTCCTACTTTGCTGAGGAGTCTGCCAGACACACTATGGCCTATGGGCTGAGTTTGCATGCTCCAACATTACAGAGAAACTTTGGGTGACTTTCCAGGTAGCAAAATGTCGCTGTCAATTCTAACATTTATATATTATCCTTCTGAGGTTTTTGATGGAGTTGAAGACAGATCATTATGGTTACTGTTTTCCTTGGTTATGATAACAGATTATAAAACTGTACACTCACAAAGATAGGATAGATGATGGAGTATTTTCTTTTGATTTTGCCAGATGTTAATGAACTAAATATTGTTAACTATAGTTCTTTCTTGATAAATGTTTTGTTATATATAATTTTACTATGCTAAAGTTAAAACCTCTCTTTTTCTTTAGACAGAAGAGATGATGAAGGATGTTCTTCTGCATATATTTTTCTCTTATTGGTTGATAAATAAAACACTGATTGTCCAGGTAGGAAGTATAGGCAGGGATAAGAGATGAGGAGAATTCTAGGAAAGGTAGGCAGAGGAAGCCCACCAGCACGAACATCACATAGGTGGCCAAAGGAGTAACAGGTCCAGGCAATCTCTGGTAAGCCAAGACCACGTGGAAATGCTTAGATTAATAGAAGTGGGTTAATAATTAAGACAGAGCTAGCCAATAAGAAGCTTAAACCATCAGCAAGAGTTTGATAATTAACATAGTGCCTGTGTGCTCATTTGGGGCTGAGGAGGGCCACCAGACCTGGCGGGAAAAGAACCTCTGCAACACTAAGTCATTTCATGTCTCTGACCCTTCAGTCACTGATCTGTAAAGAAGCCATAGTCCTGCCACTTGCATCTTAATTGAACTAACAAAGTAAAGGAGACTGGCACTAAGTTGGTAGATGCCAGTTCCAAACTCTGCACTTCATAAGGATCCAAGAGCCAAATCTGAAAAATAGAATGATGTAACAGTTTAAAAGAAATGTATATTAAAAGCCCATGCCTGGATGTTTCTCTGGAGTCAATGCCTTATGATTGCCATGTTCACTTAGCCTTCATTGTCTGCCAAGAGTGTCCTGAGAGCAAACAAGGGCTGCAAAAATCATATCCACCACTGCCCTACCTGTCCCTCACTGCAGTCCAGACCTGAAAAGAAAGGAAAAGCTGACTGGACAACCAACATTCATCTCTCTATCCCAGACTGCAGACACATCCTGACACCATAACTTCTCCACCACTGTGGACTGAACTCTCAAACTGCTTTATCACTCAAATTGCTTTGGCTAGTATATCGTCAGAGCAGCAAGTAGGCTCCCCAACGCATCCTGTAAGCATCTCAAGTTAAATGGATTCACAATCATACAAGGACATTTGCCCAACAATATTCATAGCAGCA